>VWYP01033088.1:736206-851346 GCA_013400435.1 Pycnonotus jocosus | reverse complement strand
TTTTTTTTTTTTTTTGTCAGGAGTGACTATGAAGAGACTAAGGATATATAATAGGAGATATTTGCATTTCTCTTGGGAAATTACAGTGTATTAATAAAAAGTGAAGAAAGTAGCATTCATCAAAAAGAAAAGAGAAAAACTAAATAGGCTAAACAGGATGATTGAGTTAAAACTTGGATTGACCCTGAGTAATGGTTGATATATATGACTGTATCTGAGAGTTTTTTAGTAATCTTAGATTAACAAGGGTAAGAAATAGATGGGAATAAAAAAAGATGTTGTAATAGAGCTGCCAGCCATGGATTCTGCTTTCCAGTGAAGATGAACTTCCCAGGGCTCCCTGCCTGGCCATGGCTCCCTTCCTGCTCTGTTCAGCAGAGGAGACTGGACAATCTGCCAGGTGCAGGACTTCTCCCTGCATGCCTGGTAAACTAGGAGTCCCACCATGGATACCTCTCTGGAGGCTGATTTTTCTCATACCCTGCAAGAAGGAAAATCATGGAGGTAAGAGGCAGGCTTTTAACGTCATAATTAAGGTAGGTCTGGCTGCTGACATATAAAGCATTTCTCAGCCAGAGAAAGTTTCACTGTAAATCTCACTCTGCTTATCAATGTTTTTGTAACTGAACAACACCCCCTGCCCATATGCCCTTCCTTACCAAAGGATTTTTTGTACTGATGTTTGACAGAGTAAATCTTGATAGCTTGAAGCTTTTATTAGGGTCTGCTGGTAGATGATCTGTCTCCACAGCCCAGCTAGAAAGCCTGTTCAAAGGGCAAAAATCATATTCCTCTCTGAGGTCAGCCTGGTGAGGTAAATGTGTATGTGCCATGTTAGAAGGGTTTCTGCTTGGAAATGTGCTATTTCCTGCCTTGCTGGGTATCACTAGAATTAATCCCATGGGCTAGTCCTTAGTTTATACCAGGAGTTAGGTTCCTAGCTTAAAAACAATAGCCCTGGGTAAAATAAAGAAAAAAAGCAGACTGAAACATCTCCTAAAAAAAAAAAATTATGTGCACATGGTGCATGAATGTTTTACTATTAGTTGTAACCCCTCCACATGTGCTAATCATTCCAGTTTCTCTGAGCTTTAAGTTCATAAAAGTATAGATTGTGTACAAAAATTTTGCAGAATTGTGAATATGCTTTATTTTTTGTTATTATTTTACATTTTTCTAAGTAGATTTTTTTGAACACTCAAGTTTTTAGTTTTCTTCTTTAATAATTTTAGTAACAATTTCATAGTGGTCTAAAATTATTTTCTTTAATAATTTAAAAAGACATTTTCTTATTTCTTTAATAATGCATGGGACTTTCAGCAGCCTAATTTGGAACTAGATTATCTTTAAAATTCCCTTCTAGCCCAAACCACTTTCTGATTGTATCATTCTAATCTTAGGAAAAGAAAGTCTTCAGCATCTGTGGGTTGTAGCTAGGTTGTAAGCAGTGCAGCTAATGTGCTGTGGTGTCACCTCCTGTGACAATTGTTGTCATTGCTGAATACTTGTGACTCTTGAAGGAAAAGCACAAGGTGGGGGAGGAGAGCAAGGGTCCCCTTGAATCACACAGATGAAATGTGGTGGTTGTCTTTGGACAGTGAATCAGTAACTTGTTGAACACAGAGGCACTGGGCTTGTTTCACCAGCCTGTCTCTTGTCTCTCTGGGGTGTAGGTGCCCTGCTGGTACCTGTGCTGCCTACCTGCCCTGGCCGTGCAGGCTCGCTCTGGACAGGAGACACAGGCACGCTCCTAGAAAAGTGCAGCTCCCACGCAGCTCTGAATCCCTTGGGAGTATTTTGTTGTGATGACAGTAGCACCTCACCCTGCTCCACTCCAGAACATGCCCAACATGACAAGAAGATGAAGTGATAAACAGCTGTCCTATGGTTGATGTGAGTGGTCCTGTCTGTTGTCTGGAGCAGGCGGTACAACTGCACACAGTGTTAAAATACTAGCCAGGGGGCTGTTATAATATGGTAGGTGTGCCTATGCTGCTGAAACTGGGAATTATGTAGTGATATGTCACAGGATCCTCTTGCAAAATGTAGTGTGAATGTGGCTATTGTGCTCCAAAGAAGGCTGGGACTTCTCCAATATGGATGTGACAGAGACATGCCTTCCAGCATAGACATTGACATTAATTTAACAAAGTCAAAAAATAATGTAGCCAAAGCAGAAATCTCTTTGGATTCTATGCTTAAACTCCAGCACATCAGGTCACAAAATCCATTTTTGGCTGCTTAAGTATGTCTGGTGATGCATCTGCCCTAATTTTCATTTTCAAATGTTTCCCATACACTCTTGACCAGTGGTTGAATTATGTTGTCTTTTAAAGTGGGTCAAGCATGTATCCAAGTGTGCAAAATCTATGAAGACAGAGACTAATTAAGAAATAGCTGATGGTCCAGAGATCAAACTTGACCCAAGAGAAAATGGGGAATGCAAAATACTCTAAGGTCTACCTCTGCATTTTATTAAAAACATCCTGAACAACCAAGCCACTATCCCCAAATGTGCAAGATTTAGCCTCAAACCTTCTTGGACTGTGAAATATTTAGTTCTGGCTTTTCTGTGTTCTTGACCAGTGTTCTAGTAAAGGTTTAGGGTGCAAAGTATCTATATGACCAAAGTGCAAAAGGAAGCCCTTCCTATTAAGGGTTTTTTAAAAAGTCTTTTTTTCTGAAGATGTGGGGAACATTGTTACAAACAGAACATTATTTTTTTCTATGATCTGTTCTTCAGGGATAAAGTAATGAAAGCATCAAAATAAAGACGTGGATTAAAATATAGGTAAGATGTAGTAAGTAACTAGGACTAAAAGACGTCTGTTAGAAAAAAAAATTAAAATTATGGTCAAGAATTAGAGTCTCACTTGAGCAGGGAGCCTAAGAGATATTGTCCCTGTAAATTTCAAATACATCCATGCTTCTACATAACTGATAGTTTTCAAAAAATAGGGCATGGGTCAATTATACTGCCCAGCTTTTAGTGAGAATCTTAATGGAGATTCCAAAACCTGATGTAATATAAAGAGTGGATGAACACAGTAATTCCAGGATGCAAATTATGCAGGAACAGTAAAGTAGCTAGTTTAGACATGACTATAAAAAAAAAAAGGTTCAAATGAAGCAAATAACAATAAGGTTGTTGCCTGTTGAGCTTAATAACAGCTTTAGTCCACACAGAAACTGTCCTTACTGTAAAACTGTTCCTGCATAGAAAGAGTAGGTAGTTAGACCTAGGATCAACTTTATTCAGAATGTGATAAAAGTGTACCAAGAAATACCAGAAATAGTAAGAGAATAAAATTTCATAAGGTGAATCACGTTGTTAATTTCTGTGGAAACTGGAGGTAAATTATACACTAAGGAGATTCAGAATGGCATTTGCCAGAGAGTAAAACATCCTTGAGCTGCTCACTCCTGAATATTGTCTGCAGGACCTCCATCTTACAAAAGGGTATAGTAAAAATGAAGAGGTACATTACTTATCGTAGAAAATATAGGGGGGTTAGGCTGGAAAACAATACAGCTGTGACTATTTTGGCAAAGGTGAGATGAGAATGGATATTCTGTATTTTTAAAGCAACAAAGGGGGAACCCAACTGAATTATTTGGAAGCAGTTTTAAAATCCAAGCAAAGCAAATAAACATAGTTTAATTGTACAGCTCATTGCTCCAAGAAGTTTTGAAAACCAAAAGGATAAATAGATGCAAAGAGTTGTTTCACAAATACATTTAAGAAAGTTCCAGAAGCAGCTATTAAAACCACTGATGTCCGTGTGGCATTTGGTTCAGTAAATCTGTAAGATCTAGGTAATTGGAACTTGTCAGCACACATTTTAAAATAATCCATGGAAATAGGATATTTCACTTATTTCTTCTAAGCTTCTGTTACTGACTCTTAGGCACAGGAGAGTGGACTGTGTAGATTTTTGACCTCGACTATTTTTGGGCATAGATGTGTCACATCCCACTCCTGTGAGTACTCAGGATTCATTGATCCCAGTGGTCAGATTTTTTCTGGATCTATTTGGTAATGGGCCAGGGGGCTTTGAGGGTATTTTGGTGGTCTCAATCCACCTCTGCTGGATTGATCCTTCCTTGATAGCTCCTGACTCCTTCTTGTCATCACTTCTGTGTTTTGTGTGGTTGCCATAGACCAGAACAGGGAAGTGGGCACCAGAAAGGTGCTGCCCTCCATAGGGCCTCCCTTTCCAGCCATCACCTCTTCTAACTTGCCTGCTTGAGTGGCCATCAGTGTTTGAGGCACAGCAATGCATTAATTCCCAAGCTTCTATAAGATGACAAAATTTAATTGTTGTATTTTAAACAAAACATTTAAATTACATTCATATAGTATGGCAATTGATGCTGTTATCTAAAAAAATAAAGTCTTCTTGGAAGATTGGCAAACTGGACTTAAATGAAGCATCTAAAATACAAGTACAGTAGGTGTGTTGCAGAGTAGACATTGTATTTTATGCATAAACCCAGATCCTAGTGGATGCTGTTAGTTGTATATTCCCCACTGTAACTGATGTAAAGGGTTTTGAAAGAGCACTGAGTACTTGGGTCCTGGCACTGTACTGCTGAAAAATATCTCTCAGTGGTGAGCAAGCCCTCTCTGTAGAGGAAAACTCTCTATTCCCTGTAGGCATATCACATGTAGTCTCCATATGAACCAGAGAGTGTACTTTGAAATTCTTGTTCCTTACAAAGGTTAGTGGGACTATGTGAAATGTACCATCCAGAGAGGCAATCCTGGGCATTCTGTTATGCTAACAGGTATTGAGGTATTGTGTCTCATTCCTACCCTGCTTTCAGAGTTGGTGATGAGCTTTGAAAAAATATGCATATTTCTCAAAGCTGGAGATAGGCTATAGAACAAGATGCTCCTGTTGATACAATTAGATTATAATGGAAATAAGTTCAAGGCATAGATTTCAAGGTTAAAGGAATCTGGTATTCCTGCTGGTGAAAAACAAGGAACTAGTCTTCCAATACCACCCGCCTCAGCAAAGCTGGTTTTCTTTTTGTTAAAAGTACTAGAAAACTAGGAAAATAAGAATGCATTTGAACACCTGTGAACATGTCTGGTACATCACGCTAGAAAGAAAGTTTCCATTTATATATGGAATTTACAAAAAAGAAATCTGTTGAAACTGCTTTAATGCTGATATGATGAAATCCAGAAGGAAGAGGCTTTTACTGTGATTGTCAGAAATCACTGTTTCCTATTTTTCAGCTTGGAACATATGAAATGAGTTGAGCATGCTTTATATTTCCCAGAACTAGCAATGTTCTGTCTTTGGAAAGTTTTAGAGGGAGGAGCTCAGAGGTGCTGTGGGAGGGACTAAAATTCATATTAAAGTTTTGGCACGAGGGGGAGAATTGTCAGAGTAGAAGGTTTCTTCTGAGGTTTTGCTTTTTGTATTTTTTTTTCTTCAATTTAGGATGATAAGTATTTATGTTCAGATTCCTCTAGTAGTTCTTTTTTGGAATGCTGATTGTCAGATTATCCCCAGGATTGAAGAATGTGGACTTTCATGTTCTCAGGTAATCTTTTACTTGTTCCAATTCGCTGTCTATTAATATAGTAGTTATATGCTGTCAAAATAATTGTAGGAAAGCAAAGAAAGCAAAAAAGGAAAAATATTTCAGCTGTCCTAAACATTAACTTTATATTCCTGTCATTCTGAATTAAGTATCCAAAGTGGCAAAAATTACTCTGAAAGAGTGTGGGAAAATGCCTCTTTACACTGTTTTCAACTGCTGCTGTTAGTTTAAAATCTGTTTTTTATATTTGAAAAAAATAATTTTGTTCATATTCATTACTTTTCCAGAGTCAGTTTTTACAGCAGCAGTAGTGCCAAAGAGATGTGAGAGGGAAGAATGAGAGGTTTCAGAAATTGCTAATTATGTTAGGAATATATGAAACACTGACTTTGCTGTGAATTAATGAATTAAGCATGAGAAAAAGTAGAACATGTTTTTCATTTTGTGGGTTGAATGTAACTTCAGTATTAAATTTAATGACTTCTGTATGTGCATAAAAGGAGTGTGAACCATACCATCTCTTTAATAGCTTTGGATTTTGTATGATTCCAAATATCCCCGCAAAGGGGCAGTATGGAGATACTCTGTTCTAGGCATTCTGAAATTGTAAACGTAGATAGAGTACATGGAAAGATTGGGAAAAAAAAGGCATTAAATGATAGGCAATCCGACTTTCAGTCTAAGTGGAGGATGATAACCATGTACTGGCAACAGAGAAGTGAAATTGATAATATGAAAGAATTTGGCTGTCTGTATAAACTTCTGCTTGAAGATGAAAGTATTTAGGACAAGCAAGTGAGACATTCTAAAGATTGTTTAAATGTGGTGGTTCTACACAGATATTAAGTTAGTTCATGTCAAAGCAATTTATTCTATATTTAATATGTGTATCCTAGAAAGACAGTAGGAATAAAAATGCTTATAAAATACTAGATTGAGCAAAAAAAGCCCTTTCTATATTTAAATATTCATGTACTATAGTTAATGTTCCTGTAATAAAAGTTCTGTAGTCTCTGTCTACTTAGATGTTTTTAGAATTATAAAATATAGCCCTAAGAGATTAATCTCTGGGTGTACCTGAATCTTTTCAAGAATTTTTATGTACTTATGTTCATGAATGCAAATACACACGTATTTTAAATAATTTATGCTCCTTGATCTGTTGCAATGAGTGTTTAAAATAGGAATGATTTACCATTCTAATTTATCCCTCCAAAGAGCGCAGGACTATCAGACTCAGAATGTAAAAATCAATAGCAACCTTTTGTGATGGATTTCTGTCTAGGGGATAGGATTTACCTCTGGGGATCTAAAGAGTGTCTTTCTCTGTCAAAACTTAGGTATGTATGTTATGAAGTCTGATTCACTAATTGCCTGTAGACACAATCCTGAGGTTTGGCAGACTGCACCCCTTTCTCTGCCTTCAAGAGTGTGTCTTACACCTTTTCCAATACTGAAGATTGATTAACTGAGAAAGGTGTGGTTTATTTTTCTTATTTATGGGATAAATACATTGTTTCCAGTATAGCAGAATCGATCAATCATTTGTGATATTACGGACAGGATTCAGTTTATGTTCTGTATGTGATGTGTCTGCTAGTTATATTCGGTAGAATGTTGAATGCATTGACTTTTTAAGACAAAAATATTTTCTCAGAGGGAACAATAATGATCTCAACAGGATGAATGACTGCCAGCATAACACTTTCAATCTAGTGCAAAGTACTTTAAGCTACATGAACTTTAGAATCTCATGACTAGCTTGTTAGAGGAAACTTCCTTTTCCTTTGAAAGTAACTTCAGTTTCTCTGCATAACTGACGATGATTTGTGGGTTCAGTCCAGCTCATGAGTTATTCTAAAAAGGATCATTCCATCTTCTCCATGATGTGTAACTCAGTGTTCTTCACAGGGGCACTAGTCAGTTTGCTTTTGTCTGTGTGAAATATGTGTGTGCTCTCCTCTGCTGTAGCACATCAGATCACAAAGTAGAGAATTAATGACTTGTTGCTAAGAATTTCCTTAATGTGATAATGAGATATTGTAGTTTTAAAACTATCAGAGATTTCTGCAGCTGCTGTTGTCACAAGTGAATAAAATAGAAAATTGAGATTTTTTTCTTATGAAGTTTTCCCAGAAGTTTGCACAGTAACTTTCTCTTTTGCATTGAAACTTGAGGCTGTGTGGTTCTTCATAAGGCAATAGGGATATGAAAAACAATTAATTTGTATTTTTCTGCATTTTTCAAACTATGGGTATTGTCAGAAGTTTTTTAGCAGGTTCAATAACTGAAACTGTTGAGTTTGGCCAGTAGACTAGAACTTAGTGTGGCTGTGTCCACTAGATATTTGTGAGCAGTTTTGACCCGCATGACTCCTTGTCAGAGTAAAGCACTCATTGTACTTTGGAGGGAAATAGTGATGTAACTATTTTGAGGCATATGACTTGCAAAACATCTTCATTGAACTGTTATCACAACTTGATGAATCGTTCTTAGTTTACCAGGGATATTCAGTAAGATATCTTTGAATTGCCTTGTGTAAGGCAATATTCAGGTTTCATTACTATAACACAAACTGTGCATCTGTTCAGTACAGGAAAGTGAAAAAAAAAGAACATTGGCTGTTTATGCCAGTATTATGTGAAATTTTAAACAGCATGAAAAACTGCATTAAATGGCAAATGAACAACTAAGCTTTTATTATGTGTCATGATTCATTTCTCCTTCTTTATTTTAATAGCTTGGCTTTAGAGCTCATGTGATACTCTAGTATTCAACGATTAAATGCTATGGGCGTGGTCTCCATGCCCCACCTAATAGGAAACACAATTATCAACCAAGTTTCCCTCTAAAAGCATAGGGGAATCCCAGCCTGCAATTGAAATTGGGTTTATGCCCTAATCATTTTACAATCCACATTGTTTGCAGGCTGTACACAAAGAAATAGGCTTATGCCAAATTTCATTCAACAGCTGGTAAAGATCAAGAGCACTACATTTAAAAAACACTCCCCAGAACACTATGAAATATTATTTGTATTGTTTGCCATTTAATGCAGTAATGTTTCCAAAGTCTATGGATAAAGAAGGAAACACTTAACTGAATCTGGGATTTCCCTCTAATTATAAAGGTTATTGGCAGCAAATCCTTGATATAACTGCTGCTTTTTACTGCTATTCATAATCAAAATACATGATGTTTCTTTACTGGATATTTATACCATGGATCAATCCCTTTTTGCTGAATACTACACACTGCAAACCCAGTGATATAGTATGGCCCTTAGTCCACAAAGTCAACTGACATAAGTTTGTATTCTTTGTTCATTATTAAGTAATTCATATTTTAAAAGTGCTTCCAAGCCTCTAGAAAATAGACATAATAATGTAAGTGACATAATTCGGTTGTCCTCTAAAATCTGATTGAAAACATAATTTCAGACATGGGAAATATCTAAAGAGACTGATCAGAGGCCTGGCTTCCTCAGGGTGGTGGGAGAGATATAGCATGAAATCAATCCCATCATAGGAATACAATTCAACAGAGACTTTTTTTGGTATGCATATATCTGATGACTGAAGGAGATGCATAAAATATAAAACATATCCTTTGCTAATATTTGCTGAGGTGCAGTACAATCCATGAAAGCATGCCCTAGGCAGAAAGCCTGGGGCCTACCTCTCTGCCTGTCATCGAATCACTTGTGTGGCCCTCTTCTAGTAATTTCATTTCTCTGGTAAGTACAAAAGAGTTCTGACCTTCTTGTGTGGTATATCTTAATTATATGTTGTCATTACCTGCTTTGAATATTATAATTATGAGTTAAGTACTCATTAGTTAAAACAGTCATACTTAAGGTGCTCAATCATATTGAGTCATTGTATTAGAGTGATATTAACCCATTTGCTTAGATATCCTTGCTTGCCTTCTCTGCTGGTACTTAGAAAAGATGCAATTGAGCACATTTGGATGGCTTATCTCTTGGACTGTGTTTCACATTTGCTCTTTGAGTCAAAAATAGCTAGGCAATGATATAAGACAGCTTCCTGTTGTGTCCTGTGCCACTGGTTGGGTGCTGTCACATTTCCTCTCCCTCTGAGAAGGAAACAGCCAGTGACAGGTACAAACAGGGACTTACTGCAGTGTTCCTCAGTGTTACAGCATGTACCACCAGCTCCTATAAGAGAGGTGCAGATGGAGAAAGCTCTGCAATTCAGAACTTGCAAAAAATGCAGTGGTAGCTTTTGGGCTTTTTCCCTTCTCTCTTCCTCAGGAACTCCAGAAAAAGGTTGCAAGGTCTGAAAAGAGACTAGCCACTGGAATAGCAAGCACAGAATACAATCAGTCATGAAAGCTGGGGGCACAGACTTAACAGGTGTTGGAACTGAACCTGACAAAGTATCCTGGAACTGAAACACAAGGCAGTGCTAGGAGCTTCACCACGAGACACCAGCATCAGTTATGTGTGATCAGTACTCATGGCAGGAGACACCTGTTCAAAAAACCTAAAAAGGGATATATAAGCAAGCCCAGCAGAAGATGGGAGCAGCTGGCCTTCATTATTGGCAGTGAATTTTAGATTACAAATCTCTCTTAGCCCTAATCTTAGGGATCTGATCTATCCTTCAGCTTCATTTGGACCCAAAACTAAGTAGGGGGTATTGAGGCTTGGAAGTAGGTGCTTTCCACAGCCATCTGACTGCTTTGCAGTTGGAAAACTATATGAAATTTGATCAAATCTGGCCAGGGCAAATTATCTAGGAGTGGTAATATCTTTAATGAGACCATGTGGCATGACCTAGCTGGAATTCTTGCAGTAAGGTCTAGGAATAGTTTAATTTGTACTTTTGTGGAGCTGGCAGTGCTGTACCTATTACATTGTCATGTCTGTTTATACTATTCCATTCTTCCTCTCCCTGCCAGAATGCCTGTGCATAGGAGAGAACCAGGGATGATAAAAATGAGAAGGACCAAACGAAGTTTAAAAGACTTCTTTCTAAGGAGAGGTTTAGATGCTCTCATGGCTTTTTGGCTCAGCATTGAAATGCTAGGCTTTGCAGATGGATGGATGGATGGATGGATAGATGAATTTGGGCCTAAGAAAGGACTTTCCTCCTATCTCTGCCTAAAAATATTTTGGTTTCTGGGAGCCATAACTTTCTATGTACTGTGTTGTGGCTTGGTGGTTGTTCAAACCAGAGTCCCACATTTGAAATTCCATGAGTTTCATTACCATTATCACCACAAGAGATCCCTAGGTTCCCTAGGTTTTATATACCAACCTGTTGCAGATGTTTTTGCAGTAGTTGTCATGCTGTCAGAAAAATACATTTCCTTATAATTTTCCTGATTTTGTTAACATTTATTAGCTATATTTTGAAAACCAGGAAATTATTTGCCATCTTAAAAATATTTTTTTTTCTTAGACAAGCATCTCTGCTTTCATTAATTCATCCTCTTTTCTTTTGTGGGAGCTAAAGATGGTCTTTCAAATAATATTTGACTTAATCCTTTGGAACAGTCAGCTGAGCCAAAGACCTGTTTTGTTCTATGGCATGTCCTGCCCTTCCAGCATGCAAAATATAGGACTCACCATGAAAACTGTATGGGACATGCAATCTCATTCAGGAAGTGTCTATGCAAAAATGAAGAGAGTTAGTTTTAATTTGCAAATTACCTGTGGGTCTTTCTTTTGCAAGGAAATGTTTCAACATAAGTTGCTTTGAATAAGTGTGGTAAATTTCAATAATTTCTGGAAAACTGTCTTGCTATTGCCTCTACTTGTCTGCATATTTTCAGAGTATGAATCACATAAACAATGCTGTACAGTACTAGATGTGCATTCATTGTCTTTTCTTGGAAAAACTTTGAGGAAATTGACCTTATTGCAGTTAAGATTTTTCACTGTATCCAGTTTTATTTTTCTCTTTCATGCCTACATGTGTAAACTTCCTTCATCTTTTTCCCACTTCCTCATCTCCCTGACCTGCTGTTCTTTTTTCTGACTGCAATGATTTTTCTCCATTGCTTTTTGAATTTTGATATCTTTGTTATAATTTTTCATAATTGCAGTTATCATTATCGTGTGATGCTTCATGCTTAGTTTTGATAAGGAATATCTGTTCTTTAGGGCTTTTCCCCCTCATTTCCAACATATTGTATTTATATATGATACAATAGAATAATTTTTAAAGCATGGTCAGATCTTCCTTTGTAGCTTATTTTCTCTTCCACTTAGAGGTCAAAAATCACATACAATTTTTAAGCAAATGTATCGCATAGGTGGTTTCCAGTAAGTGCCATCATTAAAATGAGGCGTAGTGTGAAGCACCATATGAAAGTAGTGGACACTGATGGGTTTATTTAACTGCTGCAAAATAAGCTTTGCTAATTTTAAAATCTAATTTTGCTAATTTTTAAAATCTACTTCTTTGGAAGCCCTTCTCTTGGACCTCTGCCTCCTTTAATTTCCCTGTGCTAAGTTTAGCAACTACAGTACAAGGAGGATACATTATAAAAAGGTAAACTATCTGACTATTCCACAGTTTGTCCCCCCGTCCCCATACGCCCAAAAATTATGATTAACAGTAAAAATTTTGAGAAATAGACATATGTAATGACATTTCAAATAATTAGTTTGTATTGGATATGATTTATTTCTCTTTAAATTTTCCAAGTTTATATATAGCTAGTTTCTCTATCAATTATCTCAAACTGCAAATGTTTCAGCTACAATACACACTAGATATTTTCAGTAGGGTTTCTCTACACAGCAAATTTTGAATTTTTAAAATTTCTCATGTACTCACACAGCTAGTTCTTTCAAGGAAAGGTGTTTTTGGCTTTTCTTGCTCTTGACAGGAGAGCAAAGGCATGGATGTAGAGATTCTGGTATAAGATTTCTGTTATAGGATTCAGACTTTCAGACACCATAATAATACAGATATGAATAGCCAGGAAATAGTCCTCTCTCAAAAATTTTCAAGAATACAGCTGCAAAAACTTTCATGTACTAAGATTTCCATCATTTTGTTGTGGCTAGAATGTTTCTGTAACTCAAGCAAGCACTATTAGAGCCAATCAGGCATGTTTAGCATTGTCTTTAATTGAAGCAGTTCCTCAACTGATACTGTGGCACCAGGCAGGAATGCAGAAGCCTCCCAGGGCAGTCATCTGAGACTACCATGGCTTCTACCATGTCCTGTGGGATCATTTGTATGGCCTTATATCCTTACACAAAATAACAAGCTAAGGCCAGAATAAAACCAAAGTCAACATTGAAAATTACTTCTCATCTGGAAGAGCTATAATGAGGGGTAGTTCCAGAATTATTTTGATTGGAAATTTTCTTCTGTTTAAAGAGAAGAGGGGGGAAATATAATTTAAATCAGAGTGACAAAACCTGGAAACATGTGCTCCTGCTTTGAAGGGAATCTCAACCCCAAAATGTGATATCCAAAGTCTTGGGACTATAATAATATATTTTTGCCAAATGTGCTTTGTTATTCTAAATTTTAGTATAAGTTTGTAATCCATGATGGGAGGGTTAGCAAGTTCTTTTTTGTTTTTAAGTTCTTGCACCTCCAACATTTCAGGGTAGTGTCTACAACATTTACCCATTTTGTGATGCTGCTGTGTTCCTGTGTTTCCAGGTTATCAAATACAGATTCAGTGGAGATCATGAGAAAACATTAGAGACTTGTCAGGGCAGCATGACAAACCTGCATGTTCAGCATGGTCCTGCATCAGGAAAGGCAAGGGGAGAAGTTAAGCACCCTGTTAGTCTGATCTCCACCCTCTAGAGCCCACAAAACTGAGTTATGAGTGAGAGTTTGATGTTCTCTCTGTGGAGGGGCTGCTGAGAGCCACTCTTCCAAAATTTCAGTTTCTGGTTTGTTTTCTGATCACTGCTTGAATAAAATGGAATTAGGAAACAGATCTCCCATGTGAATGTTGACAGCACTCAACAAGCGCAACTTAAAAATTTCACTGTGTCTTCCCTGTCCTTCTCTCAGACCAGCATTCTTCCATTTCCCCTCTGTGCACTCTGACTGCTCTGACAGGAGGCCTGGGAAACCCTCTCATTTACCAGGCACTGCGGCAAACAGGCAGCTCAGAACTGCTTCACTTTAAGAAGGATGTTGAACCTGGTGGTCCCCTGAGATAAGGACTTGAAAGCTGGCATATAAAAGCTGGAAAATGTCCACATTCTGCTTTCCTCTTATAATATTTACAGTTTGAAGGAGGCTTGAGCTTTGTTAGTTTTACTCTCTTGGTATTAAATCTCCAGCTGCCTGCTATGCCAGGTGATGTGGATGTGTCTCACTCTGAGTGTCTGCTATCCCTGACATGAATTAGAGGTAATTCCAATGTTGTTCTGGTCACACACTGAACACCAAATTGCATGCATCCAGGAATATTTGAGATCAGAAAAGGAGGTGTCTAGTAACCTTAGGTGCCTCTAGTGTTGTGTGGCAATTCATTGGGTATTATGAATCATGGTGCTGGGCTGAGATTACCAGTTTGCTTAAATTATATTTCAGGCACCTAAGCCCTCTTTTAGATTTGGCTGTCTTAGTCCTTTTGAAAATGGCTGAAAACTGGCCAATAAATGGCTTTATTTCACTGCCCACTAATGCAAAATCCTCACAGAGAAATTGCCTTACTTGGGAATGATGTGACCCTTTTCTCATGGGCAAAGCTGCATGGGTGTGTTGGGTTTGTAAAATCTTGGTAGCCGGGCTGGGGTGGCTTTTGTAGGAAGCTGCCAGCCAGCTCCAAGACAAACCCACTGCTGGCCAAGGTCAAGACCATCAGTGATGATGGTAGCACCTCTGGGATATCAGCTTTCTGTTATGCTCTGATGGAGCAGGTAGATGCCTTGAGGAGGTTGGGAGCCTGTGGGAAGCCTATGGCAGAGCAGGCTCCTGGCAGGACCTGTGGCCTGTGGGGAGAGGAGCCACAGTGGAGCAGGTTTGCTGATAGGACTTGTGGGGCACCTGCACTGGAGCAGTCTGCTCCTGAGGGACTGCACCCTGTGGATGGGATCCACTCTGGAAAAGTCCATGAAGAACAGCAGCCCATGGGAAGGACTCATCTTGGAGAAGTTCATGGAGGTCTGTCTCCTGTGGGAGGGACCCCTTGCTGGAGCAGGGGAAGGAGGAAGAGTATAAGGAGTCCTCTCCCTGAGGAGGAAGGAGTGGCAGAGAAAAGGATGACGTGATGTGTGATGAACTGACTGCAGCCCCCCTTCCTTGTTCCCCTGCACTGCTGAGGGGGAGGAGGTGGACAAATCAGGAGTGAAGTTGAGTCTGTAAAGAAAGGAGGGGTGGGAGGAAGGTGCTTTAATGTTTGTTTTTTATTTTCTCATTAACTTACTCTATTTTCAATTGGGAATAAATTAAACTAATATCCCCAAGATGAGTCTCTTTTACCTGTGGTGGCAACTGCTGGGAGATCTCTCCCCATCCTTATCTCAAACCAGGAGCCTTTAGTGACATTTTTTAATCCTTGTCCAGTGGTGGACGGGAATGACAGAGTGTCTATGGTGGGCATCTGGCATCCAGCCAGGGGCAACCCACCACAACAGGCAGAAAAAATTGCTCACTTGCATCAAATTCAAAGTTCATTCAAATCAGTGGAATGTGTCTCACCCATAGCCTTCCACAATTTCGAATGCAAGCAGCATGCCATTTTTCTTTATAAATTTCACAGTTTACAGCTGAGCCCTGAGTGCTGCTCCTGGGACTGACTCTAGACATATATTATAAGAATAGTTGCCTAGAGCAAAACAGTGAGAAACTGGAAACCCAGGCCTGCAGTATATCTCTTCTTTTTTTTTTTTTTTTTTTGCTGAGCAATAGTGCTAGGGTATATCAGAAGACAGTAACTGGAATAGAAAAGTATCTTCAGGCAAAAATAATACATATTCCGAAATGAATAATCTCCAGCAGCAGGAGGAGAAATTCTATCCTGAAGAGTATTTTATAATCCTCACTTGAATTATTTTTCTTTTTTTTCTTTTTTTTCTTTCTTCTCTGTTCTTTCTTTTCTATGGCAATCTTACTGCCCACTGATTCCAGTCACCTCTGAGACTGCTAGTGTCAGTTCTCTCAGTGTTGCCGAGGGATCTTTTTTCTTGTAGCCTGTTTTGTGCTACAAAGATCATTATAACATCCTAACCTCAAAGCACAGGATATCCGTGGTTATCTGGAGGGCTTGTGGAATCTGTGTCCTCAAGTTTTTCAAGAAATGACCAAAATAATTGCTGACTTGATCTGGTGCTGGTGACAGTACTGCTTCTAGCAGGAGGCTGGACTTGGTGACCTTCAGAGACCCCTTCCACCCTACATTTCTTTGATTCCATTTTATCATCCCCTGTATGAAATCTCCAGTAAGTAATTGAAATAATAAATGCTGTGCCACAGTGTCCCTGTCTCATTGTTATACTAGAAGTGCTGATTTGGTAGATTTGTTCTCTTTTCATGTAGCTAAGTGGTCTGAAATTTTTGACACTCTGTGTATGGGATGGTGCTGATTTATACCAGCTGAGGGTATGACAGTCAAAGTACATTTTAATTTTACTGCGTCGATTGTACGCTTTCTGTTTTGTTAACAACTTGTATTAATATTGTAGGAAACATGACATCAAAATGATTGACAAATTTTGGTTGGGTTTTGTTTTGTTTTGTTTTTGTTTTTTGGTTCTTTTCATTTCTGAAAGAAAGAAGTTAATGCGTATTGCTTCAAGCAAATTCTGCTTCTAGTCCTGAGTTGAAGCATACAATAGAAGAGGCAGCCATAGCTCCCTTTGGTCCAATAAATTTAAAAGCAAGTGGTTTATATGTAGGTCCTTTTTTTGTATCTCAACATTACTTTTAAATAAAATTAATTTTAAAAAGTTAGAAGTGGGGAATATTCTTCCCAGTTGAGAGACCTCAAAGCAATATTGTTTTGTCTGGCTATTCTCTTACAGGATAAATATATGTTACTGCCAAGAGTTCTGAGAAATTACTGTAGTTCTAACTCTTCCAGTCGTTCTGCTCTGTGAAAGGGATTCAGCCATGTAGCCACTGCAAGGGCCAGAAGATATTATATGCCATGTGCAGTACTGATAACATATGGAACAGTGCAGTTAAAATATAGGAACAGGATTCCTCTGCATCAGTACAGTGCAGGTGGAAATGCATACTGCCTGGAAATAGAAATCTCGGTTACACCTGACTAGTAGCAGGTAAATAGAAAGATGAAAATCTAAAGGGCCTGAGGGTCTTTAGTCATGTGCTCCTGCCCTCCTGAGGTACTGCAGAGCTGTGATGGAGTGTTGGCCTTGTGACAAGAAGCAGGTTGTGGAAGACAAGGTCTGTACCTTTGCATTTACATGTGAAATGGAAGGTGGTGCAATGACGATTGGTCATTGGTCTCTGCTTGAGATCCCTGTGAAGTCTTACTGGAGAGTGTCCGATAACCTTCAGTAAACATAGTCATGTCTTCCCAGTCTGTTCATGGCTGTTTCACTGATGAGCTCAGAGCACATCAACAGAGTGTTAACACAGCCAGATCTTACCTTGCTCTGCTGGACTTAAGCCAACTCTCATCTAAAAAGTGCATGACCTCATTAGCACTGTAATGAGCCTGAGCTTGATATCCCACTTCTCAGTAGCAATTATTCTTTCAGATTCAGCACTGCACTAATGTGATCAGATGTTTTTTATTCTGCTTGGAACACACAGGGAAAAGATCTGGGGCTGGATAATGTGTAGACATGACTCAGATGTTATGTTTTTAGCATTCTGTAAAGCAATCCAGCAGCATCCAGGTGTTTTTGTAGTTTAAAGTAGTCCAAAATAACGCTTTGCCATAAGTTTGGGTGCCTATTTCTTTTCTGCATGGATAACAGTCCAAATGTTTCCATTTATGACTGCTTAGCTAATCCCACTGCATGCTGCTTACATGTATCAGATCACTACATTGTCAGTAAAAGCTGAAGATCAACCTCATGGTTTGCCAAAAATTGAAAACTGTCATTAGTAAAATAGTTTACCTTGGCAGTGAGAATGATTACATGTGATATCAAAACAGAGGCTCCTTTAGAGAAAAGGTCTTTTGAGGGCACTGTATCAGCAGTACTAACTATGAATTTTTAACAGTTCTAAATTTTCATATTGCTTATGTTAGTCATTGCAATTTCTCTGGTTCTTGGTAAATATAACCACAATTGTATTTACTTACCAAGTGTGCTTTGGAGGTCTATTATTTTTGCTTTTCACCCACTTCCAATAAGAAGTGTTTTTATATAAATACTTGACCATGATATAGGTAAATCTTCTTTCAGTGGGACATTGTGTTATCACTGTACTTTTTTTACTGTAAAGAATTCTGTTTCTTTACATTTGGTGAGATAAATACAGCAGTGAGCTTTCTAAGAACATAATGAGAAAAGTTCTGTGAGGTTCCAGTCCCCACCAGCATCAATGATGTGTAAATTGCAAAGGCATTATGGCCTTTACTTATGAAAATAGCTCTGGAAAAGGTTAAAACATACTCAGTTATTTCCCTCCATGAAGTTATCCCTAGATAGTTTCTGGGGCTGAACGTCTCTGTGAAAAGAATTACAGTGATTTGTTGGTGGTCTGTGGAGCTTTTGATATAGAGAGAGCTCTGAATCCTCTCTGTTTCCATCCAAAGTTCTTAAATGATGGGGATGCATATAACTTTGACTGTGGCTGTCCACTGCTCAAAGAACCTTATGGAGGTGATTGAGATCACATTGGCATGCCAAATTTTCTACTAGAGGCCATGAGAAATCATTGAGGACTCTGATGGACCAGCATCTGTGGGCTCCGCCCTCTGTGAACTGAATGGGTGAAGAGCTGAAGAAAGGAAAGCTGCTGTTGGATTGTTTACACAGACAGGGGTACGTAGCTCCCCCTCTGTGGTGGAGGATATGGCCTGGTTGTGGTGTTCCCAAGTGAGACAAAGGTTAATATGACTTTACAAGGCACAAAATGAACCCAAACATTTTCGCAGCTATGGATGGTTCTGGTCACTCCATTTGGACAGATACATTAAAGTAGAAGAAGCTGCTGAGAAGGATGATGGTATGAAGGAACATCTGGTTTATTAAAGAGGAGTAAAAGAGTTTGGCTTTTACAGTCTCACAAAAAAGCTAAGAAAAGGTATATTACTGGTTGCAGATAAATGAAAAGTGAATTCCAGGTTGGAAAGCATCTATTTAAGGGAAAAGATAATGAACACAACCAGAAGTCAGTAGAAGCTAGCCATTGTCGTTTTCATGTCAGAAATTAAAAGATTTGGTGCTGGTAGACAACAGGTCTTCTGGAACAGCCTTGGCTCTCAGAGCAGTGCACAAAGCCTGACTGATTTTAAAATGATGCTTCATCAGTTTTTGAAAGGGATTAGCTTATATGCTACTTGTGGTTATTAGGGGACTATACCCAGTGATCCGGGACATCCTTTCTATTTGTGTGCAGAAGAAGATGGATTTTTGCTGAGCATCTCCTCTCAATTAAAAGTAAAAAAAGAACATATTCAGATTAATCATCTTTATTGGCCTTTTGGTTACAATTTGAACATCAATTATTGCAAACCCACCCTTTCCTTGTGTTGTAAAAGTACATAGAATCCCATGCTTGCGTTTAATGGTGGTTAAAGAATAGAAATTGTTGAAATAGAGTGAAACATCAGAATATGGTCATGTTCCTTTCTCTCTGCCTTCTCTAACAACTGACCCTAAAATAGAAATATAGCTAATAGCTTTGCCAGTGAGCATTACTGAAAAAGGGGGAAAACTCTTCATTCTACCTTCACTGACTAATGTAGGTATCTTAATGAACAAATGTTAAATATCTGACAACTTGGTCCTAACTAAAGAATACATTTTAAGGCATTTTCAGGCTTTTTACTATTCCTTACAGAGTTGTGGGAGAGTTGCCACTTTCTCTGAATGAGGTGCAAGAGAACTAACAGGTAGGCTGTGAACCCAAATTTTCCTCAGACTCTTTCCAGCATGACAGAACATCCAGGGAAGAATTTCCACAATTCTGCACTTGATTTAGAGCCTGAAGATATGAGTGGAAATGGGAAGCAGATTTGATCTTTGATTCTTTTTCTTGGCAATTTTAATTCATGAAAACACTCTCTTGTGCCCCCTAATCCAAGTCTTCCTCTGCTGATCTCATGCTCTTCTCTACAGTTGTTAGAACAATAGGATATTACAATTGTCTTAGATTGAGGTCAGGAGTTGCTGTGCTAGCTAAAAAGTTGGCACCACATCTTCTATTCAGAATGCTGCATGCTGGTGGTGTCTGTTCAGATAACCTCTAGCTACAGTTGAGTAATACCACAAATGGGGAAAACCCCAGAGAAATAGGAAAATCCCTAACTGTTTGTGCATTGTGTAAGTATATTTTGCTTAGGCTCTTTGCCAAAAAAGATATGAATCAAAGATTCTCCCTGTATAGGAGTAAAATGTACTATCATGTTCAGGATCTTATTTTTGCATAAAAGATGCCCTCGGCACTTGTGAAAGGGGAAGAAAATTTCCATTTGGGTTTTAGTGTGTTATGTTTTTCTATTGCACTCATCACTGAAAATTCCTGAAAACAAACAAACAAACAAAGACATAGAAAGTGGGAGAGGAACATGGTTAATTCATTTGAGTTATTCTTTTAGACAAATGGTCTCTTTGGAGTGTTCGGCAAAATGATTGTAAAAGAAAATACCACCTCCACCCACTTGGTATTGTACAATAAAAAGAAACACTTAAAAAATAAGAAATCTGGCTGGGACCAAATGTTACTGTAACTGGCAAGTGTCTGTACAAATATTTGATTATTTATGTAAATGTTCCCAACAACTCCTCACCCAGAACACAACCAAGTGCCCAAGAATGACAAAACATCTCCCTACTAGAACAAAAGTCACAAAAGGATATTTCTTTCTTTGCTGTGGAAAATACAAGAAAATAAATGTAAGAGTTCAGATGATAGGATTCATCTATGCAATAGTGGAAAACTGATAATTAATTAGGATAGACTAAGAGGTATAAAAGTATTTCTTTATCATGCCATAGCCTCAGAAGTGGTGCTTTGGTTTCCACTCAGCAATATTTAATTATTTTACATTCAGTTTTCATTTTTCAAGTGTCATAACAGGGGATGACCTTCTCTAATAGAAACGCTGAATCCTCTGACTTTTGTGATATTTTGTTGTTGTTGTTGTTTAGTTCAGTGTGGTCTTGATTTTTTTAAATGTATTTTTTGCACTAAAGTTGTAACCAGAAAGAATGGTTAGAGAAGTTAAAGATGCTGTTCTAAGAAATTTTGACTGGCAATTGGGAACTCTGTCAAGCCACCTAACCAAAATACTTTCAACAGTCTGGCTGCAAAATGGGAAGTTAAAAATATGGAAGTAATTTGATGAATGATCAGCCTCACAAGAGATTAATTTCTTCCAGTAAGTAATGAGAAGTTGATCCAGCCGATAGGTTTTCTCAACAAAGAAGTGAGCTCCCTAACTCACTCACTTGATTTTTTGCAATCATTTTGTATATTTGCCTATTCCTCTTCCTAAGGCCATAGAGAGCCTCAAGTAAAGTGACTCTACTCAAGTTTTCTTGCAGCACACTTCTGCAGGATTTAATAAAAAAATTTTCAAAATTAGGACAAACTGCAACAGCAGTTAAAAGTCTGGTAATTTTATATGAGCTTGCGTGTTCCACTTCTATTGGCTAAGTGTCGCACTGAATAATTCAGAAAACTATAATCTTCTTTTTATTGATGAATATGCAGTGGGAACATCACCAATCTACCAATGAAACTTATTTTGTGGGGAAGGGGACAGAAATAATTAATAAATAACAAGTATTTCTATGATACAGCAGAAATTAGGTCTTATTGGTTACTGTTTTTCAGATTTTCATGGGGATTTGAGGAAATTATAAAACCATTGACATAGAAGTCTCCCAGTTTTAGAATAGTTATCTAAAGAAGTTTGGTATACTTTATAGAATCACAAAATGGTTTGGGCTGGAAGGGAACTTTAAAGCTCATCTAGTCCCCTGCAGGGAACAGGGATAGCTCCAAGTGGATCAGGGTGCTCAGACCCCCGTCCAACCTGGCCTTGAATATTCCCACCACTCTCACTGTAAAACATTTTCTTACTTACATCTGATCTAAATCTACTCTCTTTTAATTCAAAACCAATACGCCTTGTCTGGTTGCAACAGGCCCTAATTTGAGTGTCAATGTATTATGTTGTAGAAGCAGCCAAAACAATATCTTTAACAATGTCACAAATAATTTTTCTAATCTATGACACTATATGACCACATCTATCTTATTATAAACTATGGTTTTAAATATCACCTTTTCTGCACTTGCACTTTTTTTGAGTCATAGTAACAAATTTCCAATAGTAAAAGATGACAACTTATGTCCAAAAGTGGTTGTTATACAATAGAATTGCCAAAAAGAAGAATGAGAACTGATAGAGGTTAGACAGTGGTCACTGGTTTTCTAAAGGCCTCTTTTAAGAAGGAGCTTATTTAGCTCAAATGAAAAGCTGTCATGAAGGACAAGACTTTTCAGGTACCCCAGGCACCTGCCACAGGGGAGTGAACATGCTGCCATTTCTCACCTATAGCAATAATATGGTTTTGCTCCACAGGTTTGTTTCTGAGGAGCACAGGATTCCCTGTGGATGAAAGCCTCCTGGGAAACCAAGCAATAGTTATTTTATGAAGTGCTAGTGGTTGCCCAGGCTGTAACCTCTGTGTTTCAATTCAAGAACTTCTAAATGTCCACCAGAAGTCTTTTGCTGGCTCTAAAACTCACAGGTTGTTGGCTTGTTGACAAGACCCTAAAACATTTTTAAAGGACTGAGAGCTACCACCCCTTTTGAGAACAGAGGAGACAAGGCGGTGCCTGCTACTTTTGTGAGTGTGATAAAAGTATCTCTGTCAACAGGACACTACTTTTAAAGGAAAGAAAATGGGAACATATATTCTGTATGCAAAAGAATACTGGTATAAGGGCTATGCCAGAAACTTGAATGTCAGAAGAGCAGTAAACAGTATTTGCTGGCTAAGGAATAGCCTTTCTTTAAAATGTCATGCATAGCAGTCAAAGTAAGATTTGTTATTTCTGTACTCTACAAAATTTTAGTGTGTGGTTAAATGTTTATTTTACTGGGAAAATGGATGTAGTCTGTCTGAAAGACAGCTGGAAGCTTGTTAAAATCTCAATGCCAGGTTCACTTTGCCTCTTACAAAGACACTTTCCCTTGAACACAAGTACTGTGGCTCTAATTTAATTTTCTGTCTTCTAAGCCAGATGTCAGAAATAAAAAGTCTTATTTCTAGACTTCATCTGCAGTTGCCATAATGCTTCCCTTCCACTGGGATCTCATATGTATGAGGCTGTCATATGCAGAATTCATGTGCTTTTTTGCTGTGTTGGAAATTTTTTAATTTTAACCTTGAAAATTATTTCTGTTGTGGACTATGAATATACCTGTTTAAGGTATGTTTACTTGTATACAATGATTGAGCAATATTTATTTTTATTATTACCTCAACTCTTAAAATATTTTGCTTCTGTTTGCAGGGCATTCACTGTAAAAGCAAACCTTCTGGTGAGTATACATCATTCACATTTTTACTATGTTTGTTTTTAAAGACAATTTGTTAAAGATATTAAATCCACTATCCCAGTGACATCCTATCACTGTCATGACAGGGTATGTTCTTTCATAAAAAACATTGGAAATTGGTAGATTTTTATAAATATTAGGTTAATGATGACAATTTCTTTATAATTTTCCGTACCATAGTGAAGGAAAGAGTTTACTAAGTAATTTTACCTGGGTTTATTGCTTCTATTCGTTACTGATATTACCTGCAGTAACAATACAGAGGCTTGAATTACCTGAACTCTGAAGTCTCAATCAGTCACTCCTCCAGTGCACATGTTCTATGCAGGGGAATATGAGGCAGCTTCCTGGCAAACAGCCACCCTGAAAGGACAGTCACAGTCCTGCCTGAGAAGACAGTCATTATCTCCCCTGAAAGGACAGTCACAGTCCTCTCTGAGAGGACAGTCATAATCTCCCCTGAAAGGACAGTCACAGTCCCCTCTGAGAGGACAGTCATAATGTCCCCTGAAAGGACGGTCACAGTCCCCTCTGAGAGGACAGTCATAGTGTCCCCTGAAAGGACAGTCACAGTCCCCCCTGAGAGGACAGTCATAATGTCCCCTGAAAGGACAGTCACAGTCCTCTCTGAGAGGACAGTCATAATGTCCCCTGAAAGGACAGTCACAGTCCTGCCTGAGAGGACAGTCATAATGTCGCCTGAAAGGACGGTCACAGTCCTGCCTGAGAGGACAGTCATAACCCCCCCTGAAAGGACAGTTACAGTCCTGCCTGAGAGGACTGTTCTAGCTGGAGGCTCAGCTCTGAGTACTGCTGGTCTCCACAGTGCCTTTCCTGAATCCACATGGCAGGAGTACACAGACAGGGAGAAGATGCCATGCTGAGCTCAAGCGTGTGAGATGGGGCATGAGCTGCGTGTCAGCTGGCATGAGTCCTTAGAATGCGTGGCATTTCTGGGGTTGTGTTGAGATGGAGAGAAAGAATATGTGTATGGAAGAGATGCAGCTAAAAGTCTCACCAGAAAATCTCTCTAGTCTTCTGCCAGTCAGCAGAGTGAAACTTTGGTGACTGATTCAAGGACTGTGAATGAATCCTAATCTTGTCAAGATTAGGCAGCTGAGCTGGTAGTTGCACAAACTATGTGGAAAGTAGAAGAAGAAACAGGGGTGTTGACCCTTGCTCTTCTAGCTGAAACATGCTTTTATGTCCTTGAGCAGCACAGGCTGAGAAAATCAAATTTTCCACCTGTTCTCAAAGGGAAGAACACCCATAATTCTATTGGTTATGAGTTAAAATCTGTGCTGGGTATTACACAAAAGCAGATCTAAATAATGGAGACTCACAGGTACCATGAGGTGGTGAGTCATTCCATCCTTTTTAGAACGAGGGGGTTTATATGCTGGGAGAGAGGCAAGAGGGGCTGTCACTCTCTGTTGACTGCCAGAGTTGCTCAGATCACAGACACAGCCTGGATGAGGTTGGAAGGGACCTCTGGGAGTCATCTCTGCAGGGACATGCAGGTGATGCACATCAGATAAGCTAGGTGTTTCACTCTTAACTGGAAGGACGCTCAAAATGGACGGGTTTGTAAACTAAAGATCCATACCTTTGAAGATGATATACATGAAGGTGGTTGTAGGTTTTTCGGTGCTGTCTGAAAAAAAGCTATCTTTAATGCAAGTAATGTGTAGGATGACTCAGCCTTAGAGGGATGATGAACAGTTGGCTTCATCCTAGTTCACTTGTGCAACAGTGGGTGTGTACTCCTTTGTATACTTCCTTTTCTATATTACTTTTTAAAAAATATTTGTTATTTGAGGTAAAATTGCCATAAAAGACCTTAACTCTATAGTAGAGGAGCTTTGCAGTAGTCATTTCTTTTCGCTGCAACAAAAAGATATTTCCTAAAATTTGCAACTATCCCCTCAGTAGTACTTGGCAATGTGGCTTTGACTCTGCCTTCTTCCTCCTGCTCTTCCACACTGCTAGGTAGTACATAAGAACTAGCATTTGAGATTCACTGTAATATATCCATACATTGATATCAATGTATCCATGATTTTAAAAAATACATTTTTTAGAAAATGTATTTGGCACAGTATATCATCATGTTGTTCAATATCCTTCAAAGTCTGAAATGTTTTCTGAACACACAACCATGAAACCCTTTTAATTTACTGTGAATTGCAATCTATTGTGAAAGAAAGGTTGTCAATCTAAAATTTAATCAGTTTCATAATTGCTGTAAGTACTTTCAAGTAGTGAATTTTGGTACTTATTAACTGAAATACACCATGTGGTTATTGTAGGAAAGCATATCTGCTTTGTTGATGAATTTTGTTGAATCATCCCAATGAACAGATGCAGCAGATACTGTGGTAAATCATATGCAAATAGGTTTGAAATACTACTGTAATTTATCCTCATGGAATGATGTGCCAGTGAAGCAATTCTAGTAGGCTTTAGGGATGCTCACAGATTTAGCACTGTTAGTATCCTTAAGTAGTTCAGATTCTTACAATACTTGTAGGGAAGACATATCAGATAAAAAGCCAGTTAGGATTTTCTATTGGGTGTTGTCCCAGTCTTGTTATTAATAGGTTTTCTCTGCCTTTTTTTTTTTTTTTTTCCCATGCTCTTCTCCAATTTCATCTTCTTACCTGAGAAGAAGAAGAATCCATCTATTCATTTCTATTGCTTATTCATTGCTCAGCTCTGGCTTCTATTATCCAACTGTACATAAGGTGTGATTTGCTGTCATGACAGTTCTAAGTTGATTGCTGTATCATCAGATTCAAAAAAATTATCTGCTGTGGTTGAGCTGATGGCAAAAGTACAAGGAAATGTTTATATGCTGAATAATAAGCCTTGGTTTCTTTATGCCTGGCATTATATGTGCCCATAATTAAGGAACCTTTTATTAAAGCATCAATCCCTCTCTCATGTAGGGCTAATTACAGCTATTATTCATAAACACAAAATTTAGGTAAGATTTACTCAACAGATGGTTTGTGTAGCAAGATATATCTTTATGTCTTCTGAGGTATAGATAAAACTATGTGTGTGAAAAGGAAAATGGGGTGTGTTCCAGAAGAAAATATCTTAAGGGGGGATTAAAAGATGATAAATAGAAGTTTACTGAAGAATTAGTCAGAAATGAGTCTCATACTGTGATGATTTATACAATGAAAATTATTTTATGTCAGGTTGTCCTTGTATCATGTATTTACTGTAATCCAGTGCTAGTATCTTCATGCATGATATGATCCATTTAAATTATTATTAATGAGTTTTGCAGTATGTTTTGCAATTCTCAAAATCTATCATAAAATTAATGGGAAAAAATCCAAAGTGGAAGCATAATTTCATTTTACTCAGTGCATTACATGTTTGTTCTCAGTTTGAAAGTAGAAACTGTGGTCAAGGAGAAAGTGTCTCTGCTGACAGGACAGCAGAGTGTTTGTGCATCTGTCTGATGCTGATCCAGTGTCAGTAATGCACCCAGGTTGACTTAGAATTCTCATGAGATAGTTCCACCCCTGTGACATCTGATGATATCATACTTCAGGCTGTAATAGCTAAGAGGAAAATTCAACTAAATCATGACAGTTTCTCCACTCTCAAAAAAAAAAAAAAAAAAAAAAAAAAGGTCAGTACACCCAAATAGAATGTTTTGTAAAGAGCTTTCCACTTTGAATATGTATGTATGTATGTATGTATGTGTCTATCTATCTGTCTATCTATCTACATATATATGTCTACATACATTGCCTTCCCATTAAATAATTACTATTCAGACATGGGAACAGGTGAGGTTGTAAGCCTAGATCAAGAAGTTTACACCAACAACCAAAACTTAAGCAGAAACAGTTACTTCCAGATACCATTGGGTATCCCCAACTGCATCTCATGATGCAGTCAGAAAAATATCTTTTTGAGCAAAGAGACAGAGCTCAAACTAATCACCACTTATCATATTATTGGTAATAGTTATCAAGTAGTTCTGCAATATGATCAACTTCCAGCTAGTTGCCCAATACATTTCCATCCTGAGATACCTTCAGGATTATTACACCATCTGTTCTTGGAACATGGAATACAGTGTTCACATCCAGCTGCTGTGCATTGTAGTTCTGAGGGCTGTTTCATCTCTGTGGAAATGTTTATAAATTCTTCAAAAGTCAATGCACTCCAACTGCTCTTAAAGCCTTATGTGAATATTTTGAGTGATCTATATTTTTTCATTGGTTTGCAAAAATTGTCTTCTCTAGTTGCCAGTATTTCTTTGGATAATTCAGAGTTGACTACTGCCAGTTGAAGTGTGCTTGTTTTCCCATGCTTTTCCACTTGGTTCATATCAGCCTATCCTGTTGCCTCCAAAATATGCTCAATGACACAAAACCAGGTTAACCGAGTGGAGATTCAGGTGTGAAGTGTTTGTCTCTTCTGGCTGTATGTATGTGAAATGTATCACACAGGACTTCTTTCTCCTGATACCAGGGGTGAGGGCACTTAAGGCCTATCAGATTTAATCAAAGGTGCCACATTTATGTCAGCCTGTCTTCCTATCCTGCAGTATCGGTATCTGATCTTTGGTAATGGGCTTCAGCTGCACCTGGGAAAATGATGATCTCATAAGACAGGAAGAAGTCCTGTTCAGGTCAATACACTTTCAGTATTTGAAGTTAGAGCACATTTCTTCACTGGAGGAGTTGGAAGGATAAGTAAGATAAGCTTTGTCTTTCCTCCTTCTCCACACCCTACCTTTCCTCTGTGAGAACTGTGGATGTCTTCCATGTGAATCAATGAGCATCCACACTTGATAACAGTTCTTGGCTTGACATTGAGGGATGCACCCTTTCCTGATGATGCCATTAAGAGTGCTATCCTGAATTTTATGGCAAGCACAGTATTGTGGCACTGCTGTTTCATACTTTCATACTCTTTGCTATTCTTGTTGAACTCCTTGGAGCATTTTGAACAGCTGAATTATATGAATAATTTAATTTTTTTCTTCTAGCCTCTCACCAGGGGAAGGACAATGGTCAATAAAATACTTTTTTTTTTTTACTTGGGTGGTTTTTAACTTTCATGCAATGTATGGAAGGGAGAAGGCTAAGAAATGTTTCAAATAAATAGTAGTTATATAGTTACAGCTAAAAAGAGCTGTGCTGCATTAGGGTTTGTGCTGTGCTGCATTGTATACTACAAAGAAGGGACAAAACCTAATTCCCTGGCTATTCCTTCTTACAGTTTCTTGAATTACTCGTTTTTGGGACTACAAACAATGGATGTGAAGTAGAGAAGCCCAAGGAATGCATTGGGGATTAAATCCACTGTACCAATATAAATAAGTAACCGATTTCTGTGTAGGGCAGGCTGAGAAGTAGAAAGAGATGAAATATGCTAACTAATGAGGTTTGGGGTCTTAAGACTATTCTTTTCTTTTATACTAGCCTACAGTTTTAGCTCTGCAAACCCGCTCCCTAAGGCTTTGGAATGACTAAATTTACACAGGGAAATAGAAGAAGACATAGTAGCTGTGTTCCACGCCTACTAATTACTGTGTTCTGTGCCTTGAAGAAGGCCTGGATGATATTTATTCTGCTCTTCTTGTTCTGGTCTAAAGCAGAAGGAAAGCCTGTAGCTGTCAGGTACTCTTCCATGACTAAGAATGCAATAGTGCCCTCTTGTGTGAAAGTGAAATTTTAGCACCAATTGAGACCATGAGAAAGTCCTAAAATTAAAGTACTATTATGAGAGCACTCACAATATACAGGTTTTGAAAAAAGGTTATATAAACTGTTAGTTTAGCCACGATCTAACATTTCTAATTAATTAAAAACAGTATTAGTCTAGATGTGTTCTGCTAACCGTAGTTGTTAGAAGTGTCATTGCTTCTTCCTATGGGTTAACAATTTCCTAAGCCAAGAAATTTATTCCAACCCCCTACATTGCAAGTGAAGCCATGTTGGCCGTATGAAAGTCTTAGGCAAAGTACTGACTTTGCTGGTCAGTGATGACTTTCTCACTGATTTCAGGAGAGCTGAAACTTCCCCTGTAGTGCTTGCTATCCTCCAGACATCCTGTGTGCAATGTGTTTCTCTGTCCTTGTGTTTGCACTTGCAGGTGGCATTTTTAACAGCTTCTGCCATGATGCTCCTGCATCTTTATCTTCTGTGGTACTGAAAAGCATGAAGATCTCAACAGTGATGAAATGTGTCCAAGGAAGCCCATGCTCTCTTCATTTAAACATTAAAGGAACACTGAGTCTGGACGGTAGGAATCAGCTTTTCTACTGAGCCCTTCTGTTCACTTTTTGTTTACGGCCATTCAGCCAAAATTGGTTCCATATTTTAATATTTGAGACCAAGCTGTTTTCATGTAATGTTATCAGAAAAACAGTTTTGTGAAAGCATTTTACTACAAAACAGGATGAAGTTGTGACCTTTCTCAAGTGAATGAGAACTGAGATAATGAATTCTGCCTTCCAACATAACACACATAACTTGTCCTCTGCCAGTGCCCCAAGCGCACAGCTGCCCTTTTCTTTCTTGCTCTGACATCCATGCAGGCACACACACTAGTTCTGTCTGCTCTGATAATCTGGACATGAGTGACTGCCCCTACAGAAGGAGAAATAGTTTATTCATCTGAAGTAACAGTTCTGCACTAAAATAAAATGAAAGTACATGAACTTGCTGTGCATTGTCTATTTTTACTAACACCTTGCCATTCATGTGCTTCATATATTACCATCTAGATATTTCCTACTTGCTTCACTCAGAGTTAATAGGTTTATTTTTTAAATTTGCATTTAAAGCTTCATTTATAGCAATCTGTATTAAATCCTTGTTCCTACTCCCATGTGTGAGTTATATATAATATCCCTTTTTTATCAGAGATAAAATACATGTGCCTTTCACTAAGAAGGAAAGCTTATGATATGGTGTATTTTAATTTACAATTTTGTTCTTCTTAAAGATGCTTAAATTATTTTTTTGCAATCTGTTCCTAACTCATTTCAGAGAATGTTCGTGGGCTGGAAATATGTTCTTTTTCACTGGACACACAGCAATCTCAGTGCACAAATGTGAGATTCACTAGGAAAAATGGCAAGATGCTTAATGGAAAGAAGGTAAACTCCTTTTTGTGGGGCAGAAATTTTTAATTTAAATGTTTACAAGCCTTTGGAAAAAAAAAATCTTTTCTTCATATTTGTGGAAAACTACAAAGAAACATATGCTTCAGCATAGCCAAATGAAACTCCACAACAAAATGCCCTTTTACAACATATAAATTCAACTTTGCACCATTTTTGTACTTATTCCACTTACCTTTTGACAAGGGAACCTGTCTCTGCAGAGCCTAATTTTCATATCAGTCTTGCTAGCTTTCTTTTTGTGGCCTCCAAATTGTGTGGAAGCTTTTCTGACTCCGGTGTCTAGGAAGAACAATGCTAGAGAGATTTTAAGTGCGTATTATTTCAGTCAAACCACGTCAATGGAGTTTACACTCAAGAAGACAGGCAGGTGCCTAAGCACTTGTGCTCACCTGTCCTAAGCCCTTGTAAGGGGCAGTATTTGTTAAGGGGAAGTATTTGTTATTAAAATGCTCAACTGGGGGAAAAAAAAAAGAACCACCCTTGCCCAACTGTTTGAAAGGCATGAGTTTTTGCAGTTACTGGTGGATAATGGTTACTAATCCTATACACAATGTGTTGCTTCATGTGCTTAGTACTTTACACTGGTTGCATATGTGGAACAAAGTTCTCCCACACTGCAATTGCAGTTTGCACTTGGTGTCACTTGATGATGGAACATCCGTCCCTATGGGCAATGCAGGGCCACCAGTCAGCAACCAGTAGCTTTTAAAGTAAGGCAACTTTATAGGTAAGAATCAAAACATATTTAGTGAAATTTTCCTAGTTTCAGTTCAGTGACCGAAATGTGACATAACGCATTTTTTACCCTCCAAATACCTTTTACCAAATAGGAGAGTATCCGACATGAAAACCTATATGGAATTTAAGAGTTAACTGATAGCAGTGAGAAAATGACCTGCTATAATTGGAGCTTAACTTCTGTTTCCTAAATTACTTTCTGTCTCATAAACTGTTATCATAACTAATACATTTTCTGAAGTTGCCATTAAATATTTAAACAGACTTTTTTTTTTTCCCATTCTGCAAATGTTTGTGCTTGTAAAAGGCCTATAGACAGGGGCTTTTGATGTTTTTATGCTTTTAGGATTATTTGATATCTTGTAGATATTTGGATTTCTAAAATTGAAGGTGATAGCAACATCGTGGATTAGAAATAATGATACTCTTTGAAATCCTTTTATTAAGTTGTATCTGTTACTTTTACATTCCTAATGCTACCTTATTGACTGCTTTAATGCTGCTTTTAAATGTAAATATACCTGAACAAAGAATATTTCTTTCTTAAATATCTTAACCAAAGGTTCTTCTGTATCTGGAAGTCATGTGTGAACTCAGTTTTATAAATGTTTTACACAGGTACAGGTACAATTTAATTGCATTGAAGTCAATGTAGCACAACACATCTATGTGACCATGAAAACTGTACCACATTACTGTGAAGTCAAGCTGAGTCAGCAGTACTATGTTGAAGGTAGGAAAACATCTTAAATCAGATGCTTTTCAAGAAATATCTTGTAAAATTAAAAAAAACCCAACAAAACAAACCCCAAACCAAAAGCAAAAACAAAGAAACAAAACAAAAAACCCTCTCAAAGGCAAAAGCACATCCAAATCAGGTTCTGGGACATGCTGACCTAACTGATGGTAGATCACATATGCCAGGACCAGTCTTAGTTTACGTTTCAGTGGATTTTTTTATTAGCAAGTAAAGGTCTTGACTTGCTATAAAACCCAGAGTTTATATCTAAAAATATGTAGAAAACTGAATTTACACTATGCATTTGTCCCAGTCGCCCTTCTTGGGATTGGCACATGCTCTTTCTCTGCCTGCAGGTTCAGCCCTGTGTGCTCTCTGTGCCTAAGATGGAGCTGCTCTGCATGAGTGGCCCAGGGGTGGCTTCAGAAGCTGAGGAAATCTTAATCAGAAAGTCTATAGAAATTTATTTTTACTTTCGTTAACTAGCTGTTCTATAGCCTGTTTACATGTAACTGGAAAAGATTAGGTAGCGTTTTTCCATGTTTTTGGGGTGATGTGCCTTCAAATTTTTTACAAATTATGCCATGCTCATACAAAAATAAATGCAGCACCATACAAAATTTTGTGCATACAAAATAGATTCAACACCATGGTCCAACCAAGATACAGTGCAGCCAGGGAAGGAAAAAGCAATAACTGAGACCCCTGGTTCAATCCCATGCTTGGGATTGCCCTGCCTTCCCATCTCCAGAGCCCATGGATGGGTGGCTCGTGCCCTTGCCCCTTGGTACAGTGCCATCCTTGCTATATGGTTTGACACTTTGGTACAAGTAAGGCCTTTTTGAGTTTAAAAAGCCTTAAATTTTCTTACAAATCTTATAAGTACATAAATACTTTGTGAACAAAGAGGTGAGGAAACACGATTTTATAAAGCCCAGTTTTAAGACACATTACCAGGGTGAGTGAACAAATGAAAATAGGAAATATTTCTTGGTGGAAAAGAACTCAGATGGGAAATTAGTGTAAAGTGCTGCTCCAATACTGTGTTATGCAAGGAGGGGTGAAAGCAACACATGAAAAATTGTTTTAATGTTCTTAAGAGTTAAGTTTTAGAGATAAAAATACCAATGTTCTGAAAGCGCTGCCTGGCTTCTAATTCTGGAAAGCTCCCTAGGAGCTAGATAGGGTGATTCTTTCTAAGGCTGGAGTCAGAATAGCTAAAGTACAGTGTTATTGATAACAGAAAAATGAGCCTGGTAAACAATGGGAGCTGTTTTTTGAGGAAAAAGTAACCAAAATTAATATTGTTACTCAAATTATTGTTAGATTCTAGGTAAAGAAGCGTGGTGCTATATCCTCAGCTGCAGCCTTAACTGCTGATGAGGTTTCCCAGTAGAAACCCCAGATGGGGGAGATAGTTCTTTAAGGCATATTGTGAAATAATCTCTGTGTATGGGAAGAGTACTTCTCTTTTTTGCCACTTATCTAAAAGTGTATGTAAATCTGCCTTTAAAAAGAGGAATGAGAAAGGTTTCCTGTTGGGAATCGATTGGATAATTTGGCAGTTTGTTTACATAGTTATATGAATAAATCAGCACTGAGACAAACTGTGCCTTCTGCTTTGCAGATTGCAGAAACAGTGATGTGGGAAAATATATTCCAGCTTGTTCAGGTGAGCTGATCTTCTATGCAACTTAGAGTTTACATTACAAGTACTTACATTATGTATTACAAGTGCTAAGCTAAATAATGTTGAATGAAAATGATATCTCATAAAAAAGAACATGAAGACTAAAAAACTAATAATAATAATTTCAAACATTCTATGTAAGAATCTATAGATGTTGAGTTTCATCTCCATCAAGTTGTGAAATATATTCTGTACCTTTTATAAAGAGATAAAATAGAAATAAGAAAGTTATAAAGAAATAGATGTAATAATTTAATGCTTGATTTTATTTCTTTTTTTTTTAGCTGGAAAGTTAGATTATGATTTAGACAGGGCAAGGAAGCTTGTTACAGTGAATGTATCCAACTTTCCCCGAGATCAAGATTATTATGTTCGCCTTTGCCACAAATGGTTTACCTGTGAAGATGTTGGGGCATTTGCTGTGGTGAGTTAAACTCATGGTGGTTTGGGGAACTGGTGGGGGGTGCCTTGCAGATGGCAATGGTCATAAAGGTTATAGTTGTAGGAAATGCCATGTATGTCTATATCTGCATCATCTATATCACCTATATTATCTATATCTATATCTATATCTATATCTATATAATCTATATCTATATCTATATCTATATAATCTATCTGTGTCTATATAATATCCATATCCATATCCATATCCATCTATATCCATATCTATAATTTAGCTTTTGTAAAAGTCATTTATTGTCCTGGATTTATGACCATCTTTTTCGTTTCAGATAAAAGGAAAGGAATCTTTTAAATCTGTTTCTCTGAAATATTCTCAGCTACTCCCTTGTCTTTGCATTGAGGTAATACAGTCTGAAATTTGGTATATATTTGTGTTTCTGATTAAAGAAATTTTATCAGGCGTTTGTGGTAAGAAAGGAGGAAAAAACCTGAAGAAAAGGGTTCTAGACCCAAGTTTTTGACTAAAGCTTTTTTGGACCTTAGGATTACGTAAATGTAAGGATTTTTTAGGTAATGCTAATTAAAACAAGGCAATCATAAGAAAAGAGGATAAAATTTACAGTAATTTACAGAATGTGTTGTGTAATATTATTTTGACTGACTTTTTTATGAACAATGAAAAGACAGAAGACTTAAACTGACTGAATGTCAGCAGCATTTGATATAGTATTGCATGAGAAACTAAAACAGGAATTGAGGAAACTGAGAGTGAGAAGATATGAGTGGTAGATAGTACCTGGCTGCAGGGCTAACTCAGCAACTCCTGTTGGATGGGCCTGTGCTGTTAGGGAGTTATTTAAGGACAACACTTAGGGTCATTCTCATGTAAATGTTTTCATCATAGTTTTTTTTGTCACCAATGACATGGGCACAAAATGCAGGAATGTATAATGGGATTTGCTGGAACACAGTTGGGACATGTAATCAAAATGGAAGAGGGTCACGTCATTGGAAGGGACTAGAGATCTTCATATGTGACATAACTGAAGGACGATGAAGTGTAAGGTATGAAGTGCAAGTTCATGCACTTGCTCTAATAAAAAGAATTCTTGCTGTAAGATGCAAGTCCTCATTTAGAAATAACAGTGGAAGAAAAAGGATCTGGGTGAAATAGTTGATCACAGGGTGATTAACTAGCTTGCTTCCATGGTGTAAACATGAACAAAAGTCTAGCGAGTTAGATTATTCCAAGCTAACAGGACAGTATGGGCAAAGCCTTCTTTGAAATACTGTAAGGAATTCCCATATCCATATTCAAGAAAGATTAATTCAAAAGGAAGATGTACATTAAAAATCTGTAATGGTTGGGGAATGAAGAGACTGTTTTACAAAGGAGATCCAAATACCGTGTTTCCATTAGCCTGGTAAAACACATGCAAAGAGAAAATATGTTTGCTGTGTAAATATAGAGCAGAAGGCTCACTTATAAGGAAAAATAAGATATTTTTTTAAACAAAAGCTATTCTTGCAATGAGAATGAAGGGGGATAAACTTAATTCCATCAATATATTCAAGTTTGTTACAGATTTTTCCAATAACCTGAGAAGTGAGATTTTGGAATGTCTTTTTTACAAGGAATAAAAGCAAACTTAAAACTATCAAATACCAAACAAATTTAAAACTATCTTGATAACAGAAAAACACTGTATGAACCTAGTTTTTTCACTGAATTTTGGGGTTGGATTTACCTTGCAGATTAAGATATCTAAATGTAGATATCCAAATATAGGTATCTACTTATGAATTAGATGCCCAAACTCTTAAAGTCAATGGAGACCTAATTCATGCAGTCAGTTGCTCAACTGACCAAAGGTAGATGGCCTTTTTGTGCTGGATTGCACTGTAGATTCCACTGGCTGCACTGGCTAGGTCTTCCTATGGCTACTGGGATAGTAATTTGGGCACTTTAGTCACACTTAGATGTGTACATTGTGGGACCTAAAATCACATTCCTAAATATGCAAACTGAACCACAAAGTCTCTTCCAAGCCTAGGGAATTTTTTCATTCTACTCTGAAAATATGAGGCCACTAGGAAAATATTATTCCTCTAGTGTACACACAGAAAATTCTGCACTAGGATTGCTGAGCAAACAGATGGGAACTCCAAATAACAGAAACATTTGCACATTAATCTAATCAATAAATAGGGTATAGCAGCAGTCATGTATATATACTTGAAGACGGGGTTAGGTGTTAGTCTTCAGATTTTAAGGATGCATCCTTTAGCATTGCCCAGGCCACGAGATCTTATATTTATTATTGGATGTTTTGATACCCCTAGAAAGTAATGCCACTATAAGAAACTTATTGAAAATCAAACTGGAAGACTTTCTAAATGAAATTGGACTAAATATACAACTTAGAAATAGTAGGAATATAGTATTAGAAGGGATCACCTTAGCTCAAAGCCCCTAATGATGAACAATAAAATGAAAATATAGTGCAAAACTTTTTTTTTTTTTTTTAATGACTCCCAAAGCTTTCTAATAAGTATAGGATCCTTATCTTTGGTGGAAAAATTTTCTCCCACCTTCTACCTGAAATGTTAAAAACATATGTATCTGACAACCTCTAATGTCCACTGTTTGGTTGTAGGGTTGGCTGGCACTTCCAGATGCAAGGAGGATACAGCTTTGCCCCTTTGAAAATGGCAAGTACTCTGTGATTACTTTTTATAGGAGTGACTTTCAGCAGCTCCAGTAATATCTCACAATTTAAATTAATCTACAGTGAAAATCATATATTGCAAAACTTCAAGGAAATCATTATATTGGTTTGTTTTACTGTGGGTAGATAAAATGACTTACTTTCAGACCAAATAGTTCACCAAGTTTATGCCAATGTAAACACTAAGTAACTAAACCCACATTTTCTTAAGTGACATACAAACTGGCCAGAAGGAATAAAAGGTCAGTTTAGAAATGAGCTGAGTGCTTAAAGTGTGCAATTTGAAGATGCCAAATACCCAACTTAATGGAAGAAGCAAGGATTTGAAAAAGGAGACAGTTAACTGTATATGTGCATTCCATGCTTTAGGGGAAATTATTCACACAGATAGTCCAGCAATGTCAGAATTTGGTCTGAGATGACAGCTGAAAAAGAAATTGTATTATTTACACACATATGAAAGTAAATGTTTTACCAGACAAATAGAAAAAAGTGTGGCCTAAAAAGTGTTTTATTGTCCAAGATTTTGGTTTAAAGCACATGTAGAGGTACCAGACTTAATAACTGTGTTGATTCCTGTCTGGACATTTTGACTAATGTTTTCCCTCTCTCTTTGTGCACAGATACACAAGTGCTATGGGACAATATTGTTTATAACCCATCAACACAAACCCTTGCTTGGGAGCCAGCCTGTCCTGTCCTTGTCATGGTTAACCTTTGCAGGTTCACCAAGTCGAATGACCATTGTGAAGATATAGAAAACTCTTTCAAAAATTCTTCTGAGAAAGTAAGAGCTATGTGGATTAATTCAAATTGTGAGATTGACAGGCGTCACCAAAGGCATAATGTGAAGAACTAGACTTTGGAATAAGAGCAGTTGCAAATTCCTCTCCTCTGATACTTAAAACTATTCATAATCAGAGTCTATTTTTGCGCACTAATCACATGATTTATTCAAAATGGTCACTGAGTCATTACAAAGAAATAAAAAGTGGAGATCACTGGGCATCTAGTAAGGTTTGCTAAATTCTTTGGGGTAAATAAGATCTGCTTTTTATTTATAATTCATGTCAGATTCCCTTTAAAGTAAGGCAGACAGACACATTGTGAGGACAACTCTTATCTGTAGACAGGCATAATAGGTTGGAGGGATTTCTCTCTGATAGTAGTGTCTTCTTTTTACTGTCACAAGAGTCTATTGTGACTGGATCAGATTTAGATATTTAATATTTAGACATTGAAAATGTAAATTAGGTGAAGCTAAATCTCTTTAAATATTTCTGGAGACATAATAGTACTTTGGTAGGACACAATTGTTTTGTAATTAAGATCTTTCTGAAGTGACTTCCTCAGCCTGGTCCAATGTCTTGAAATTGTGGGTGCTGAAATATTGTGTCCCTTAGTTCTTCCAGCACTTATTTTCTCAAGTTGAGAAGGGTTTTCAAACGTCTATGTCTTGAACAGTTTAACAGCTCAATCTGAAATCTGATTATACTGAATGCTCAGGATTTTCGAGGTTCATTAGAATTCATTTCATCGTGAAAAGTAAGTTTCAGGCTTACCTAATTGTGGAAAGAAGGCAGTAAACTTAAAGTAACAACTGCAAAGGCAAATAAAATCAAATAAAAGATACTAATTTTGAAATTTTTGGATTAATATTATTATTTTGATGACATTATTGGGAAGAGGGTGGAGCTGACTCAAGACCGTCAAATGCTTTTGTGATTAGGAACTCCTGGCCAAGCCTCTAGTGATTGTTCAGATTCATCATTTATGAGTTCCAACAAAGCTTTGATCTTGAAAAAACAGATTAATTTAATTTTAGATGTGAGTGATCCCTGTGGGATTATTCATCTGCTGGCAACAAGTACAACTCATTGTTTGCAGGAGAGAAAAAGAAAAAAAATATGAGATCTGGCTGGTAATGGTTGTATCTGTTACCAGAACAGACTACAACTTTATTATGGAGTATGAGTGTTTTTCTGTATTTACTGATTGTATTTAATGGCTGAATTAATATTAATCATAGAACCACAGAGTATCCCGAGCTAGAAGGAACCCAAAAGGATCATCAACATTCATGGATAGAATGAATTCCCTTTTTTTCTTCATTAATTCTGACAAGTATGATATTAAATTTGGTCCATTTATTGTATTGTAAGCCTGAAAGCTATCTCTGTAATATGCTGGAAACTACTGCAGATTTCTCAGATAGGGCCAGCTGTTCTGTAAATCTACACGAGGACACAACCCTAATAGTATATGCACATGTGCTGACTAAGGCACAAAAGCTGCATCACTCCTCTTACTGAGGCTGGGGCTTTTTCTGTCAATAACAACACTGTCTCCAGGTTCGAGCAGACTCCTACAGAAGTATTTCCTGGGACAATGTTGTTATGTTCTCAAAAGAAGTTACAGGAAGGAAATGTTAGGCTGTGTATTGTGCTCAGTCATTTGAGCAACACAGTTTATTTAAGTAGGATCACTTATATGTGTAGCAATTGTTTATATAGGACAAGGCATTTTGTGGTGAAGCCCTTGGTGGGTAAACAGTTGTGAATTGAGAAAACAACATTTTGTGGATTGCTTAAGTGGATTTCTAAAATTCAGCTTACGTTTCACTGTTCTGAAATATGGGTATGGAAAATTGAAAGATTTCTCAACTGATGGTGTACTTTTGGATGTATGTTTAATTGTTCTGCTGAGTTGTTCGTGAGTGGCAAATGAGGAGTTGAAAAAAGATTACTATTTAACCATAATTTTGCACAAGCTAACATGCAATCAATTAATTTAGCTCTAATGGGTCAGGCTGACCATAAAAATGCCACATGTTGCAGATAAAAAGAAGCAAACTATTCAGTAATCCAAAGCAGCAATTTTTTCTAATCATTTTATGTGATTAACTTTCTGGGATGTTTATGAAGTAAACAAACCAGTTGCCTTCTCAATAATCAAAACATGAAAATTTTCAGTAGTCGATTTTGTGAAACTAGTTAATAAAACTAGCTAAGGCTGAGTGCTGTGTCTTCCAGCAGGTTAAATATTCTCGTGTGGATACTCACCCAAGACTTTGCATGAAGGTAAAGGGATTTCTTTGTAAAACACATTTTAACTGCCCTTCTGTCTCTGAAAAAAAATGAGCTGCTGATATGCTTTATGATCAATATTTTGTTTCATAGCTCTGATGAATAGGAACTGAGAATGAAGGAAAAGTGAAAGACTAGATTAGAAGGTGATTGTTTTGAGGTGAAACAGCAATGATTGATAGGATTGTGACAGGTCAGATTGTGCCCTTCATTTTTTCTGTTTAAGAAGACCAAAAAAAATGGTTTTGGTTAATGCAAACTCTGAAAAATGTGCTAAACTTAACATAGAAAGTTTTTCATAGTAAATGTTTGAAAATAAAATGATCAATACAGTACATTTAATGGAGAATCTCTTACTATTCTAGTTGAGAAAAAAATGCTAGTTGAGAAAATATAAGGCTAATACAGACATATTATTGTTTTCTTTTAGAATACTTTTAAGTCAGTGGAACCAGATATTTCAGTAAAATATGCATGATTATGAATACCTGAAGAATTAGGGATCTAATTTAAATCAAAAGTTGGAAGATACCATAAAGCAGCAAAGCTGTGAATTAATCTTCTGCAAGTTTGTGGAATGCCCTGATCATCACTAGTTGAATATTTTGCCACAGACTGAAATGGAAAACTTGGTTTCTCTAACAGATTTCTCTGCTTTCAGTTTACAACCAAACGAGGATCTTGGATTAAATGTCCATTTGCTCATGGAGAATTTCCAGGTATATATATGTATTTAAAATTGCATAACATTACATTGTGGAAAATACTTAAATCACTAGATATGAGTTGATTCTTTTAAGTGAGAAGTGGATAAATCTAATGAGGATAAATCTATCCTCAGTAGATCTAGTGTTCATCAGTATAAAAAGTAACTTGTAGGAATCAAAATAATTACTTGCATATTGTTTGATAGCACTTAAAAGCACAAAAAGCTTTTATTTTAGGCATACATTTAGAATATAATGTATGGTCCTTGTACATCTAAAAGTAAGTCTTTTCCCCTAATATCAGCCTGGAAAATGAGGACTGCTGCTGTTGCAGAACAAATACAAGTTTTCTTCACATCACAAACCAAGTCACAGTTCACAGTGCTTGTATGTAACAGGACGCAGATGGCTTCGTGTGAATCTCTTGGGATGCACCATTCCGTTTCTGTGGTTTGTATATATTATTTCTTAAACATTGTAAGACTTTTAAGCATACCTAACTTCATTCTTTTATTATTCCACTTATCGTTCTGCAGCTTGAATCCATTAATAAGCCATGTACATATTGGAACAATTACTGGAACATTTTAAAAGCATGTAGTTTCAAATCTGATCTCACACTGAAACAAGAAGTAAATAAAGATCCTGAAGTCAAATGAGTCACATCAAAGGATATGACTATTGAGTGGAACCTTAATATTATTTTAATGTCATTTTTTGTAGCGTGGGATTTGTATTATGTATAATAACAAATGTTACTGTCAAAATTTCATATATGGGTCACTGATATTGCTGACCTGGCGAATCACACATCACGAAATGTAGGACTTGAGGCATCAATTTGTGATGGACTCTAAATGTCACAGCAGGCAATACAAACTCAACATGCAAAAAGGGTTAGTTTTCAGCCAAATTATCTTTTTGAACCAGCTGATTGTGTGGCTACACATCTGCTTCTTCCAAAAAAGTGGAGACAGAGTGGGAAAAGATTATGGGAGGTTGAGATTTCAGTTTCAGGCAGCAGCTACTCATGAGAGCCTCATTCCTCTCTTGAACCTTAGTCTACAGCCCGCACATTTTCAGTGCAGCAACTGTGGTTTGCCTTTTAACCCTATCAGTTACCTTTTTGGCCCAAACTGTGATCTGCTGAGAGACACATCTGGAAAGTGAAGTCAAAGACCAAAAGAGTGGCCATAGCATTATTTTTCAAACAGAAGAATATTAGCAGGATAGATCCTAGTAACTACTAGGACCACTGTGCTGAAAGACATCCATCTGGTTCAGCAGCCAGCTCCTCAGCAGTCTCATGTCACTGCTAAATATGCGCTCCTGCTGTCTGCTGCACTGACCAGGTACATGAGAGGGCATATGATGAATTTTGAGAAATTTGAGAAACTTAGATATTGTGATTTGAATTGTTACTCCTGAGTGTTGACTTTGCTCTGCTGCAGGGATTGTGCTGTAGAACACACAAGCTCCTGCATCTGTCCTCTCTTTAAGGTATATTCCAGCTGTGCTTATCTGCCACTCTGCAGGGACACAATGCGACTGTGCCTTTTTCAGGCACTTGTGATTCTTCTAGTGAGAAGGGTGCACATACCAGGGCTTAGCTGATGACCAGGCAGTTATGAACAAGGATTTCTTAAATACAATGGGCTGGATGCTGAATGCTGAATTTGTTTTCTAATGAATCAGTTTAGATCGTTATTGCACCTCTGGTGCTGAATGTAACAGAATAGCTGTTAAAACCAGAGTTTTCCAACTCAGCTCAATCCAAGGACATGCATAAGTGGAAGATGATAACTTGCTCCTCTAGGAGAGCTGAATAATCATAGGGAAAGGCCTGGGAAAAAACAGCTATCTTAATTAACATGGACCACAGAAGGCATTGGTGGTAATATCAAGAGTCTGTCCTGATGGGAAAAGCTGTCTGGAAAATGCTCTATTACTGGCAGAGATAGAGATCTGTTTAGTAGAAGTGTCTTCAACACTCAGGGGAGGCTCAGTAGCACTTCCCTTCAACTGGTCTATTTCACATGAAATCTATGGAGTTTATACTTTCTGTTTTTAAAGGTTCCCGGTGTGAATTGCTAAGTGAAAGAGGTAATGGTGGAGCACCAATAAATCACAGCTAGATATTGAAGTGTGTGTTTCATGAAGGCACTGATGCATTTAAAAATGCTGTTTTCTTCCCTGTGGTACAAAGCTGTTATGTCCTGTGCTATGGTGACAGAATGGGACCCCACATAAATTACATAAAGTTCCTGTCTCAACACCATGGGCAGTATAGAAAAAGCTTTCATCCAGACCTAACTCTGTGTTCCCAGAAATCAATGTTGATCCTCTAACTACTAATTCCTCTTCAGTCATGCTTGAAAAAAAAATATATTCCCCCAAATTACTTCAGGAGTTTGTGACACTGAAGAGAGTGGTGTGGAATTCATAGCTATTGCTGGAGTAACAAACATTATTTTGTGGACAAACCATAATCAATCAAATATTAAATGTCAAGCCAGTCATTTAGGACAATTTTACCCTAAGGCTCAGCTTGTTCTCTCCATACAATGGGATGGGAAGTCCAGAAGAACTGTAAAGACAGGGTCATTCCTTCAGCTCATACTCCAGGGAAAAGAAGTGAAGATGATGGAAGGAAGCAAAGAGTGGGGGGAGAGTGTGTCCTCATTATGATGCTTCATAAAATGCAGTAACATTAGCCCTCTTCCTGTGCTGCCACACTGTGCTTGGCAAAACTACACCAGCTGCTCGTTGAGATCTGGGGTTACCTCTGAAAATAAATAACCTTCCATTAATTTTCTAATACAGTAGAACACGTAGCATTATTGGAAACCAAAGCAAAGAGCTGGAGAGACACGGCATGTTTTCATTGTTCCAGGGTATGGAAAATAGTGATTTTCTTTTTTTTTTTTTTTTTAATTCATTAGGGAGATTCTGTTTCAATCACTATGTCACAGGAAATGTGTGGGTCAACAATTTGCATTCAGGTATGTGTCTTGCTTTCGCCAGGTACCCTGCACAAAATAAACTAATAAACAAATCATTAAAAACCCAAGCAAACCAGCATGTACTCTCACTGCTTTCTCCTCCCAGCTAAATCTGATTACTGTGCAAATCAAGTTGGCAAAGAGCATTATTTATAGCTTGATATGCTGCCACCACCTCTCTTTGAGATGAGATTAATTAACTGAGAAATTGCCCTCCGCGATCTTGCTCCTTTGTCAGTGGCAGATAAAAGGATATCATCAGGATATTGCTAATTCTGTCTTTATATGTTCCTTCATAAAAAAAAATTCTGAGCTATCAAAAGATCCAAGTAAATAATAGATGAATTTTCAAAAATTGACATTGACTAGAAAAGGTGAGGCATCTAGTAAACAGCACAGCAAGTGCATCGTGTCCTAGAATTAGCACTCAGGAAAGTAGAACTGAGCAAATGATTTCTGACATTTCTGCACACTACTTCCATAGCTGAACTTTATTAAGAAATTTTATCCATAGAAAATGAGCATGAAGCTGATAGGTTTATGCCTCTCTAGAGTTAATATTCTCAGCAGACACCGAGAGAGATGAAAGTGAGAGTAGAGCTCCAGTAGCTGCCCTGGAAGGCCCTGGGAAGAAAGAGGCAAGATGAAAGTGAGATTGGCAAGAGCCTTCTGAATAATGACAGTAGTCATTCTTTCTCTAGTGAGAAATGAAATTTGGTGAGGAGACTGATAATTTCCTGCATAAATTATTTATTTGGTAAATAAGACATTATCTGTCAGACAACAATAACAACAAAAACTATGATTAGCTCTATCATTTAGAGACCTAAAAGTGATTGCAACTCACTTAATATACAGTAGACCAGCAATCTCCATATGTGTATATTTAAAAACAGATTTAAAGTGCAGTCACTTGAGTAAGCTATAGTAAATAAAGCAATCACATTTTGTCAACACAAGTGTTTAGTAACAGTTCTGCTGAAAGAGGAATAAGCCTCAATTCTTTCTTTTAAAAGGGCTGGAGAACAGATGTAGATTATTCAGTTCCACTGCAGATCTGTGATACCTACTGTGGTAAGTAGCACGTTAACAGAAGAAGCATTGGGTCTTGATTCTGTAGAAGAGAACATTTCAGTTCAGTGAAGTGTGTTTTCACTGGGAAACTGATGTGGATTCACCTGACTGAATGTACATGTGTGCATGAGAGCTAGATATGCTCAGATTCCTTTAGAGACAGTGGATTCATATACCTCATGAGCTACTTTAATTAGCTCAGCAAACTAATTAAAGCCACTTGTGTGGCTGGCTGCTGCCTCTGCTTCCTGAGTGAATTTTCCACCCTGTGCCAGGTTCTGTGTGTGACACCTACGTTTGCCTTGCTGTCAGTACATGAGGTAACTAGTTAAAAACACACCTTGGCAGCACACTGCTGCCATGGCAGTGAGTGCAGCACAGCCCTGCTGTCAGTTCCCCACCTCTGCAAATGGGACAGCAGCACTTCCTTCCTTCCCAGCAAGCAGAAGTTTGCTTCTGGTATTATTGTTATTATGATTTCAGGCACACTCAGATACACTATGGAGTCAGAATATTCTAAAATTGCAAGCCCTGAAAGTAAGATGTTGTAGAAATTAGTGAGTTCAGAGCAAACTGAGGCTGTGAGGTTTATGGTGAGCAGTATAGCAGTGCATTGACTAAAAGTCTAAAAGGAACCATGCTGAGAGAAGCCTCAATCTGAACATTGTCAAAAACCCTTCTCCAAACTCAATGAACCAGCCAAGCAGCCAACATCCCCTTCTAGTTCACTACAAATACAAAGTCCTGTGACAGATTTTCCCTGTTGTCTAAAAACACTGGTCAGTTAACTACAGCTTTAGATTTGGAAGCCTGATAATAAAAAGAAGGGAGCTTGAATTTGTAGTCTGAATGTAGTTCCTTGTGTAATCATTCATATAATGCCAGTTCAGGTTTCTCCACTGAAAAACTTGTAACAAGCCCACACAAGAGGAATAAATTAAATAATCAGAGTGTTGTGGTTGATACAGTGTGGATGCATTTTCATTTTTCGTATTTTCCATTTGAAAAGTGCAGAGTATGACAAAAGCATGTAAAATAATTAAAAGCTCAGAGATGGAAGAATTGAGGAACTGGAATTTCCCTGCACCTCATAGTAGGAGAGAATGTGTCTATGTAGTAAATGGAAATAGCAGAACAGAGAAAGCTGATTAAAGAAATTTTTGGGCATAATATTTGATTAAATATGGGACTTTTTGTCACAGGTTTGTTTATTTGTTTATTTTGCTTGGTTTTTGTTTTGTTTCTATGTTTGTGTGTGTGTGTTTTTTTTTTTTTTTTTTTTTTCTTCTGATTAGAAATTTGTGGAGATTCAGGAAAAAAAGGGAGAAAATTTGCACTTTTCAAGAATATCAGAACTTTAATATGTGATCACTGTGTTTGTTGTACATTAACCTCATGCTTCATGGATGCTGACATAATTTATGGTTTTGTATAATGTGACATGCCTTAGTCGGTAGATAAATCCATTTCTATCTGTGGACCAGTGTTCCCTAAACCTCCCTGTAAGGAAGTCAGTACAAGTCAGTGTCAGAGGTGGGACACTGAACTGGGTTGATCTGTCTCACTGCCATAATGCCAATGTTCTTAAAGACTCATTGGAAGCCACCAGCTTCTTCTCAGGTGTAAGGTTTTTAATGTATCAGTAACAGCAAAACCACTAAGGACTTTTGTATTCTTAAATGCATTATTTTCTATAACAAAGGTATTTCCTAAACACTAGCCTTTTAAGATCAGGACATGATGGAAATTTCTCAGAAGAGTCAATGAGGGTGATAATTGTTACACAGGGATGATATTGTGTTTGGGCCTAAGATGTTAAAAAAGCCCATCCACATAAAGGTGAAGGCAATATTAACCTTGAGATTTGTCCATAATCTTTGACAGTATGGTTTACACAAATGTCAAAGCAAATGACAAATAATCTTGTAATGGCATAATGAAAATATACACTGTGTACATGCTTGTAAAATAGAAATGTGCATGTTAAGTGTTACTGTTAAAGATACCAAGCACTACTGGTGTGTTCAGAAGACTCATGACATTATTAAAGAAAAGGATTCCAGTCATAACAGCATCTATTATAAACAAGTCAGTGTGTCTAACCATCAGGAAGGCTGCTCTTTACCCAGGCTTCAAGAAGAGCTTTTTGGCATGTAGAATTTATTAGTCTACAATGGATTGCATTTTTCTATAAGTAGCTGTGCTTTGGGAATTACAATGGCTTGGTCTTGTTTACTCTACAATGGATGGAAATGGGAAAATAATGTGGTGGTTTTTTTTAAAATTTGCATTTAATAGCATTGACCTGGAGGCAAAACTATGTCTTCCTTTTAAATTTTCTATTTCCTTTGACTACTTTTCTGGATTCTATTTAATAAAGCCAAGCATTTTGAGGCATTATTTCACCTATAAAATAAGAAATTTATGTATTTTGTACATGAAACAATAACCCATATTGTTACTATGAGAGTAAATATGTGAATCACCATGAAAAAAATGACGACCTATGTTTGAACTTGTTCCCTCAGGTTTTCATGGTCAGTCACACAATGATGGAAACCCAGCAAAGGCCATGACACACAGGTATCCATCTAATGTACAGTTTAAAACATCTGTGGGAATGGATGGAGCTTTTAATCTTGAAACCCTGTCACTGGACTAGCTACAGGCACAGAAAGAAAATCTGAATTAATTTTCTATATAGCTAGAAGAAATATCAGGTTCTTAACTCTCCCTTTCCCAATGAAGACATTCCTTGCTTCTGTGCTCTCTCTTTTCTTCCTTTCTCTCTTTCCTGTTTAGTCTGGAATCAGAGGTGTAGCTGCCTTGCTGCCAGAATGAGGAGAAAGGGAGGCAAATAACCAGTGGAAGTGAGAAGTTTGTAAAGTAACAACACAACCTTCAAGATCCTTAAACAAGCTCATATGTGCTGTGCATGATATTCACATTATTAGCACCTGTCCCCTGCTTTCTCACTGATGCTTGCACGCAGATCAGATCCCTCTGTGCTCTCACTGGTTAGACATGTCTGCTCAGCTGTTCCAGTGCTGCTGCTTATTGCCACAGTCCTTTACAAAACACCTCTCCTAAGCTACAGACAAATCAGTAAATAGTCCAGCCCATGGAGGTATAATTTGGCAGACCTTGAGCCTTTAGAAATTCTCCTCCTTTAAGGAGAGCTTTCAGAGCTAGCCTAGAAGAGTGGGAGCTGCCTAGAATTCCAGACAAAATAGAGACGGTCTGAAACAGCCTTGTTCAAGATGGGGAAAAGATGCAGCCTTGCAAAAACTCTCCAAATCGTGGTTGAGAAGGGGCTACCATATTTGCTTTGAGGCAGTTTTTGGCTTTTCCCTTGTCAGAAGATACCATTCAGAAAAAAGTATCCTGGTTTTGGGTTTGTTTGTTTTTTTTTTTTTTTTTCATATAAGCACTGTTTGAACTGTGACAGTCAAGTACATAAGCTGTAGACAAATGGTTAGATTTGTTTTTTTACACCAACTATATATGAATGCAATGAACTTTTTCACACTTTGGAGAAAATAACCTCACAACAATCTTCTTTCCTCTTCTGTTTTCCTCCTAGGATGAAGAGTGTGCAGTCCTTGCATTGAATTTAACAACATGTTTTCAAAGTCCTCGGTATCTTCTCAACGTTGCATCTTGGTGCAACTTGCAATTCTTTTCTAACTGGTCATCTCTCCTGATAGTACTTTCTAATTAGATTATTCTCATGAGTGAAGAATTTAGCAAGTTGAGCCTAGTCTAATATGACAAATTCAGATTATGATTCCTTATTTCCCAGTATTTTAAAAAAAGATCTTAGATCACATAGAAAATCAGGTCCACATTTCCCATCTAAAGTAGTATTGTATACCACACATGATCTAAGCGAGTGCTTTCGCAGTACTTTGTGTGCCTATAGAACAAGTATTTCAGATTTTCTTGCTTGTAACCTTCACTTTAAAACCATAAGCAATAGTTTTTGAGAAATGAAGAATGGAGGAAGTTTTCTCAGCTTTGATACATTATTCTTGTTTGCAATTTCCTGTCTTGATTTTCTCCTGCCATTCTGATGTTGTCTCCATGACAGACCATGTTTTTTAACTATATCTAACAATTACTTTCTGTGTTTGCATTTGTGTTTGCCTTGGTGATAATTTTCCTGTTTGTCTGAGCTGGTACATGTCTTTGGTTTAAAAGCTATTTAAAACTGTCTTGTGGAAATCTGGTCTAGAAAGAAACAGTTTAATGGAAATAATGGAAATATTTTTCCCCTTTATATCACTATTTATACTCAATTGTTCAGGATAATATTACACACTGTACTGATTAACAAATATTTGGCCTTTATTTCACTGAATAGTCCTGTCAAACATACTTCCTGTTGTGTAACATTGGAATAACAGATGATTAATAGCATATCCTGAAACCATGTGGAATTGATCATTTGAGATCAGGAATATGGGTGAGTAGTAAGGGTCTGGAACAAAAACTTGATCAATAAAAAATATTTTCCATCTGAATGTGTGGAGGTTTAAAATTTGGTTGTTTTGTTTTATTTCAAGACATTCACTGACACATTCACAGAGTACCATATAAGAGACATATCCACTGCATTGAAAAACAAGAATTTTTGAGGTGCTCTGGAGCGGTCAAGTTCTGCTTTACTCCTCTGATATAAAAGCATTATTGTTTAGACTGCACATCTATTAGATCTAGTCTCATTCCTAGCAGTGCTGCAGCTCCAAAAGCAGAGGTGGCAGGGCAGCATTCCTAAAGCACTTAGTTTGTCTGTGAAGCAGAAGCTCTGACCTGTCCAAACACACCTGCTTTTCCTCTAATACCTTTCAGGCTGCAGCCAGAAACAAGACACTCTGCCATGCAGCTGAGAGAGCATCATAACACTACTCTATTCACTTCCTTCCAGGGGAAAAGTCTTTTCTGCAGGAAAGGTTGATTTGCAGAGAGTGATTTTTATTGCCATGATGTCTCAAGATCAACTTTATGAATATGTCCTCAGACTAAAAATTAATTAAAATGATACAAGTGTATCTATCTAAGGCTAAGGCAAAACACCACCTCCAATGACAAGCTCATCTGAGATCCTGAAGCAACAACAGCTGTACTAAGCTCTAAGCTTTCAACGAGAAAGTCCTGTTTCAGCTGCATAGACACTGAATCTCTTGCAGTACCTCATCTCTTGTTGGCTGCAGTACTGTAAATACCAAAGAAAATATAACCAAGCATGGTGCTGTTTTACAGGAAAATTTGGATGGTGGACATAGCAGACACCACTTAGCCTGAAAGCAAAGTTCACCCAAAGATAGTAGTCTAAGCTCCCACGATGGCCACTGCGAGAGACAGGCAGGTTCCGGCCATATTTCATTCTGCTTGGATACTTGTTTTAAAGGGAGCCCAGGCAACTCGACTTAAATGCTTCCCATTACAACATTCCTGCTTATGGCAAATGTTTGCAAATAATCCTTAATAGTGATGCCTTATGCTTCAGCTTTCATGTTTTCAGATTTTGTGCTGCCTAGGGGTTTAGTTCTGAGCCTCATATTAAGCCTTGGTAAGCTCTCTTCACAGAGTAGGTAGACAAAACAAATCCTTTTCCTTCTGTGGACCAAGGACTCTTCATCCCAACAGCATAAACAACGATGGACTGAAGAGAGAAAACAAGAAGGATGAGACCTCACAGCCTGAAGCTGTAATCGGACAATTGAACCTCAATATGCAAATGGACCAAAACTTATAAAAATATAAGATCTTGTGACCAGTCATCCATTTTGTGACCATTCTTAGTCCGCCCTGGGTGTAGCCCTGGCCAGGCTCCTGTCTTGCCCAAGGTGTACCCTAAAGGCCTTTCAATCAGTATCTACTTTATTCTCTAGCTCTGTCCAGTCTCTGTTTCAGGTCAGCCTTCCCAAGTCACCAATAGTATTTCTATACTTTGGCTCAGGTCTGCCTGTTTGCATTTGTGTAGTGAGAAAATTGCTGGAAGCTTTTCTGACTGACTACCAAGCAGATCTGTATGAGTCCTTTTCTAATACTCTGCTTCAGGCAAACATTGTCTCCTCTACAAAATTCCTGGTCCCCCTGGGACCAGCTTTCCCACTCTCCCAGATGGTGACTGGACTACCCCATACATGTAACACATTTGGAAGAAGTTCCACTCAGGTACGGTATTTTCTAGAGAAGTTACAGCCTCTTCTGTTCTTGTGACTTCATAGCTGCAAAAGTAAAGGTGTTTACATTTTTTTCACAAGACATTTTAAACAGTGGTAGGTCAGTCCTGAAAGAAGATAGTACTAAAATTTTTCCTAACCCTAAAAGTATTCATTACACTCTGCTGACCACTGAAGTGTTTTCTTTATCTCACCCAAAATATGCAACAATTTTGCAATATTGACCAATGCACAAGTAAACGTGTTGTAGCAATAGTCAAACGCAAAATTCCCCTATGTGTTGCTTATAGACTTGGCTAATTGTCTAGAGCCAACACTTCTTTGTTGAAGGAAATTCCCTTCTTGCTTATTGTGGGCCCAGTCCAAACATCCTATTTTGAGATAACCTTCCTGTATTTGTTTTCCATTTAATATCTACATTCTTAGTATTATCACAGAGCATCAATGTCCCAGTTCTTCTGAGATCTTAGCATGTATCTGAATACCGTTGAGATATAGCAAAAACACTGATAAGATGCATTTTAGTAATCTTTTAAAGACTTTCTGTTGCATCTAGTGCATTGCACAAACCTGAAACTAACATTTAAAGTTAACATATAAAATAAAGCAATTTTGTTCCGCTTGCTTAGGGACTTATTTTCTTGCTATGCTGACATGTGGTCAGATGTGGGAGACGAGCCTGGTGCTGCTGCAGTATCCTTTATTTGCAATAATGCATACATTTCCTTGATATCAGCAAGTTACAGTTGAGTGCCATGCTTGAATTGCCACATCCCTCATTAGAGTAGCTGTGTATTCACCAAGCAGTAATAACAGCCACAGCAGAACTAGTCCTGCTCTGCAGGCTGTGTTCCTAACCTGTCTCTTTTTTGGACTTCTGATAAACTACTTCAAGGTAATATATGGGAAGAGAAATTATGATTACTTTTGTAGGGTTATTTTACTGCTGGTTTCACTTCCTGGACTATAAAATCAGGGCTATGTGAGCCAGCAGAAGGGAAACAGCTCAGGTCTAGGGGAGTGCAAACAGTTCTGCTTGTTAGGTCCTTAGCTGGCAGACAGATTGAATTGTCATACCTGACAATAGATTTCAACCTGAAGTTTAACACACCTGTGCTTAACAAACAGAAGGAAATGTACTTGCTTCAATTTAGTGTGAAAAGTTCCCCTTACTCATATCCTGTAACAGCTGGCTTAAAAAAAAATGGTGACTTTATCTTATATCTGATATCCACTGTAAGTTTCTTTATTGTACACAGAAATATCTTTCCCAGATTAAGAAAACAATTTCTCTCTCTTATCCAGGAAGTCCTTTAGTGCAAACATGTAAAGCTGCTGTGTTCAGTGAACAAGTCCAGTAGCAATGATGGGAGCTATTTCTCCCATCCCCCTGCTGGTTTTCTACCACTTCAAGCCACTGCCAGTATCACTGACTCATGTTTTGCAGGAATAGGCCCTTTCATGTGGTACTAAGTGCCATTTTTGAAAAACTTTAACTAAATGAACAAGTGCCAGTTCTGGTATTGGATTCACAAGCACTCTAGAAATTATTATTTTCTAGAAACCATCAGACACATTAATTCTCCATCTTGTATGGATTTAAATGAATTCTTATTACATAGCTGGTACAGTAAAACCAGGACATCTTATCTACTGAGAAACAGAGGATAATTTCTATAAACTACTTTTTTAATACATGAAATTTGTCAGATATATTTTCTGTCATTGACTACATTCTAAAGAAGGAAACCTAAACCATCCTCTTTTAAAGTTATATAAGTTCCTATCTAACTTCTAAAAGTCAGTTCTCAAAATCAGCTGTGGATGGGATTGTGTTCTATAAAGCTGTCTCCAAGAGTGCTCTAAAGTTTTGTACCTTTTCCTGTCATACCCAATAGAATAAAAAAAGTTGATAGCTACTATTCTCATATATTTCATAGGTTCTAGTGTCTGATCATACACTGCAGAGATTTGAAGCTTTGCTTACATTCCTTATATGCATTCAGAAGCTAGATTTGTGCATGATGAACAATTTTGTCATGAGAGATTCCCTGGCAGGATGTGTCTGCAAGTAGAAAGGATGAAAAGCAAAAAGAATGCCCAGAGATAAGAAGACTAGATAAAAGATAGGGAGAATGTACTTTGAGTATCTATGGGCACAGGTAGAGAGATGCACTCAGAAGGGAATGCAGTATATGGAGCCTGCAAAAGGATGCCCATAAAGGATGAAGAATGATGTGGACTTGCAGAAACTGAGGCAGGGGTGACTAGAGGTGGGGCAGGGGAGATGGACTGGAGGGGAAAAAAGCTGTGAGGCAGGAGAGGGAAGGGGGAGGTGAAGTTCCCCAGCCTGGGTGTGATTCACATTCCTGACTCACAGCTACTCTTCGCTTAGAACCTCCAGGTAAAATGGGAAAATGAGTGGAGAGTAACCACAGATGTGCTGCTCTGCACCCAGTATATACATTTTCCATACCTAGTTGCTTCTCACCTTCATCCCTGTTATACATTATCTTCTTCATGGGGCACAATGCCAGGATGTGTGGGAGGCAAACTGACCCAGAACCTCTCTGCACAACAGAGTCCTCTTCAGTGAGTCTATGGGCCTCTTACTTAAGGGACTTCACAATTTGTTGGGTCTTCAACAAGTCATCCTAAAATAGCCTGTGGAAACAGCCTGCCATTTTTATTCTTTTCTTCAATAATAACTGTCCTGCCAGTGGTGAGAGAAAGCAAGGTTCAAACAAGTGGAGAAACAGCAAGATGCACAAAAGCCACACACCCTTGATTGTTCTTTCATGACCATTTACTCCCTTAAAAGTAGTTAAACTCTATAAAGCTTTTTCAGTTTTTCTTTCTTTTGCATTACATCAGTTTCCCTTAATTTTTTAGAAGTAAATTTTCACTTTCTTTAGGTACTTACTATTACAATGAATCTTACAGCATTGGACTTCTGTGGCAGTCCTTTCAGGTGGCTCTTCCTCTTCTGTGCTTTTTTCACCTTCCTTGTGAAATCCAGAATGTCTTTCTACATCTGTAGTTTTCACTCATTGATATTTTTCTGCAAGACCCTGGCCAGCTGAGAGACTTCACATTGGACTGTTGCCAGTTCATTCTGGAATGGCATGGTTCTCTGTATGTCTGCAGAAATCAATATCTCAATAACCCTTGAATGTTCCATAACCCAATATGTTCCTTGCTTGTTCCATTGATATGTTCTTTTGTCTACCCAGTTCCTTATCTGTGCTCTACCCAGTTTATACTAATGAACCATCAGTGTCTGAAAATTCCAGAATATTTCTAGACTGTAAAGCATTTCCTATGTTTGTTCTAAGATGCCTGAGTGTGTAGCTGAGTAGGAAGTCACTTAAGTTCTGTTATTATAATATTTCTGTTATTCTGAATATGGCCGATCAGAAAAGATCTACTGGAAGTCAAGATAGATAGATAGATAGATTGATTGATAGATCAGCACTAATGTGGTTTTCAGATTGAGGATAACTTGATCTGGCCAAGTCAGAGCACAGACAGCAATCTGGTATATGTCCTCATTTTATTATACAAACCAAATCCCAGCCTTTTTCTCTGGATATATGTTCTATAATGTTATTTGAGATGTGTTTCTCAAATTCATGCTTTTTGTCTTGGCTTACTTAAGGAATGAGACTGAATTGAGCCAAATGATTACCTCATTGAGGGTCTCCTCCTTCAGAAACTCAAGCTGAGGCTGTGAGTTAGTGATGACCAGAAAACTCATAAATATCAAACCTGACTCAAATCCTTTGTCACATTTCCAGGCATCTCACTTCTGTGGTGTTTGTGACCAACAAGTTTCTTTCTAGAGGCCCATTTCTAGCTCTTGAAGGATATGCTACACATGACATATATTTGTAAGCACCAAAGTGACCAGACTTTTATCTGCTTCTATGGCCAGGGGAATGTTCACCAAATAACCAGCTGTTGCTGTGCTGCAGCATATATACAACCTAGGCTGATATTTATTCCATGAAAAAGATCAGAAAGATAATATAAATGTACTTTTGAAGGCTGTGTGTTACTGCTTGGTGCAGAGACATTGGATATCACAGGAAATAGCTGTACAAAAATTGCTGCTTCTTTGTTACTACCTCAGATGAAAGAGGGTTCTGTTATTCCCGAATGGATGCTCTGCTGTACTCCAGCTTACCAATGCTTTGTTTTCAATACAAGAGAAAAGTAGAGACTGTGTTTGAAGAATGTACCATGTGTGTTTCTGGTATTCTAAAAGACCCAAACACTACAAGCTAATCTTTGGATTCTTACAGGGTTCCATTCTTTCTCCAGAAAATACTCCAATATATTCTTTCCAGCCCACAGAACTGTAGAACCATTGCATCAAGTCTTTATTAGAGATAATTTTTGTATGGCTCAGCATACAGGGTAGCAGCATTTTCTTGTCTATTTCTTAAGGTCTGTAAAGAAATGGCTTTTAAAAGTAATAGGCAATTTTATGGAATTCTGAAAAACTAGAGCAAAGTGGGAGTGTCACTAGAAGAATGTTCATTGTAATATAATTCGTAACCACAATTCCCTATGTCTAATCTGACAGTTGTGAATTTTTGTGAAGGGTGAGCACTGCTCATGTGTGTGAAGCTTTAGACAAAGGGACACAAAGAATGAACATTGCAAGAATCTTTCTCTTGTGTATCATCTGCCCTGTGAACCACTGCCTGACAGCAACAATATTTATGGCTGCCAGAAACAATATTGTTCCCTGCCCACTTAGCATTGTCACGAAGAAAACAGATACTGTCCTGCTCAAGAAAAGTATGCCTCGGATCTGTAAGCCATCTGTAGTAATTAGTAGTAGATCCCAGTCAAATATGGATTCCATTTTTCTTTTGTATTGCTTTTTGCTTGGCAATATGTGCACACCACTGAGTTTCATTTCCCAGAAGCGCAAAACCTCTTAATTCTTCTGTGAAATCCAGTGATTCATTTCCAGGTAAATGGAAACCAAGTTTTTAGACTATGAGGCATAAGAAACAGCTTTGGGAATGTGGGTAATTATAGGTATATTTCAGAGAGAACAAATCATATGCATGAGAATCCAATCTGTTTCTCACTAGGGAAATTTTAATCAGCTTTGGATCAGAACATTATAAGCTTCTGTGCTTTTGCTGACATCCTTGCTAGTTCCTCTAAAGGCTAAAATTTATGTCCCCATCAATATTAGTAAGGGCAAGATGCTGTTCTGATATTTTGTGGGGTTAACTACCATTTCATCGTGTCCTGTGACAAAGATGCTTCTCCTTCAACCATGTTGCATCTCATGATGAGGCAAGCTGCTTCCCTTTATGCCATCTCCAAATCAGGTCCATTTTGAGGGAGGATTGTGAGGCTGGAGCTAGAGGCACACATTCTCACTTTGCCATACAACAATATATTTTCTGTCCTCTGGAGCCCAGAGGGTTGACAGAAAATGGAGGGTAAGGAGCTGGAAAAGGCAAAAAGTACAATCTGAGGAAAGTAGGAATTCACAGACAGTTAAATCTTTTAGTCTGTAAATCCCGTCCTTCCCTATCTAAGACTTGCAGAGTGCTCCTAGCCAGGAGCAGAGCTTCTCTGAACCATTCATTACCTTTTCCACATTCTATCCAGTCACCCTGGGCTTCCCTAACTTTGTGTAAGGACATAGGAGGGTTTGTACTGTGTCAAATCAAGTGTTTGTCTAGTACTCTGTCTTCAACAGGTGCATCTGCATTTCTTAAAAACTTAATGAAGGAATTATTCTTGTGTGTTTAGTATCTCTGGAAGGGTTTTTCTTATACAAATTTACCTAAGTCTTTTTTTGAACTCATGTAAATCTCCTATTTTGTATTCTCATTTTGTTAAACTCCACAGTTTAAGCAGGTAATGTGTAAAGTATCTGTCCTTGCTTTAAACCTGTCACCAGCCACTATGACATTCACTGAGCTCTAATGTCCCCTAGTCTATGACAAAAAGAACAACAAACTGTTTCTCTGTAGTTATTTTCCCACATTCCTTATTCTTTATTGACTTCTATGTTATCTTCTCTTGTTCTTTTTGTCAGTTTGAAGAGTTTAGGTGTATTTAGTTGTTTTTTATATGGCAACCACTTGAACTGTACACATTATTCAAAATATGAAAACACATGATTTTATACAGTGGCATAGAGATGTTCTGTCCTGTTCTCTCTTCTCTATCTAATAATGCTGACAACCACCTGCCTGTTTTTAACAAGTACTTCTAAGTACTGAACTGCTAACAACATGGAGCTCTTGGAAATCCAAGATGTCAATCCTTAGTGCTTATGGCTAAATCAGAATATAGCAGTATATTACAAAAAATGCAGCTTTATGCTTTCTTTAGACCCTGCTTCTTGTAGACTGGACAGAAGAGACAGATGCTTTATTAATATTCCTTCTACTAAGCAAATTCATAGGAAAAATAGACAACTGCTCAAACTTCCCTTGCATTAGACAGTTTCTGGTTACACTTCCATGAATCTTAATATGCTCTGTGCCAATCTGCAGGGAAGGCTCAGCCACAGGATGTTCACTCTTTACTGGGATGTTTGAACAGTAAGTAGGTTGCTATACATGGTGTGTATGGTGTGGCCACACAATCTCTACATAGCTGAGTTGGAAGGGAAAAGAGTCCTGATCCTTTAGTCCAAATCACTTCTGTCTAGAGCAGCAGGCTGTATCTGACAATATCAGATATGTAGTATAGTATTTTTTGCAAGACAGGCAGCTTTAGAAAAGTTTTGCAACTTACTCATTATGGTAGCTTTTTTTTCATGAGTCTACCAAGGCACTGTGAGCCAGCACAGGACACATTCTGCATTAGTTAAGGTTCATGGTAGCAGTGGTGGTGGTTGTGGTGGTGTCAATGGTGTTTTCTGTAGCTGCAGAGTTAGGATTTTTTTTTTCCCCACTCATCACTTTATTTATCAGCATTGAGAACCACCTACCATTTTATCACCTGCTCACTGTTGCAAAACCTATTTGTAATTTTTCATGTTCAGCTTGAATACCTTAGGTTTATTGGCATATGTTTTATACTATTAGCTGGATATTTTACAAGCATGTTGAACAGTTGAGAAACCAACATTTGCTTCCTCAGTAGCAGTAAAAATGTACATAAATATTGCTTCTTTAATTGCCAGTTACCTTTTCCATGCCCTCTATCTTGTCCTCATATTTTTCTCACTAGAGACATCATTGTCTGCAGATAGATTGTTAATAGCACAGCTATTTTCACAACAAAAGTGAAAACTGTGGAATAGTTTTGCACTTACTTGCAATTAGCCATGGGGAGAGTGCTCCAAAGGGAAGTGATCCAAAGGGAAGTGCGCTGCAGTGAATGATACAACTCCCTGCAGTAATCTCTTAATTTATGCAAAGTAGTGTTTGCTTTGGATTAGTCTTTCTCCTTTGCCTTCTCAGCTGTGATTTTTATCAAGTGTTTCTTAACAGCTGTATAGGTTTAGCATTTATTTGATTAATCGTGAAAAACTGAACACAGGTTTTAAACCATAATGACTGGTAAGGAAAGAATAGACTACCCAATAGGCCTAGGCTTAAGCTTTGCTGAATTTGGGAGTCTGATGGGGAAATCTTAACCTGTGTTGAAAAGTACTTCCACAATTGCATGGTTCCTCTGAAACTGAATTTAAAAATTCTCCACACAAGATCCAGGACACTTAGTTATCTGCTTGTTGGTTTTTCCTTCAATTTGTTTATTCAGTCCTTGGCATTCTTGACAAATCTCTGATTTTTCAGTCAGCCCATTTAGAAAACTTTCTGAATGCCATTGCTCTGTGTGTTTTTAAAGCTCACCAAGACTCCTCAGCAACAATTCATCTTCTCTTTCTCTTAAAAGTGACAAAGCAAAGAGGAAATGGAGGCCTTCTCTCTCGGTGCACTGGATTACTGAAGGCTATGATATGATGGTTTGAAGTTGCCTTACCCAGAAGCTTAGTCAGTAGGAGGTAAAGCCAGGTGATTGCCCAATACCAACATGTGTGTGAGCTTTTCATACTGCCCTGTCTCCACAATTTTGGAATTATGCAAATTACCTATTGGGTCTGAGAGAAAAGAGAAGAGGGAAGATGGATTCCCATCCAACTGTGCAATAATAAATGCAAAGCAGGGTCTTGAGGTACAGTGAGGAGAACAAACAAGGTTGGAATCTCCCTCTGGGGCCTGGTGAGACTGAACTTTAGTGCAAACTTGTGATGATCAACACCCTGACACTGATGTGTCTTTGAGCTGCCTTTGCCTGGTGTCTGAGTAACTCATGGGAAGGAGCAGGATTCCTTGGTCAGAGCCCAAGAACTGGCCCCAGAGCACATGGCTGTGCTGGGTTATTTGCAAAGGCAGCACTGCAACTCTGAGGCAAGTGGGGAATGCAACACTGGGGCCGAGTGTGCTGGAAATAGACTTCAAATCCTGGTGTCTGAGCCAGGCTGTAGATTGAGAGAACCAACTGTGTGCCAGGAAAACATCTCTGAAGCATTTATCTGGAAAAGAGTATATATAATAGGTAGAGGAAATGCTCTGCCTTCCTGTTCTAACATGCATTTCATAAAACAAACACATGCACATACAATGTTGGTTAACAGACAAGGTAGAGGGGCAGGCCCAGGTGTGGCTTTGTTTTGGCTGCTGCTCATTCCAGAAGAGAGCTGCTCATCCTGAGGTGGAAGGATTACTCTGGGGATGATTTCCCTGCTGCTTCACAGGAAAAGAAATGTCAGTTCATAAAAGAAACTGAAATCCAATTACAGATTAATCTGTTATATTCTATTTTTTCATGGTATTTGTTCCTGAGAATGATGTTCCACATGAAAAGCAGTGGTGGCTTTGCCATGATGGCTGGGGGGCTTTGGGGCACTTTCCATCGATTTGGCTCTTCTGATTTCCCTAGTGTTACTTCATGTACAGCTTTCAGAGGAAAAATGGACACAAGGCTGTGAATTGTCACACAAGTTTTTGCAAAGCTTGAAATCCACAGTTCCTTCTTTTTTTTTGACAAGGCAGTCGAACAAGTTTTTCACATCCCTTTTGTTTCTTATTTCTCTTCAGACACCCATTTCCTACCCACCTCTATCTATCCCCAGCAGTTTCCTTTTCATGATGTGTCTGTTTCAGCTTCAGGGCTCCAAGCGCCTTTTTTCAAACCGAACATTCAACCGCAGTCAAAACAGCAAGCACTGCCATTTTTTTACCTCACAGGTCTCTTACTCTTGATTTCTGATTAACTTTATTTATTAATGTAGCAACATCAGACCTTGCAGGAGGTCCTTCCACTTTGCAAAGGCAAGAATGGGAAGCAAATGTGAGTTTGCAAGGTTTTCTTCCTATAAAAATCTCAATTCCACTTAGATGCAAAGGGAAAAAAGAAGTTTGAAAGGATATATATGCACATGAGAGGAGAACGCACATGAGAGGAATGTGGAATGTATGACTAATGTAGTACCTTTTGAAACAATATATAAAAGATATAACTGCTGTCAAATTATCCCTTCTTATGAGGTTATGACTGAGGTATGAATTGCAGAGCCAAGCCATCAGGGACCACACGTGCACACAATTAGACACAGTTTCTAAGGAGAGGAAATTGCCTGATTGTGAAGCCTGGCTTCTTATATTACAGAGGCATTACTTATTAGTTTATATCAATATGTCTCCCATTATTGCATAAAGAATTACCTCCATCTGTTTATAGCATCCTTGGATCCAGTCATCCAAGTAGATCCAAGATTGGCTTCCAGCTCTGCATTCTCACTAGCCCTTCTCTTCTCTTAGTTTTCATTTTGTAAAAAAACCACACAACAACAACAACAAAACCCCATAAAGATAATATTGTTATATTGTTTTATTGCATTGTGATGATAAACTCTCTTTCCTATTCCGTTTTCCCAGAGATACTAAAATATTTATTTTGCCCTACATGTTCCTTGTGCTGGAAAACTGGCTTCAGATGTAGGTTTTGAGTTTTCTTCTTACCTCAGCCATTTTATTTTAGTAATTTGTTATCTGCTTTACTTTAGTAATTTGCATCCTCCAACTGTTTATGTGGGAAGACATAATCCGTCATAGGGTAAGAAAAGGTGTATAGTATCAGTATTTGTCTTTCAGGTGAACTTTAATTTACTGACTTGTCGGAATCACTTCTCTTTTAGGGAAGAATCTAAAAACTGTAATCAATCATCTTTTCTTCTCTCTTTCATTATCCGTCACCTCATTTATTTTTTTCTAGATCTTCCTGAAAATTGTTCCAGTTCTTAAACCTTTTTGTCTTCAGGCTGAATTCATGGACTGATTTTTAACTGGATCTTCACCATCAATGGCAACCATTTCAATGTAAATCCTCATTCCCGATTTTTTTTCAGCTTTAGCTGACTGCGGAAGAGAAAGCTTTAAGATGAATTAATTCCAGGTACTCTTTTAAGCAGATAATATGAACAAGAGAATTATGCCAGAGAATTCAGAGAGAAAACTCGTGGAATCAATGCATGGTGGCTGTGCCATTGCAGGAAACAGCTGATTGCAGTGTCCAGGTAATTATGTTACTTTCTTGGCTCTGATGGTTGCAGGCAATGTTGGGAAACTACGCCTCAGTACATAAACAGCAATAACCAAGGTTATCAGCTGACATACAACCCATTATAAAACTGGTTATCCTTTCCAGTTACAACACAGCTTCTTTTCATTTTCAGGGGATGGTAACTCAGGGAAAGTAAACCAGATAATTCTAAAAGCACAGCCTGTCCTCAGTTTCCTATAAGGAAACTAGGCAAATATAATATAGACTGTAATCTGTGTAAAATTTGTTCAAAGTTGGGAATTTCCACCTGACAAGCACTTCTTGGTGCAATAATAATCGGTGCAATAATAAAAAAAAGATTATGATGAATTCTGTGAAGAATAACAGTGGGAACAACAGTTTCCAGTAAGGCTGTCATGATAAGACCCAGCCAGCCAGTGCTGGGAACCACTGACAGAACTACAGAGCAATACAGAGTGACAAAGAGAGAAACTACCAGAATGCAGCAAATGCCATTACTGTCAAACATCTTTCATGTGGCTGTGTGAGGAAGTGTGACTTCCTCTTCTTTGCTGGTTATGGGTTATTTAATTTGGGAAAACCCCTTGAAATTTCCATAGATAACACCAAATTCTGGCCTTTTCAGGCTGGGATCTTTCTGGGCTCCCCAATGGACTGCAGTGTTCAGGGTGTGCTCATCTTTACTGATGATCTTTACTGGTTTGTTGCAGAACTGAACAAAAGGCATTTGTCTTATGGAGGGTCTGGAAGGTGTGAATCACTGGGGTTTTTTGTCATGTTCTTAGCCACTTACCAGCTACTCAAATTGCAAGATTCATGACATTAAATTAAAGAACACCCAAACAATAAAGACCGATTTTACTTTTCTTAATTCCCCATTAAGGGAGCAAGACAAGGAACCTTCAGAGGAGGAAAAGCAATATGGCATACCAGCTCCCTGGGTATTTGGAACATCTGTAAGGAGAAGAGGAGGCTTTAAGTGTAGCATCATCTAGCCTGTACCCTGCTTTTGGAAATTACCTCTTCCAGTTGGGTGCTTTCTGCAGAAGGCAGGTGGAAAGCTTTGCAGTGGTTCAGCTGATGGTTACCCACTCACATTTTACACTGCTGGGATTTTGAAATGGATATTTGGGGTTTGCCAGAGGGTCACACATGGAGTTCCTGCTTTTAAGCTGCAGCAGTCAGAAGATGCTGTAATTGTTCCATTTTCCACAGAGCTCCAGCTGTCTCAGGGATCTGGGCATTTGAGGACACTCATGATGAGCACACTCCAAGCTGTGTCGTTTATAATCACTCCTCTCCACTGGGTGTTGTGGGAATGAGCCACCATTTTCACTTTTAATGAGGCATATTAAGTATGCAAGTTGAGAGAGCGATTGATTACAGGCAGATCTGCTCCATTTGCTGTAGATGTTTGCCCTTTTGCAGGCCAGCTCCTGCCAGATTTTTGGAAGATGACACACCAATCTGAATTACGGAAATACTTAGCAGGAATTTATTGCTGATATGCAGTAAGCCACAGGAATGTAAGCAAGTCAGGGGTGATAAGAAATGCCTACTTCCTCTTTTGGGTGAACTTCTCAGCTTTCAAGTGAAGTCTGAATTAATTATGCAGTCCCAGGTATTAAAATGTTGTTCTTTGGCTAATGTACTGTGTAATGACTTTTTTGAAAAATAGTTATTCTGAATACATCATTCTGATTAGATCTATCTGAAATATCAATGACAAATTTATGCTAAACCGGAAAGGACAGTAAGTTTTTTTCAGCTTTTGAATCATGATAGTGTTCACTGTTATAACATACAATTTAAATCCACTATAGAATGGGAAAATTGGAATTTTTCCCTCTGTAAAAACTCATATGGGGTGTATTTTTGATCAGTTGTTCTGGTCAAGAGTCCTCTGAGACAAAAAGATTGCTAGTAGGTACTTTCACAAAGGACTGTGTCCCTTAATGTAATTTCCTAAATAGAGTTAAGTAAGAAAGAGTAAGTTTATTATGAGCTACTTTTTTTCAAGCAGGAGCAAACACAGCTAAGCAGCAGAAGACACTTAACAATTTCTTGCAGATGCAGGCAGTTAGAAGTCCTCAGGGGACTGTGAAATAAAAACAGAGGTTAAGGCAAATTTATAAAAGTTACCAGTGTTTTTAAGACCTAAGTACAACCTGCTGGTTTTGTGGTATGAAGTGATAGTGAAGCACATGGGATTTTACTTCAGGAACAGGTCTGGGAATTAGAGTGTAGGTATCACCAGTCTGTCACCCTGTGAACGTTCCCTTCTGGCAACACCAGCTGTGTACTGTCCAGAAGCTTTTTAAGGGGTATCCTCAGGCAGCTGCTTGCTTTTTTGACATGCTGAATGTATGCTGTGTTCCTCTCCCTCTGTAGCTAATTCCAGCAAGGAGCTGCCTCCTGCAGCTGGTGTCTTCTCACCAAATGACACAGTTATTTATAGAAATTCTTCCTTCTCCCTCAGAAGACCACCTGTTTTCTTTTACCCCCTTCCTTTCCATGGGCATGGTTTAGTGGTAATATGGTAGCACCGGGTTAACAGTTGGATGTGGTGATTTTACAGTTTTTTTCCAATCCTAACCATTCTATGATTCTATGGAAGATGGTAAATTTTTGCCATTTGGCAAGACCAACAAACTGCCCTTTTTTGTTTTACTTTTTTTTTTTTTTTTTAAATGCAGACTCAGGAGTGATAAAACTGAATTACAGAGACGCAGCGATATTGCTGTTATGTTTGCCTATACATGAATTATGAGAATGAGGGAGAGGTGAAGATGCTATTTGTTAGCATGCTTGTTACCTATATAGTATATTGAACAAGTACAGCAACTTGGTTTTAGCCACATGCCTCTTATATTTTGTTTCCTGTAACTCATGGTTGTTTCCATGCCAGCAGAGCTACATCCTAATCAGTTACTTTCCCTTCTTACTAGCTTTTAAAAAATGCGTAGATGCAATTCCTTTTCAGTGGTGTGGATGATTTGACTAACGAGCTCATTTGCACGACTCTTCCTTTTATCTTAATCACGATATTTTTTGCAATTTCCGTTCTTCCTAGAAACAAAGTTTTCTTAGAAACAAAGTACTTCTGTGTTACCCAATTCCTAGCATGAACTTTCCCAAGCTGGTTTTTGTTTTTATCATCAGGTTATTGCACCCCTTGAAGCTTCTTTTGGTATATTTCTGGTCTCTTCACCAAACCAACTGGAAAGGAAACGTGAACGTACAGAGTGTAATGACCATGGCCAATGCATGGCCAGCGGGTCTCCTGGGGTGGCCTTGCTGCACTGCAACTCGTGTCTGTGCAGCCCTGGGGCTCTGTATCCAGCAATCACTTGGCTTTGCAGATGAGCACCACAGATCTGTCAGTGGATAATGGATTTGCAATGAGGAACTACACATGGGACTGGGCATTGACACACTTGACAGGAGAGGGGCTGTGCCTCAGTGGTTCTGAGTGGAGCGGGCGTTAGGAGGGCTAAGGATTAGATAAGGCTTTTGGGTGATGCGTAAGAGGTGATGAATTGGTACACTGGCAATTTTGGAGGTAGGCTGCTGGTGCAGTTGATGGATCTGGGGAAATGATCTGGAGAAACAGAGACTTCCTCCTGGATGTGAGTATCTTCTTGTGCCTGGCCTGGCAGGTAGGGCCCTGCTTCACCATTCCCAGCCCAGGAAAGTGGGATAAGTGCTACTGTGCATGAAAAAAAGAAATCTTCATAGATTAATAGAATCATAAAATGGTTTGACTTGGAAGAGACCCTAAAGGTCATCTAGTTCTGATGTTGCTGCCATGAACAGGACACATTTCACTAGACCAGGTTGCTTACAGCTCCATCCAATCTGGTCTTGAACACTTCCAGGGATGGGGCATCCACAACTTCTCTATGCAGCCTGTTCCAGTGCCTCACCACCCTCACAGTAAAGCATTTCTTTCCAGTATCTAATCTCACCCTATTCTCTTTCAGTCTGAGGCTGTTTCCCCTTGTCCTGTCACTACATGCTCTTGTAAAAAGTCCCTCTCCAGTTTTTTTATAGGCTCCCTTTAGTAACTGGAAGGACACAGTTAGGTCACTCTGCAGCCTTCTCTTTTCCAGACTGAACAAACCAAATTCTCCCAGGCTTTCCTCATAGGAGAGGTGTTCTAACCATCCAACCATTGTGGTGGTCTGCTCTGGACTTGCTCCAATAGGTCAATGTCTCTCCAGAGCTGGATGCAGCACTGCACATGAGATCTCACCAGAATGGACCAGAGGGGTAGAATCCTCTCCCTCAACCTGTTAGCCATGTTGTCTTTGATGTAGCCCAGAATACAGCTGGATTTCTGGACAGATGGCTTTATTGACATAAGATGTTATCACACAGATCTGAAATGATTTCACATTTATTACATCGTTTATTGCTATTGCTATGAACCATGATTCTCTGCGAGGAGTCCCCAGTCAGTCTTCAAACATAAAAATGTGAAAAAACCCACTAGGATTCCTCAGGGTGTTTTCCAGTATGACAAACCTGTATCTACAAGATTTTGTACAGAATCTTAGTTATATTATTATTTTTACAAAGAAAATAAAAATGATGTGCTTGCACAAAGCTGGAATTTGGTTGTGAAAAGCCACTCCTTCTCACAGATTTATTGGTCCATAAAAATTATAGGCATAAAACCAGCCTCTGGATTCTTATGAAATCGATTTAAAAAAATCTATCAATATAAAAATGTGTTATAATTTGTGGCATCCCTTAAGTTACCAAAAAGGACTGAATCAGGGCAAACCAATTCATATTTAAACATAGTGCTGCCAAAAGATAAAATCATGCTTGAGTGCCACAGCCTTATTTTATAGCTCATGCCTGAAGACAAATTTTATGGTTCAGATAAGGCCTTTTGAAAATAGACATTTATGACTCTTTTATTAAAGGGAGCTCTTCACTGGACACTACTGTAATAAAATTGTATCTCTGCAAAACAGATAATAGTGTCACTCTGACTTTTACCATGCAACATGTTGAGTGCTGCTTCAAAGCCTGGCCACAAACCATACATAAAAATGCTCCAGTTTGGACTGGCAAATGTTTTAAGTTATTGTGTGGAAACTGTACATTCCCTTTAAGGCCGGTTGTTCTAAAATTAAAAGTGAAATTTTGATATTGGAAGGTTTTGGTTTTAGAGAACTTATGAACTAAGCATGGTTTGACTAGATTCCAGTTCTCCAGTCCATGAGGAGTTCCCAAAGCCAATGATGGACCACTGGTAAACATTTTACTACAATCTGAAGGTACTACTGCTACTAAATGCACAAGGGCAAGGGAGAGAGACTCTGATCACTCAGTCTGCATAGCTGTAGCTTCACTGCATGGCTCTGGTTTGTCTCTCTCCTATCTGCTTTAGCAAGGACACAGCCCAGGCATAGCTCTGGGGACAGTCCACTCCAGGCTCTTTTCCCCAAAATATATGGAACTATTCTGTCTCTCTTCCCCTCTGCAGTCATACCATAATACATCAGCACTTTTGCCCTCCACTCACTGCTGCAGTGTATCCCTGGGCATGCAATACACACGCTACATCCATTGCTATCAGAACACCCTGATGGCCTGCAAAACGCCCCTTACCTTATTTTGAACACTTTCAGCTGAAAGCAGCAGATCACGTAGTAGCAGCATTTTAGCAGCACCAAGGTATGACTGAGGCACAAGGATATCTGCTCTGAAGGGAGCTAACCTTTACTGGTGTGGCCATGAGCCAGTCTACACTGCTTGGAGGCTTTTACTCAGCTGTAGTGGACTAAAAGCAAACTGCAAGCAAGCTAAACAGTGCCAAGGCATTGGCTTGAGCAGTAACATCTATCAGTTGTACTGTTTGGTGTTTATTAGCCCTCTACCTGGCCCACTTTTGCCACATGACCTTTTAACCAGCACTGCTTCAGAAGGTGGCCAGGAGTGGCTTGAGGGATAACACAAGGTCGGAGACTGGCTGCAGTACAAGGTATAGTGAAGACCATGCTGTGGAAAGGGTCCAGCTGTGCTGCTGTAAGCAAGCCAGGCCATCCCATCCATTTGCATGGTCAGAAAACACATCCCAGTTGTCCAGCTGTGGCCAGTATTTCATTATAATCAACACCACGGTTTGCTACACAAATGTGAAAGGAAAACACAACAAAGCTGTTTAAATATGGTAGATTCTCCTTTGCTGTAATGTCCTTTTGTAACTTTGTGACCTAATTGGCTGAATTCAGTATGATTTTAGTGCTTTTAAACAGAGTCCAGTTTCAATCCCAAGCAAAGTTCCAACATTTCAATATTGTTTTTGTTACATATGAAGAAAAAACATCAGCATGTAGTTCTCCAGGAAACAAGATGTTCCCACAAAAGTTTAATTAAAAATCTCAACGTTTTCCTGCTGTTTTTAAAATTTAAATGAAATGTTATCATAGACCACAATCAGAAAAATCTACTTTGGTTTAATGAAGTGAGCCCAAATGATTCATTTTCAGGTCTTCACCTCCCATCATACACCCAGCATAATGAAGTAGTGCGACTATGCAGTTCTCAAAAGAAAACAAGTATTCACAATGAAAAATGTTGGGATCGAGAAGCCTCTAATCTAGTAGCTGGGGCAACAATTTTGCTGATGATGGGTTCCATCTGATCAGGTGTAGACATCTACTGCTGAGCTGGTTGTCTGCTCTCTCATTAGAGCTACTGGAAGGAAACCGGAACAGTTTGGAAAGAGAACAAGGTCCAGTTTCTGAATGCAACTTAACCACACTGAACTAATGATATAATTCTAGGTAATTTTAATGAGTAGAAACAGGCCTTTTGGAGCTAAATCCTTTGCCAGTATTAACTTCAGATTGAGACAGAAAAGGACCCAGGTGACAAACGGGACAGGACTACTGGGAGATGTTCCTCAAGCCTTTATTGCAGCATCAGCCTCATAACAAGGTTTGGGACAATTGAAAGATGGCAACAGCTCACATCTTGCCAGCAGCAGCCAAAGATTTCTTTTTTACAGAGCATTTAAAAAACTTTCTAGCTAATAGCATATTGCCAAAGCTTACGGACAATTGTTTGAGCCAATCACTAAAAGCACACGTACACCTGCTTCAAACAATGCTTGCTTGTATGCTTTCTATTAACAATACACAATACTCCATTATTAAGCTTAAAACCTTCTACTACCTTGCTAGGCATATTTTTCTGCAGTCTTAAGGTCTAGCCAAACCTAAAAACTCAAACCATTATTTCATGTCCTTGCTTGCTATACTTATTGTATCTTTTCTAGTTTCAAACTTTGCAGCTGCAGCTGACTCTAAACTCTACTCTTTCTGTTTCTGAGGCCTGCTTTCACAGCTTTCTGAAAGTCTTCTTACCATTAGTATTTCCCACACCAGAGGCAGGCACAAAACATATTTAATTTGCATTTTATATTTTTTCATACTTGGGTAAATTTCTGTCAGGTATTTTGCTGCCCATATTCACAGACATTCTTTGCCAACTGCTCTATCACCAGAATGGAAGCAGCCCTGAAAGGCTGTGAATGATCTCTGTAACATCTCTCAGGTTAATCAGTGTCAGTAATGATAGACAATGACAATGAAGTGAAAAGCAGAGCTTTTCTGAATGCCAGGAGGTAATGAAGCTTTTGAACTCATGCACATGGTATCAGATCACTCTGTGCTGCAGTTATTAGAACAGTCTGGTGGATAACTTAATCAGGCACATCTTTAAACACAAGTGAACAATCATAGGCTCTGGACAACAAGGATTTTCTTTATACTTGCTGTAAGTTTGACTTGTTTGCAGGACTCACCAAGAAGAAATGTAATTGTTTTCATTTCTGAAGACCTCAGAGTTAGGAATGCCTTGCTAATGTCTCCTGGACAATGAAGGAATCTCTGTAAGCTTGCTCTCAGCTTCTGATTGCTACAGCTTTTTGGAAAATCAGAGGGTAAGTCCATCACTCCATCCAATCCAAACTTTCTGTACCCTATTCTGTTGTCTCAGAATGGAGGTGGAAGAGCTCTCCACCACCCATCAGCCTAAAGCTAGATGGTTGCTGTGGTAAATGAAAATCTCTTTTCCACTAATCTTTGCTGCCTAAACTGTCATAAGCACAACCTCGATAGGCAGAACTACCAAGCTTTATAAAGAGCTTTTTATATCTGAAAGACATTATGTAAAACTGTGTGATATACTGCAAGTCTTTGACTATTGTCTGGAGATCTAACAAGCACTGAAGTAGCCTGTTCCTAAATTTCATCATGCTATGATAGCAGATCCGTACTAATTGGACAAGATATTTCTTAAAAATCCACTCTGTTGAAAAATGTTGGAGTACAAGATACTTGGACTGTCCCTCAAATTGCCCTGGAGGGGGTCAAAGACTCTGGCTTGAATCACAGGAAGACACAGTCTTTGACTTGTGTCCATGGGAAGGGCTTCCTGCACTCATGGATCAGTTGAAAACATCAAAATTATAAGATAGATAATAGTTTAGTTTGTCACAGGGTAAAAATTTGTAATTTTGGGTTTTTAGAAGGGAAGTGAAGGGAGCAGGATGGAGGACTTTGGACACTGTCTCATGCTTCTTCTTTCTTTTTCTTTCACTCCATCTTCTGCTGTGATGGTGGCACACAGACATTGGTAGAAAAGATTTGAAGTAGAAGTTACGTGTCTAGGATAGGTAGTGATTATTGGTACAGAATTATAAATATAGTACGTCGTAACAGTTAATTGGATAAGAAATCTTTAAAACAACACTGCAGGTGCCATTCCAAGGTCTTGCAGCCTGGATTTTGGGAAGCTAAGCTGGGGTATGTAGCGACTCCCTGCCCTTGAAGATAAGAACTGAATAAACATCTTAAAAGACTGAAGCTGCCAGTCCACACTTCTTTCTAAACTGTGGTATGGGACTTGGGAGGGCAAAATCCCCTATCAGGGGGTCTTGGAGAGCAACAAGTCCAAGAAAAAAGAATAAATCCAGAATACTGGATAAGCTTAAAAAATAAATTATGTTTTCCCCCAGAACTATTCTTCCCATACATCCCCTATAGGAATAGTGGCATCAAATTTATGTATCCCATGTTTTGACTTTTAGATTTTACATTTTGGCTTTCTTTGTGAGCATTGCTATTGGCCACAATGGAGGCAGAGGGTATGCCAAGTTGGAGTGCTAATCTCCAACTATTTAGAAACTCTCCAAAAGGATCTTAGGTTGCATAAAAAACTCTTACAAGATGGTCAAGATGGATTTAGTTGTGAATCTAAGAGTATTTTTAATGGACCATTTTTAATGGACCATTTCTGTTGATGTTACTATATTTACACTTTTTTTTCATATGCAACAAAACGGCATCAGAGATGTTGTAGCAGTGTCTGTGAAAAAAAGACATTTGAAAAAGAAAAATCTAAAGCTCTGGTGACACTTTAATTTACAGAAGCCGCTGACTTTAATGGCTGGCAAAGCACTTCCATACTTACTGTTCTCCTTCACTTCTGCATATTATGAGTTTGGTGCTGCCCACAACAGAAAATCCCTGAAAGGGCTTCCCTTTTGAGATGTTTTCTTAAGGTAACTTCTGTTACAGTAGTTGGAGATTTTCAGACTGTGCTGCTTTTATAAGCCTTGTTTTCCTCTGCAAGGGAACTGAGATGTTACAGGCACAGGGTGTCCTTTGTGTCTCCACCACACAGCGTGAACCCCCCCAGAGTGCATGACCTCTGTGAGTTGATATAGGCAGGTATAGCTGGTTAAATAGTCACACTGTTGTCTCTTGAATATACAAAGAGGCCAGGCTTGAGTACCATGCATATGCCAAGAGTTCTTGCACAGCTCCACACACAGTTCAAATGACTTCTCACTTCTAAACTTGCTTTCCTCTCACAATCTCATTGCTGTCTTACAGTGTGATGGTAGCTCTGGTATCACCACTCATGTAACTTTTCTGCCAGGGACTGACTGGCAGAAAGGCATGACTCAGTCACTGGTCCAAGCTCAGGACGTGGGGCTCCTCATAAATAAATACAGGTACACACTGTTTGGCACCTCCATGCAGAATGGTCAGAAAATTACATTAAATTGAGTACAATAAACCAAAGTCTCTAGGCTTTGAAGAAAAGGTTTTTCTTCAGTCATAAGCAAAGCACAGTACAAATGGGCGTAAAAAAAGGGAACACGGGAGGAGAGAACCAAAATACATCACAAATATCCCCAAAGGCAAACTACCACCCCAGAACATACCAGGGTAAATCCAAGTTTCTTCCTGTCAGCGAGAAGCAGAACAGTGACTCACCTCTGACAACCACAACAGCCATCACCTTTGCAGGTCATGTCTGAAAATGAAGATCTGGATTTTGAATAACTCTTTGAAATTCTTTTTCTCTAAGCCAGTTGCCAGTGGCAAGTAAAGCCATTCTCACCTGTGATACAACACCTGAATGGAGGGCAAGTCACTTTATGAAATTGTTGGTATTTTATATGACAAATAGTTTGAAAGAAAATAATGCAACAAGAAGAGCAAAAGTACATTTGATGCATGAAACAGCTTCTCAACTCAACTTTTTCCGCTGCAAATGACAAAAGGTAATCCCCTTCATAGGAGGTATTGACCAGTAATTTTTCCATGGTGAAAGCTTTGTATATTGCTCTGTTGTCTGTTCAATATAGAACGGGCTGTCTTTGCTGGGCTCCCAGGAACTGAGGATTAATTTCAGCTGTGGCAGCTTAGCTCATGTACAGGAATTTATGTGGCAGTGGAACTCTTTTAAAGCTTTTAGTTTACATGGTGACTAGAAATTACCTGAAAGAAAGAATGTAAACTTGTGAGTTCTTCTTTGTATTTCAGTGTCAATTTCTTTCTGTACCTTCCTGCACAGGGAATACAGAAATGTCTTATGCACCACAAGATGCTCATATGATTTGGAAATCCCTAATCGGGGACAGTCTGAGCTGTCTCCCCCACTTCTCCCAGCTTCTCACACATATTCCAAGGCTCTGTTCAGAAGAGCTATTTTTGTCTGTTTCAGAAAGCTGTGTTGTTTATTTTCCAAGAACCCGTCTGAAGAATTTTCACATTGGAGCCCATATTGCCAAGAATTTGGAAATTATAACTGCAATACAAAGGACAGTTAATAAAACCAAGACATGATCCTAATGAAATAAATGCTTATTTGTGTCCACTCTACGAAGCAGGAGATCTTTATGTGTGTGAAGGTATAAGACAAAAATACTTGCTGCTCAAAATGGTGGTATAATTATTTTAATAGGATAATAACTAAGTGAAGACAGATTCAGATGATGTCAATGAGATCTATCTTTTACAAGTGGAAGTGCAGAAACTGCATCTGTGAATGGGAAGACAGTGTTCTTGTGACTTGTCCATAAATTGTGGACATGGTCCTATAGCAACTGAAATGGCAGGAACTGGCTTTAATGGAACGGTGGTTCTAGCTGTGTTTGTGGAAATTTGTTGAGATTGCACATGAGAATTGGTATCCCAAGCTGATAATGGCTCTTTTCCATCAATACGAGGCGCATTTCAGGATTGATATCTTGCCAGATTACTGTGAAATTAAACTAGTGGTAAAGTACAATGAGAAGCATCAAACAGTGTGATATGAAAGGGTGTGAATTGCTGCAGAAGTATGTGACTAGTGTTTGGTGTTGGACAGGAAGGTGGGCTAGATTCAGAAATCTGGCTGTTATGACCTAGAATGAGACAATTCTTTTGCTTGTTACCGCGTGTACAGATGACATCAAATTGTTATTCACGTCTTGCTTGTACCTCAAGGAATTAAAAAAACAAAACCAAACCCAAACCCACCCGTTATGCAAATGATGATGAGTGCGGCTCTCGGACCCAGGAGGCTCCTGGAGATCATCATGCCTTGGGTGGAATGCCCTTCTCCTGAGTCAGCTGCTGCCCCAGACCCACCCCCGCGCCTCCGAACGCAGAGGCACGCTCCCTGTGCCCACACGCACAAATTCGTGCCGACTTTCGTCCCTGAGACGACCCTCGACTCCTGCAACCCATTACAACTTGCTCAGTACCATCTGGGAATGCTCTGCAATTCCTGGGATTCCAGCTGCTCTTGCCTAGGAAAAGGAACACCGGGTCCTGGTACCGAGGACGCTCGCTGCCCTGCCCGCCTCCCCGCGCCAGCCGCCGCTTTTCTGTGGGAAGAACGTGCCTGTGGCTCAGCAACACGGCCTCCTCTCGCAGGGCCTGCCCGCTGTGCAGCCCGGGCCAGCCGGACGCGGCCTGCGAGCGAGCCCGTGCAGTGAGCGCGGCCGGGACACGCCTCTGCCGCGGCCTCCNCGCCGCAGCCAGCCCGCCGTGCCCGCCGCCGGGGGAGGGAGCGGGCGGCCTGGGGCGCCGCCGGGGGAGGGCTGAGCGTGTGCCGGCCCTGGCGGGTGATACCATCAATTAGCCAAGACGACTGAACAGAAAGTGCTCTCAAGTCTCTCGATGTTCCTCAGGGAGTGAGGTTTCCTATGGGTTGTTAAATAAAGCTGAGCTGTGTAACAGTAGCAGGGTTTCCTTCGCGTTCTGACATTCCAGGACAGGCCGGCAGTATCCAGGGGCGGCCCGTGGGGTCTCTTAGGGCAGGGCCTCATGCCTGAAAAAAACAGAAGTAGTTTCTATGCCGGACTTTCCAGTGACTGCCAGCTACAGTGATCTGCCTCAGTGGTGACAGTGGAGGGCAACATGAACACTGGTGAAGCCTTGCACTGATTGTGGTATTATTGTCTGTGCTGTGGACCAGATATATCCCCCCACACCTGGGCAGCTGGGGACTGACGGGGTGACAGCATTGCCAGTAGGACCTGGGATGCAATAAAAGTTATTGTCCACAAATGCATCCTTTTGCAGTGGCAGCCAGCAGCATCCTGAGCTCCACTGGGCAGGACACTGCAGCAGATTGAGGGAGATGTCACTTCTCCCACCCTGGCTCAGCCCTGGCAAGACTGCAGTCAGAGTGTTCTGTCCAGGCCAGGGCTCTCCAGGACAAGAAGGACATTGACATACTGGGGTGACTCTTGAAAAGGATCACTGAGATGATTAGGGGATAAAATCCAATCCTGATGTTTAAGGATAAGCTGAGAGAGATGTTTAGACTACAGAAGGGAAAATTCAAGGACTTATTATCAATGTGTGCAAATATCTGAGCAGGGACCCTAAATGAGCCTGTTGGAGCCTAAGTGGATCCAGTGAAAGAACAAGAGGGAATTGGCACAAACTGAAATATGAAAAATCCCACTTGAATGTAAGGAAAACTTTTAAACTGTGAGGGTGCCAAATGCAGGCACGTGTTGCTGAGAGACCCTGCGAAGCTTCTGTCCTTGTAGATGCTTGAAACGTGGTTGGAGATCATCTACAAGAACCTGCTGTAGGTGACTGTGTTTTGAGCAGAGATTGGACCACATAATCTCCAAAGGTTCCTGCCAACCTCAGTCATATGTCTTCTTTTTAAAAGAAATGTAAAGAAGAAAAAGGCAGTAGGAGAGGAGAAGATTTCCCTTGCTCTCATATGCTACAGACTGAAACAGATAAGAGGTGGGTTTTTTTTTTTCTCTTTTGTTGTTGAATTGAGTTAGGTGAAAACATGGTTAAGGATGGGAAGAGCACTGGTAAACACAATACTTCTATTATTACTCAGTCAAAAGGATTGCAAACTTGAGAGAGTTTTGTGGTATTTGGAATAACCTTGTGTTTTGGCTGGCTGCCTTTATCAGCAGGGAAATTGGCAATAAGTTTATTTGTCATCTTCAGGCAGGTATAAGCCACCTTCACCATTGAAGTGGTATGTGTGGACTTGTTCACTGCAACCTTTTAAAAATTAATTTTAACGATGTATTTTGAGTGCCACAGAAACGAAAATTAAGTTTTAAACTGAACATGGGTTTAGAACATCTAGCAATACAGAGTGCAGTCATTTGCTTCTGCAGTCCAATGTCCAATTGGATGCTCCCTGAGGTTAACTGGAACATAACAATCAGCCTCTCTTTGTTAAACTATACAGTGTAAGATCCTTACTCAAGGAAAATCTCAGCTTCAGGCTTTGGGTAACTATTAATCTTCTTTGTAGCTTTTCTGTAAATACTGTGTAGCTAGTAAGTACACAGGCCTGACTTTTGATTGTGTTTGTCTTTTAGGAGATGTCCTGAAACCCATACATATATGATCTGTAATACATACGATCTAATTAGGAAATGCACTGGACACGTCCTGGTGTTAATCCCCATTCCTTAGTCAAAAGGTCAGTGAAAGAAAGTGTCATGCTCATTAATCTGTCTTTGCATCTCACATCTTGCTGTGGACTAATACTGTCTACTTATGAAACCATGCTTTCTGTACTCTTGCAGTCTGTAATATGTGGGTCCATATTAGCCAACATGGCAGCAGAAGTTGCAGAGTTTCTATGTTGATGCAACAGGAAGCATGTGCTTCTTTTCTGGGTTCTGCTCACATTGTTTCATAAAGTCAGTCTTCCAAAGATTTTGATTTCTTCTTGTACATGAAGATGAACTTTGCATGATGAGCCAGCTGATTGCTTATGAACTAGGGTTAGTGGGAAACAATGTGTGTGTTTTCTGCTAAAGACAGGAAGAAGATAAGTTCTCTTGACTAAAATACATAATAAAGGAACATGGAACAAGTAGAGGTCAGGTTATTCCACCAAACCTTGAAGGAACAAAGACACTGTCTAGGTGTGTAGGAAATCCATGGGGAAAGTCTCACCTGAAGCTGGCCCATTTCACATTAATTAAAACAAACCATAGAATGAAATAACTTTTAAATATGAAAAGCTGAAAATGTTACTGAAGTCTACTGTTGGGAGGATTTTTCTGTATTTTAATCTATAGAGATCCGTAGAGGGAAAACTGAAAAGAGAAAAGCTGAAACTTAGCTTTTCACTGGGATGGAAAGAAGGTGGAAATGGCTTTTGCCTCATTCTTCCTAAGTTGCTTCTGAGACTAAAACACTTTAAGAGTTTGTTTAGGCATAAAGCTGATTGCCCATGTCTGAAACAATTTGCAGGTCAAGAAGCTCATATTAAAATTTGTGGAAATTACAAAACTAATTAAGAATGTTCTTAAACATACAGATTTTGGGCTGATGTACTGTTTTGGAATACGTCTGTTGGACTCAGGCACTAAAAATGTTTAGACTCTTCGATATAATATCTCTTGGATTTTTTCAAAAGTGCTTGAAATTAGTAGGATTATTACCCAGAATTAGAGCATTCCACAGCTCTGCTCTTCCCTCTTCTCTGAATGGGTAAGTACACTTGTAACTCCATTCCCAAGAAGCTTGGAAATATTTCAGTTTATTATTGAACAAGGCCAGTGGAAGTAAATATTCATAGCTTGGGAAGAATAAAGTTTCTATAAAATACATATTGTTGAATGTTTCATTCTGCTTTCCAAAGTACATTATTCCTCTTGAAGCTGATAGGACTGGGGTAAAGCTGGAAGATAATTTTCTCTTACTTTTATAGACGATAAAAAAAAAATTAGAATTTTCTCTTGCTTGCAGCCTGTAAAGGAATTTTTGTAGGTGTTAAACCTTTTGTAGTCTGGTGCAATGTACACTTTATGTATTTATAGCTAAAATGCCTCAGGTCTGTATTTTAAACATAGTTCTGGTCTTATAGTATCAGAAAACTGTAGATTTGCTTTGAATTGTGTCTTGGTTTGGATATGAGGATCAGGCTAGGTTAGAGTTGATGACAGTATGTGTTATAGCTGGCTGCCTGTTTGGCATGGTGGGGATTTTAGCACTGTTCTGGTATTCCATATACTTATTTAGTGGGAAGACCAACCTTAACGCTTCTCACGTGAAGCAGCAGTGCAGTAAAATGATAGCACAAAGGCCTTTCTGCTTGTCAACAATTCCACTAGATGTCCCTCCAGCTCTTTGTGAGACACAGCTGATTCACTCAGGCTAAATGGATATAAGATGAACAGCCCTGCATTGTATGTCCAATGTCTTGCACACGTAGCTCTTTTTGGATTCCTGCAGCAGTTATGAATACAACATAAACCCAATTTCAGAAAGTGATGGTAGGTATCTTCCTTCTGTATATGCACACATGTGATTTTAATCTGTCAAAAGGAATCTTTCATTGTATGGATAGTGGGCAGATATTACACTGGGGTGGAAAAATGAATGCATTTTTAGCTTATGCCTAGATTTTTACTGAAGAAAAGTACAATTTAACTCAGTCTCAACATTTCCACTCGGCAGGTGAAGACTAGTCTGAGAGGTAATGTAACATAATAGTTTAGTTGGTGGCCTTGTCTGACATTCAGTCTTACTATGAAAGTGATCAGCTCAGAAACCTCAGAAAAGTTAAGATACTTTTTCACTACACCCTGAAATATGAAGATTAATCTTCTAGAAATGCTGATAGCTCTGTTCTGTATTTTCAGCTGCTACCTCTGCATTTGTAATTCTTTTCAAGCATGCTGCTGTCCTGATGTTTGTGACATCTGGAAATGCAGTTCCAGAGTTTGGGTAAATATCACGTGAGATGATAATATATTTTGATTGAATATCCTTACTTCTGTGGTTTGATGCAGAGAAAATGAATCTGTCTTGTTCTTTGTATTTTTTAATTCCATAGTCTCTTATTCATCTGCTTGCTAAGGAAAATAATCCTCAGATTTTTGTGATTTGTACCAATACTCCTACTTCTTCTCATCATATTTTCCTTAACTTTTCTCTGTCAATTTCTGACCAAATGTGTTATGTTTTCCATGGTGAGGTGACTAGTGTAGCATGAATTTCTTTAGATGACGAAACCACAGACACTGGCAAATCAATACACTAGAAATATTAGTTGTTGGCAAAATAAATGAGTTAAGATACAGAAAAAATAGCTCTTTGTGTAACTTCATCTGCAGCACTACTCATATACTGATTACACAGAATGATAATTATTTTTAATAGAGATAAAATTGTGTTGAAGATAAGGGCTATTGCTTTATAATTAGGAGGTGCTTCTGTTATTAAATTTAATTTGACCATTCCATCATCTTCTGCTCCTTGTGCAGTTTGCCTCTCAAAGCACATCTCCTGTACAGTAGCATAGCAGTTGTAGCTAGATAATAGAGGGTAAGGGGTCTGTGAAACCTTTGCTAGGTGTCAGGGATGTAAATAGTGTAGGACAGTTGTTTCCATTTTAATCTTCTGTTGTAGGTGTATGCTATAATCTGGGACAAGAGGTCCTTGTTTATTTGCTGTGGTAACTAAAGCAAGGAGACCAAAACCATGGTGGTTCAGAGCTGTACAAACAGTGCTATTTAGAACAATGGTTCATCAGATCCTCTTGATTCCTTCTGATCCAGCTGTGATCAGCATAGGCCAGTTGTGTAATATAAAATTATTGAGCTTAAGATGTGGGTGAGACATGGTGGAAGGAATTATTTTCTCTGCATGGGATATGGCAAATGCCTTCAACATATCTGCACTGACAGTGAGTTGGAGCGAGGATGGGGAGAAAGAGAGTATACAAGGAGGCTGTGCAGATTTAATTTGGTAAATCAGACCTCTGGACTCTGAATCAGCTCTGACTACTTCAAGCTCTTATTAAAATGGGCTAATTTATATCTGTAACAGAAGCTGGTAAAACTCTTAAAAGAAAATATCAGGTTTTATATTTTGCTGTAGAGGATTTTACCCAAATCACATAAGACATCTTTCTCTGGTCATAGCCGCATGGCAAGTTGAGAAAACCACAAGTTAATTCACTGTGGGAAAAATACTCCTAGTTATGTGTAAAAAAACTCCGACTCCAAGCCAACAACAACAAGATTATGCTTTTAGGATCCTCTGAGTAAGCAGAAGTATTGAAGCTAGTGTTGTTGTCCTGGATGAGCCTATGTTTATAGGGTTGAACATAGGCAGATGGGGTTGCTATGGAGTTTCTTAAGGCATATCAATAATAAGGGATCTGGTGATTCCCATATCCACATGACACCTCCCTCTTGGTCCTTCTAGACCACTTTGATCCTTTGGACCTGCTGTTTTACTTATTGTTCCTGTGGTATTGCCTGTCATGGATAGAAAGGAACTAAAACCACATTTTCTGCTTTCTCTTCTGCTCAGCATTTTTTCCAACCTTCTTCTCTTTTCTCCTATGCTAATGGGAAAGCAAACAAGGGAAGCAAGATTAGGGAGGTTGATGGGAAATTCCTTTCCACTCTCTGTTTCCCTTTCTGATAACATGTGCCTGTACTGCTTCTCTAACTCCTTCTGGTCCTGAACTTGTCACTTTATGTCTATCTCTCATTCAGTCACCCAACTCTGTTTTCCTGTCCGGTTCCTGGATAGGTTAATTTGTCTATCATAGAAGTCCTCAGAAGGGCAATATGTAAATTATTTGCTACTGAAGTTAATAGTTTGGATCTTGACAAGTATCTCATTGGCAATTTTGCAAGTCTACATAAAGACAGCTTTCAGGATCAAGTAAATGTTATAGAAATTGGCCTATGTTATTCAAGTAGCATCACCTGCACCAAATTTTTCACTTTGGGTCAGGGGTGCACTTATAATACATTGAGACTGCTATTTGGCAACTCAGACATGTAAAGATAGATTCATAAATTTCTAACCTTGCCTTACTTTGTAAGAGAATCTGTGCTCAGTAGCTTGGACAGTTGGTCATCATTTATCATGTAGAAAGAAGCATCAAACTAGGTAGGATTCTCTGAGTTATACTCTTCAGGCTGGTTGCCACAGAGAAATAATTCACTTTTATTTATTTGGAAATGGCTTTTACTAAATCCCTGTCTGTTTACAAGTCTTTCTTGCAAAACATGACAGAGAACAAATCAACCAAGATAATAACATAGATATGTTTTCCTGTTGAACAAAAATGTCTTGTTTTTGGATTGACTTACAAGAATAATATATTCTTCTCCTTACTTAGTAGTATTTTAAAGACTAAGTAATAGTAATGTGATAATGGATAATCAAAAGAGAAAAATTAGTTCTTAAACACTGAAATCTCTTTTGTTGTTCAGACAAATATAACAGATATCATGACAATAAAGCCAAGAAAGAACAATATTAATTGTTTTAGTTGGAAATATTTCCATGATGAAACTTGCATTGTCTGTTTTCATTATCTTTTAGAAAGTCTATTATTTGAGAAGTAAGCTCTATAAACTAACTCACAGTAATTGCAATTCTAATACTTTGGAAAACCTAAGTTTACCATTGCCAAAATCCCTCTCAAATTTATCTATTTGGAGTCATTTTACAGGCTAAAAGATAGTCAAGTATAGGCTGTTAGTGATTTCAGATTGCAAGCCTAGAATCTAGTAAATATGTCTGATACAGGGCTCTCACAAAGAGCTGGTTTTCTCTGATGACTCTATTTTAAATAGCACAACTGTTAAAAGCTCATTTGTCAAGAATGAGATGTCTAAGTCCCATGTTGGAGAACAGGGAGAAGCCAGATTGCACCTAGGTTGTGTTTTTGGGATTGTCTGTACATGTACAGACAGCTATACAAATTTCTTTTGTGCTTATAAAGTTCACACGGTGGTTAAACTTGTGATCACATGGTGTAGTTTATTAAGGATATATCTTGGTGAGATCATTTGTATGCCCTCAGCATTCAGCAAAAAGGACACATTCACATTTTAACAAAGGTAAGTTCTCAACCCATAAATTATTTACCGTGTCACAAAGATGAGAGAGGCCATTGAGGTTTATCTTTTCCTTCATTCTCTGTCTCTTTTTGTTGGTTAATTCTCAGGGGAAAAAATAAGATGACTGGAAGTGAGCCTAAACCTCTCCTCACTGCTCTTGGAGAACTTGTCAGCCTGAGTTTTTATGATCCATTTCTTGTATTTAGTAAACTATCAGAAAAAGGAATCTACAGTTTGACTTGTCACAGCTTCCATGTGATGAGTAAGGCTTTATAGTATATTTGGTGACACCATTAATAAGTTACCTGCTTTAGGAAAAATCTTAGATAGTGTAAAGAAATATGCCAATTTCTTAAAAATAAATGCAGGAAAAATTTCTCCACTCTTCTCTGGCCTGAATGATCTCTTTTCATAGTAGAATCTGTGCACATTAGTGGATAATTGCTGCAGGCAGTCTTAGGCACAAAGTGCATGTCTTGACTGTGTCAAACCACATTGGTGTAAGTTGTAGGCAGCCTCCTTCTCTCATCCTCTACAGGCAGAAAGCCCCAGACAGGGGAGGATGAAGATGTAACATGTTCCCATAGCTCCCCCAGGAAAGAAGATTGGGACTCTGGGTTGACGGTGATTCTGACATTCTCTTCTCAAATTTAGGAAATATATGTGCCAATAGGTTTACTTATAATAAAATACATATTGACATTTTCTCATTTGCAACCTACTCTACCACCTCTTACATTTTACACTAATAAGAGTTTAAATTGAAAGTGTGCGGCATCTCCTGAGAGAAACCAGTACCTGTGCCCCTTGTGAAGTCATGAAAATGTCAGTACCAATTATGTAGGACCAGATTACCTTTACCCTAATTTCATCAGATCAAAAGCCAGCTCTTCACAATTTTATGCATGAGTGTGGCATTAGCAGAAGCTCTATTACTCTGGTTATTAATGGGCATAAAGGATGTTTATTGAAAGGTGTATAGTTCATTGAGCACTCTCTGAACTGAGTTTCTCAGAAGCCAAGGATTTGTTTTCTGTGCTGAATGTCATGGAAAACGCTTTCCATTTTAGTCATCATATTTACTGTGTGCTGCTTCTCAAATCTGTCATCATGCTGTTCTTCTTGCCTAATGTTTTCATCCTTTTCTCTCTGTACTTTAGATTATTTTGATCTAGGCTTTTATTTTCTTTCAGTTCAGTAATTAATAAGGCTGGCTTCACTCCTTTTATGCCCATGCTGAATTTGCCTCATTTGTATTTTGCTTTTCAATTCATACGTCAGCCGAGATCTCTAGTTACAATAGCTTCATGTTTCCTGGAAGCTCTGCGTCATGGGGCCAGATTTATACCTGGTGTATTTTCCATTGACACAAAATTACTCCAAGAATGAATCATCTTTATGTTTACATTCATCTGGTCTTTTTCCTCAGACACAGTTCATTTGTACCAACCATGTAACACTTGTAGTCATTTGAATCATATGAAATCAAATTATGTTGTTTTGGGGACTTGGCAAAGACAACAACAATGAAATAAAATTATGAAAGTCACAGATCCAGGCTAGATCTGTTTTTTGACATAATGTACATTGTACTCATGGTGAGTACTAAATCTTATTGCAGTCTATTTTTCACTGTCTTGAAAAACAATGTAAGATGGGAGAACATATTTTAAAGATAATCTTACATTTTGAGTACAAAAGCTCAAGGTATTTCTGACTACCATGCAGAACAAAAGGATGGCTATCAGTGGTGCACACTTAAAAAACGTGTAGAACAACCATTTTGTGATCTGTTATGGGTGCTTAATATGGAGGTAAACAATGGAGCTTTTCATTGTGTTTGCTAATAATACTAGAAAACTAAACATAAAAATAGGTAAAAATATGACCAAAGTTGCAACTTATTTAAATCTAGTGATTCCCTCCTCAAACACTTGCCATCAATCTTACAAGACAAGCATAAGAAAAATGAATTTTTATGTCCTCAGTTCAGTGCCAGTCTTTGCTCTGTTCTTAAGGCTCTGATAAAGAAATAGGCTACCTCTCTGCATGTCTTGGCTGCGGTACATTCAGTGACTTTGTGGGAATGGTCCCTGCACCCTCACACAGCAGCAGGAGCTGTAAGAGAGCAAATGAGTTTCTGAATCTGTTTCCTTGATTTTCCCTTGAGCTTAGAGGCAGCAGTACCCGGTCAGTTTTTGTATACTCCTTGCCAGCTGGCAGATATACTAGCACATGGTGGGGGAATCTGGGTGTGGGACCCGACCCATCCCATCCCATCCCATCCCATCCCATCCCATGACAGTGAAGGCAGACAAATTCTGGAAAATAATCTGGATTTTATCTGGATCATCGTGAGGACAGAGACTGTTGTCTCCCACTGCACCGAGGTTGAATTTCAAACCACCATGAGAAGTTTTCACTTTGGTGCCTTGCAGGGAGCATTCTGCAAACTAAAAACAAGTTGTAGAATTTAATAGTTTGATTGATGAAAGAGGAGATCTTCACATGTTAATAAAATATATTCTGAAAGGAAGTCTTCCTTCTCACATCTGTTCCTCAGTGATGCATATTGCATAGCACCCAGCTATTTCTTGTGAAGTCTGTTTAGATTTGGGCTTAATAGACAGGGAACATTCTATTAGCAGAAGGAGAAATTATGGGATTTCTGGAATCTGCTTTATGCATTTTAAGCTCATTCTGAGGCTGTTTCTGCCTTGTGATGGCTTAGAAAATTGCTCTTAGCTTTGTCATTGAGGTGAAGCAGATTGGAGCAAGATAAATACTCGTGTGGATACTATAGTGTGGCAGGAGGTCTTTGAAAAAAGTGACTGGTGCAATAGGTCCCAAACCATGAGGCACAAAGAAAGAAAGAGATGCAAGGAGAACTGGAGGGGGAGTGAAGATGAGAGTCTTTTAAAATGTGTATCCTCAGTTTTTTTCACATGTATTTTCACAGAAATAAAACTTGTGATTTCTAATCCTTGCATGCTCTGGGGTTTTTTTAAGCTATAAGTGAAACCAGAAAAAATAGTTTGGGGTTTTATTTCAGTTGTCAAAACTCAGCAAATTTAGTCCTAAATTCACTAAAACGTGTCAAAAAGAAAAAGACAAGCTTTGACAACTGTATTTTTGCAAATTTGTGGTAAAAGTGAAAAGCAACAAACATTGTTCACTCAAGAGCCAGACAGAAAAATTCCTCTTTTCTTACTTCTTCCTACCCACTCATTCTGGACTGTAATTTTGGAAGATGTTAGAAATCCAGATTCAAGTCCCTTGCAATTTAAGGGGATTTGAACCCATTATCTCACAACAGAGATCACCAACCAGTATTCCAGAGTGGATTTCTCTGGAGTACTCTTTCTAATGTTGTTCAGCATTGCACAGATTACTAAACTCTTTGTGGAGAAAGGATAGGAACTTTGCTGTCTTGCCTATTTTTCTGACTTTACTCTGGTGGATATTTCATGTAAAGTGGACCTACTGCAATAGGAGTGTGTTAGTGCAGTAGCAGTGTATTTTAATAGCAATAGAGCACTCAAATATACCTTAAAGTGGTTTAGGCTCTCTGTGGGAGGTGGGACATGAGTCTAACTAATTCTAGGAAGTGGGGGGGGTCCTGTACCCTTCCAAATAAGCTTAACTCCAGATGTCCTGTATCTTTCAAATACTTTAAAGCTGCACTGTTATTGTGTGTGATATAAGGAAGAGGTGCTGAATATTTCCTTGAATCTGCATCCTCTTGTACTGCAAGTACAAGAGCCCAGATACTTTCCTTGTTGTGTCCTTCAAGGTTGTCCACCTGTGAGAGACCCAGAGTGAAAGATGTAAAACTTCATTGAGTAAGATGTAAGACTGCACTCACTAAAGCCTTTAGGGAACAGACACAATTGCCCATCGCAACCTTGTGGTATCAACCAAGCAGGAGTGAACAAGTTCTTTTAAAGTAATATTTCACTTAGCCTTAATAGGTCCTGCAGGCATGTCAGAAACACCTCCACATCAGAGACTGATGAGAGATGAAGTAAAGTTGGCCAAATACTTACTGTTTTGAATGATAAGTAATTATAATAGAGAAAATGAAAAAAAGAAAAAGCAAAATCTCAAAACTACAAAGACTAATGGGGGAATTTGTACATGAATGTGACTTGCAGTTGTTTATCTCCCAATACATGATCTTGAGCAAATTCAGACCAAGTAGTGTCTTTGTACACTACTTCAATAGCTCCAACTTTCCTTAGAGGAAAGATGCATTTACTTTTATCATCTTATTGACTTCATGTGAAACAGAATCTTTCAGTCAAAACCAGCCTTGTGCTGAAGGTGCTTTGCAAAGTAGGAGCTTTGTAAAGACTTATTGTGCACTGACATATAAGCAAATGGAATGGGCAGGTGTGTTTGATAATAACTTTTACACAGTGTTTTGTCTAAAAGTCTGGAAGAGCTGTCCAGCTATGCTGCATAATCTTGTTCCCTTTTTTAATGTCAAAAAGCCAGTCTGACAGAACTAGGATGTGATGAAAAGAAGGAGCTCTTACATGTTTAACTGGACCTCTAGTTTATCAGGCTTTTGCTAAAGTTTATTAGCAAAAAATCTAATTATTATCTGATTATATGCAGATGGTTTCCATATGGTGGTACTCCTATATTTGTGACGTTCTGACATGGGAATGCTGTTTTCAGAATGAATTAATGTATAAAAAGCTGTTAATTGTTTGATGTAAGATTTATGTCTTGTGGAACAACTTCTTCAGTGTTTTCAACTATAATTGACACAATGATGGCAGTTCCAAAATGCAAGTATTCTTCCACATCAGCTCAGATAAATGTTATTTAAATTAATGTTGTTTAAATTTTTAAAACTAAATTTTAGTTTAGAAATGCCGATATCACGAAAGATAATGCTTATTTTTAAACAACTGAAAAGGCAGGAGAGGACTGAAAGAAGTTATTTTCAGGCTTATTTTGAAGTGGTTTTCTGATTAGGGCAGTGCATCTAATTTCAGAGTAATACCTTTGTTTTCCTTGCAGGTTTTGGAACAATATGCGCATGATAAATATTTTTTGCCTCTCTTTCAAATAGAGATCCAAGGCACAGCATGAGCAAACATGAATTTCATATTTGGAGAAGCATGATAAGCATTTCAAAATTTAACCCAAATATAACCAAATATATTCCTTGCTGGAAAGAAAGCCTATAATTAACTTACTGAAGCTTTTTACCATGGGTGATCAAGGCTGTTTTCATTTCTTTTAGGAGCATATAATTGGAACTATGCGGCATTTTGAACTATGGATAAAACCTCATGGTTTGTGTTTTGGGAAGACAGATTTATTGCTAGATTTAAGAGTGTGCCTTCTCAGAGGCACATCTTTGTAGGGAATACATATTCTTATATGAAAAACTAGGGACCTACGTTCTTTCAAGTTTGCTCTCCAATGACAGCATGTAGCCGTATATCCTGAGCAACATGAATCCTGGCTTTTTTGGTTCTCTAGGTGTAAGCATGCCAGAGTTTTCTCAGAAGTTTTAAAATTTCTGTCTGTGCTACTGGGATTCTTAAATCTCCATGGACTTTCTTTAAATGAGGCACAGCTTTCCCTGTGTCTAGATATAAATAGTAACCTTGTAGCAGAAAGCAGTGTTCTCTGGCATTTGTTTTTTGAGATCAGCCTAACCAGACTAACTTAAACTGTGACCCTGAGACTTTTGCTAAGTGACTTGGAGCCTCCCAGCACAGAGGGGATGATTACATTGTTTGGGTTTTTTTTTCAGTCTTCTCATTCCCTGAAAGATCTCTGTGACTGGTCTAGGAAACATGTCTTGCTTAGCATGTCTGCCACCAGCTGTGACTTCAGAGCACCTTATTTTCCTTTCCTAGTGCTGCATTTCTCTGGGCTTAGTGGCTTTATTAGGATGGTTTCTCGTGTCTTGTGATTCAGTTACATTCCCACTGATGCTCAAAGGAGATTAAGCTATTCCCTTCCAAAACACACAGCCAATAGATGATAGCTGCTGATATGGCAACTTTACCCAGCTTTCATTCCATGCAAAAGCAGCTCTGCTGAGAAGGAATGGCCATGTTCTTTTAGAGAAGGTGCGCTACAGGTTTGTACTGTTAGGGCCCTCTTTGTTCTCTTCTGGACTTACAAATCATGAATTCCTTTCTTTATGGAAAAACTGTTCAAACAGAAGGGTTGGAGCGTGCTACTCACTTTGTTGTAGACCCAGGCTTGGTTTTGAGCAAAGAAAAGCATCTGAGAAATGCCTTGGATCCAATTTTCGTACTTGGGATATGTATGGAAAGACCATAGCTCACTTAGCAATATATGTCAATCAATTGAGGAGATTCCTGAGCCACAGTTGGCAAACATTTGCCATCTTATTAGAAACAATTTGAGATGCTGAGCTTCAGGTGAGCATCTCTTCTCCAATGTAGAGAAAAATTTTAACCCTGAGGCTTTGGCAATGCTCCATTTTTTTGGGTAACTGAATTGCTCTTTTATGTTTGCTTGCAGGAATGATACAGATTCCAGGAAAGTTAAATTGTCCACACAATTTCACACAGCATACATATTGTGCTGGAGAAAGATCCCTCCAATTTTGGGAGAAGTGGCATCCTATTCATTAGCTTTTTCTACTCACTTATATAGATATTGTGCTGATTGTTTATCTTCCGTATTTTTCTATAGTGCTGCAAGATCCATATTGTCTGAAGTTTACCCTTACCAGTAGTCAACTATTTCCTTGCCCTGAAAAATGAAGAGTGTTCCCATCTGTGCTTTATCAGAGTAAATGAGTGCTCTTTTCATGCCCTAAATAGTTCATTTGAAGTAATGTGTAATGCTTTTCCACAGAGAAATGTAATCCAAGTCACAATCCTGCTGAAAGTAAATGTTATGCTACAGCCTGGCATCTTTATCTAGGCATTCACAGTCTAATTACATGAACTATTATCTCTCAGGTAATGGTATAACATAAGGCCAGAATGAGAATTCCTGCATATTCAGTTATGATTTAACTCACAGGTTGTGACTTCTTGCAAAATATTAACTGGGCTCAGGTTCCTGGGTGCTGATGCTGTTGTGGACCCAGGTTCACGGGTGCTCTGATTCCAATGAAGATAGAAGGGGCATATCATACTTCACGTTGTGTTGCAGTTTCAGGGGAGTTTTTGTTACAGGCATTCCAATGATATTCAGAGCACATATCTAATTTCAAGCAAGCTCTGCTAGTCTGATGCCATTAGACATATTGTTTGCACAGTTGGTAGAATTTTGAGGAGTGTTGAAAGTAACAAGTGAATTCACTTTGGTCTTTAAATTGCCAGGGAAACACAACCATGCAGTCGCTTTTTCCTATGCCGTTGCCATCCTCAGCCAGCTTTGTTGAAAGTTACTTCAACATGTAAAGTATTGATGACTTCAGTCATTCTCTATCACATTTATAGCAAATGAGAGGCAGTTTAAGAGAACACTGTGTTTTACAGAGACTGAAACAATTCAATGTATATTGAATTGCAATCATTAAAGTCAAATGAAGTTTTCTGTCTGCATGAGGAGTAACAGCACCTTCAGCAAGGCAGAAGGTTTAGATGTGGGACTTGGATATCCCAGGAGAAAGGGAAGATGAAACACTGAGGAGGTCATGAGGAAGGAGCAACAGCATTCAGTGAGCATTTGAAAAATGTATGCCTCATCTTTGCAAGTAGAGGACTTTGGCTGTTGTTCTTACTCTGACTACAAAGACATGGGGAAGCAGCTCTAGGCAACTGTTTGGGAATGCTCCATAGAGCAAGGCAACTGAGCAAAGATATTCAGGAGGGAGTTTAACTTCTGAATCATCAGTGAGTGATTGATTCAGAAAAATCAGTAACTCCTTTTACTGATGGGGAGAATAAAACTGATATCTGTCTTCTTTTTGTTGTATTTGCTTAAGTTTTTAATCTTTTTGCCAGTAGCTGAATGCATATCAGGGTTTTATTTTTATTTCAGCACCTCTAAGGACTTGAGTAAATGGTTGAGGGACAAATCTCATTGATACTGTCTCCAGAAAAACAGTGTCTTTATGCTGCTGTGTTCCCTTCATCGGTTATAGAGGAGATTGTGAAGAAATTTTTAACTAGCTATATATTTTGTTTGCATTTATCTTTTGTCTAATTTTATAATTTCTTTGTCATAGGGATTGCATTAACCCTATGTGTCACAGGTCTCAAGAGGAAGGAGCACCTTCCAGTGTGAGAAGAGCACTGTGGAACCAGTGGAAATACTTGTTGCAAGGCACAGTCTGTCTTTAAACAAGGTACAGTTTTCAAAGTCTTTAATCTAACTAACTGAGAATTTCACTGGCATGGTTACACAAAAGATTTAAGAAATGATCATCTGCAAAGCAACCTAGATATATGTATGTTTGTAAACCAGTTCACTCCTCTCTATAAATGCCAAAAGTTAAATTATTTTTACAGTTCTTTGGGAAACTCAGCTGCTTTTCTAGCTTATTCTTATTTATTATTTCTTATCTTTTCTTTGGCCACCAAGAAGTCTGAGAAATCATACTGCATTATTTAGAAAAAGCCTTGTTTAGGGGATAAAAATGCAAAACCAGCCTGCAGGATCTTCTTTATTTTCAGCATTCTTTGAGGCTGACTTATGGTTTAGCTTTTTGTTTATCCTCAATGGATGACATCCACACAGAGCAATCCCTCTAAGCAATAGTATTCCACTCACATTGAATAATCTGACCTACACAAGGTCAATATAAAAAGCTTCATATAGAGCAAGAATTTTCTGTCCTTAAAACCTCTCATCAGTCAAGAAGCAGAGTGAATGCGAACAACTTCTGTTCTGAAGTGTCAAGGGAATAGGTTCGAGTAAGAAAATGCTTTTAAATGCACAGTCTTGCTCCAGCTGACCTGTACTACACCTTGCTGTCCACAGCCTTTGTGTTCCATAACAATATTAGAATACGCTGGGGTTTCTGTGGCCTAATCTTCCTATTGTAAATCACAGAATCATTTAGGCAGGAAAAGACTTTTGAGATATCAAGTCTCTAAGCACTGCCAAGTCCACTACTAACCTGTGTCTCTAAGTTCCACATCTACAAATTTTGAACACCTCCAGGGTTGGTGACTCATTCACTTCCCTGGGCAGTCTGTTCCAGTGCTTCACAACCCTTCTGGTAAAGAAATTTCTCATAATATCTCACACCAAAACCCTCAGGCATCTGAACTGCTATAAACACCAGGTGTTTATATATAGAGAAGGATACAGTGGCATCTCTCCTATCACAGAGGGGGTCTGCTTCATTGCACAGAATAATTAGTGATACTGTGGATGCTTTATGGACAAATCAGTTGAAAGTCCAATGTTGAAATCACAATCCTGTGAGTCACTAATAAATAATGGACACCTGCTTGACTGTATGGGCACTGCATACATTTCAGTTCAGTTCTACAAACCTCCTATTTCCCTGCAAAAGACTAATTACCAGCTCTTATGAATTTCTCTTTGCCTGTATATGTTCTCAGTTATTAGTGTTGTGCTTATTTCAAACTGAGACTTCTGCCTATATATCAACTCATAGTAAAAGGAAGATGTAGTTGCTGAAAGGATTCTTTTGGCATAGTGAATATTTAATACAATTACCATTTAATGAGGAAGCAAGCATTAAAAGTAACTCAAACTTTGATCACAGTTAAATTCTTCTTTAATGAACTTAGAAATTGAAAACATTTCTATGGATCCCTTTAAAAATCACCTCTGTTGTTTCTAGGTATTTTATATAAAGGGCCTGAATCAACTGCTGCTCCAGCTGCTGGATATCCAGTGTTGTCAAAACCAGACCTGATTCTTAAAACAATTTCTGAAACAAGTAGTAGGTCGAAAAACTGCTTTCCTTCATAAATGTGTAACTTCTCACCTGAAATATCTGAGTATATTATAAAACTGCAGGTCTGATTTAAGGATACAGTATTTGCTAATTGAAAGAGAGATATTGAATGAAATCCACCTGATGTATAAATAATTTTTTGTTTATTTATTTATTGTTTCAAAGATATTTTATTTTTATTGGTTATGGACCCTTCAAATACCTTTCAAGGAAAATTTAAAGTACCAGCACAAAGGTATGCCTCTTCCAAGTTTCCGAGATCTGTTGGCTTGCGTTATGTCCACCAAATATCTTATGAAAAAGAGTATTTACAACTGTGATGATATATTAATTTAAGGAACAACCAAAGATCAAACTCATCATTGATTCAACCAAAATTGGTGTTACACTTTTATATTGGATTTTTGGTTTTTAGTGGTCTGCTTGACTGTCTTTTTTTTCTTTAAGTTGATGCATCCATTAAGAAAGACACTTCTAGCCATTGAACATAGGGTTTTTTTAATGATAATAATGAATCAGTTGATTTTTGAAGGAAGGAATAGAGTCTGTGAAAGAGTGAAAACACTCCTTTATAGGCTAAATGACCTTAGGTCAGAATGTTGAAGCTGAAATGTTTGAAAGTGCACTTTTTCCTTCTCCTTTAATATAGCATTGAGATGTACTTAATCTTTTATTCCTTATGCTTTGTATTGATGGCATTTTATGAAGTAATTCTGTGTTCCCTAGGAATGTAAGATTATGGATTATTTCATATATATTGGGCTTAGAAGAATGAACTGAAAGGAATGAGACAGTTTTGTGGAATATCTTGACAATTGTTTCTTCAAATACTTTAAGATAAGCTGTAGGTTTAGTTTGCACAGATTCCATCTTGGGGTAAATAAATGTTCCTAATAGAGAATCTTTGTGTCTGCTTCTCAGAAATATCTGTATTTGTTGGGAAATTTTTTGACTAGTGATAATATGTTAACTAAAAAGGATGACTGTTTTATGTTGTAAAGAGAGAAAATTATTTGAAAAATCAAATAGATAAATTTGGCTTGCAAATCGTATACTAGGTCCAACTTACCTGTGAGTAGTCGCTGTTTCCTATTGTTTGTGTATTTTAAATCTGTCTCTTAGTTTACAGTCAATAATTTATATCAATATTAATGTCTTCTTCTCTTCTAACATTCTATTTTAGGGAAAGACAGTATATTTTATGTTACATGTTCACTAAATTTTGAACAAAGGGAAAGTATTTTTATTTAAAATTGACCCTTCCTGAAACATACCACTCCATTTTTTCTTAAAATGATTTTTATGTAGACAAATTTTAAAACTCTAATTGTCTGAATTCATATCTATATTTTCCCATTGAATACAAGTAATTGTTTTTAAGATTTTCTTTGTATTTATAGTACTTTCCAGGGCATATGCTCATACATTCTGAATGTTAATTGATGGCAGAATTCAATGTTTCTGTCATCACATGGGATTTGTCAAGGACAGATAATAAAAACTAAGGGCTGGGAGACTGCAAAACATGTGTCTTAGCTGAGAAAACATTGTTGCATCACAGCAGGCTTTCTAGTGTATTAGAAAAAAAAGCTATTATTAGGAAACTCCCCTCAATATTTTTAGTAATTTGAAACAGTGACACTCTTGCTACAAATGTGTATGGTACAATGTTGCAGAGTGTACTAACACTCAAGCCAACCTCCCTGCCCCGGCTGGATCAAATATGTGTGCACATATACTATCTCTCCAAATCTGCATATAGTTCTCTTCATAATACAGGTTCTTGCACAATTCTTCCAAGTTTATGTTTTGTAGCATTGTATTTTGAAAGTCTGTGGTAGCTGTAGGTATGTGGGACTGACAGCAATTTTTGACTATTATTTCTTAAAGGAATTTGAGAAGCTTTGTAGTCTTGAAAGGCTGATTCTAGCCTTTTCCCTTCTGTGAGCAGTTCTATACATGCACCACCCTGCCCATGGCCCAGGACACTGTTCCAGCCCTCCTGGGGCCATCATTCCCATCCCAGTGACTCTGGAGCAGGGCTGGTTCAGCATCCCACAGCCTTGCCCTGCTGAGCAGGGCCCACCCATGGCCCTGTGCTCCCAGGGCTGGGGCTGTTCCTGCTGCCCAGCTGCTGGCTAGGGTGGAACACGCACTGCCTGACAGGCCCTGCCCAGTTGGGTCTGCTGGGGAGCTCTCAGCATCCCCAGTGTCTGACCCTGTGGGACCCACCAGCCTTTGTCGTGCTTGGATAATGGGAATGTTTATTAAAAACATATTAATAATAATAAAAAAATCCTAATAGGCTTTTTCTTAACTGAAACATTTCCCAGATGACCTTTTCTTCCAAGCCAGAGCTCACATTCATAAGACTTTTGTCCTCTGTGGCAATATGTATTAAATTCAATAGCACAAAATGAGTTGTGAGTCAGCCACCACACTCTGAATCATCAAAATACTGCTGTATTATTACCAGACATTAAAAACGACATCTTGTTTGAGTGGGAAGAGTAATGCAAGTTTAAGGAATCCTTGTGACTCAGTGGGGTGTGTAGGAAGCACTGTGGTGTTGTGTAATGGGACGAACAGCCTGGAATTGATCCTGCCAGTTTTTCCTGGGGAAAACCGCCAGAGACTTGAGCTGTTAAGTCAATGTTGCGTTTTAATGAAATTTTTGGCACATCTAATGCTAAAAGTCCCCTGAAGGGAAAATATTGTAAATCCAGCTGGTAGTGCTAGAAGTTAAGTTCGTAGGTTGGGAAGGAAGTTGTTGCTGGTACTGTTTGTTGGGAACTGGGGAGAGGTGCTGCTTCCTGTCCTGTGGGATTTGCCCGAGGGAAGTAAGGCTGGGAGCTGCCACCTGGTTCTTCACTGTGAGGAGGTGTTTGCTGTGACTACTGGCACTGAGCCCTGGACATGAACAGGGGTGCAAGAGTACTCGATGGAACCACTGCATGGACACTTGTGTCATAAGTGTAATAAGTGAAATGAACCATGAACAGATATATAGAGGAATTTACAGGCCATGTGGCTTGTGACATTTGCATGTGTTTCAGTATGGGCCAATACATCATGAACTTCATGACTATGTACGTGAGTGGAAAGGAAGCAGTTGACAAAATGTTTATACCAAAAATAAAATTTTACTTCAAAGACTGCTTGTAGGCATCAGTCAGGGAAAACGTGGCTTTTTACTTGCCCTGTGAGTTTCAGAAACTATGTTTCAAAGGTGCTTTCAGGGTATTTGCCCTTGAGAAACATAGCTAAATACACTACTGAAACATAATGCGTGTGTGCATGTGTGGGCTTTCTTTTCCTGGTGTCTCTGAGAGTAGTTCATTAAATTAGCAGCCGAAAACTGGAGAGTGTCAATAATTGCCATGTTATTTATCTATATCTTTGTTCATTGTACAGGTTGTAGCCTATGTAGAATTAACACTTCTCTGTTAGATTCTCTCTCTGTTATATAACTTTCCTGCAGGATGCCACTGAAAGGAAACAAAAGCACTGCTGTTCCTCGCAGATCTGGACCCAGAAACAATCCCACTTCTGTTGACTCAAGATTATGGAACTGGGCCAGCTCAGCTACAATTCTCTGCTTCCAGAGTATGCAACCAAATAGTTCTACTAAAAGTAGGAGAAAGTTAGCCAGTGAAACAAAAGAACACTTTAAAGAGATGATTTTATAATCTCAAGTGTATATTTTTCTCCCATCATGTTTTACATCATCAAAAGCTAATTTGAATAGTATTTTTATTCATGGATAAAGAAAAGGAGCAGATCCAGCCTGCAGTCTTCTGGCAAGCCCAGAATTCCTTGAGGCTTGTTGCCTCAAGGCCCTAAGTCTGTTTTACTCAGTTTTTGATTGTTTTAATTTTATGTTTCTCTTTCAATGTTTTTTGCATCATCTATACAAAAGAGTTGATTCTCAGATTGTTCTTCCTTTCCTAGACTACTATAGATAAAGCATGGAGAGGTTGTTTTGCAGAGAACATCTGCATCCATGTTATCCACCCTGTAGTGTATTGAGAAGTCTCTCTTTAGACAGGTAGAGAAACTCAAGTGAAAACAAACCGTTTAAGAGTGGGAAGGGCTGTTATGGAGCATAGTTGATCACATCAATATGGAAGCTTATGAGATCTCAACATTCCAGACAAAATATTTAATGTGAAAGTAGAGTTCAGACACCTTGATACTGCTCTGTGCTGTGACTCATAGTGGGGTTTGATTTATGGATGGGAATGATTAGGAAGTTCCTTTTGAAAGCTTTATTCTGGTCAAACTTAAAACAGTTATGTGTACATATAAAGTTCCAGTTACTGAGCCTGTTTGCAGCCTTGTGAACACTCATGACTTAATGAAGTCAACAAAAACTGCTGACAATTTTTCATATGCAATAGGCACTTGAGTCTTTGCAACTTTGACTCATTTGTGAACTATTGTAACATTTTGACACTTGCAAGAAGAACATTTGAGACTACAGTATCTTGCTTGCAATCCAGAGTCTACACCTACATTGTGCTGCAGGAGGCAATTACTGAAAGAAATTTGACATGAAACAAAAATATAAACCTGAGAGCAGAAGAGAGTCTGATCATCAAAGCTACTGTTTTTGATGGTTTGTAGAGAAAGTGGAATGCAATTCTATATCTCATTAAGCTGATGAGTGATCTCTCTTTCTCTCTCCCTATTAAATAATTTTGAAATACTTATACTGAAAGCACAATTTAACAGAATTCTAAGCTGCCTTCTGAAGATCCCACAGGACAAAACCAGTAAACATTCAAGTGTGATTTTTAAGTTTGCCAAGACAAAACTGCAATGCCTGTGAAAGGACTGAAGGCCACATACTTTATAAATTCTATTCAAGAGAAAGGTGGGGAAAATGTACCTTATAGATCATCTCTACTGAAAATGAAGAGTGTTTGTACAAGCCTTAAGAGACATGATGTTGTTCCATGGTACTGATGGCATTAAAATGATATATTTTTTAGCATATTCTAGCTGAATTTGTTTAATAGTCTATAGAATAAACTCTCTAGTTTACTTACTTAACCCTAAGATCAGCTCTGTTCCTTAAAGCATGGTGTTAATAACACTGAGGGTGTGGATTCAATCCACATATGGGCCATTCACTGCAGAGTTGGACTTGATGATGCTTGTGGGTCCCTTTCAACTCAGAATAATCTATAATCTACTTTAAGTTACCATACTTATATCTGGAAAGAAATCACTATCTTGAGGCCTACAGAACAGAGTCTTGGTTTGCGGCCATGATGCTAAATTGTGAAGCACTCAAGCAACTTCAGTATCTCTACCGCACTTTTCCACACATGGTTTGCTAATGCAAACAAAAGGTATGGATGTGACTTCTCTGTTCAGGATATTTATATGGAAGCAAGAGGGGAAAAAAATAGAGATTAAAAAATTATGCTTCAAAAGATTAGATATTAAAGCCCATATTTTAAATTCTATGAATTTTTTTTTTTTTTAGAAAATGGTAAGATATTTTTGAATTTTGTTTCTTAAACACAACCAAAGTATTTCATCATTGCCAAAGTTAACTGAGACACTTTGTCCTGCTTTTGGGGACATAATAATTAGATGCAAAATCATAATTTCAAAGATTAAATAATTTGGGGTTTTTTACATGAAAAAGGGGCTGAAGTGCTTTTATTCACTAAATTAGGTACAATTCCAACGTAATAATGAATTCAGTAAAGACCTTTTTGATGAGCTGGTTTGGTATATCCTAGGCAAGATATTCAATGAGATTCCCAAGTAAAATCTAAGGCTCTTAAAATGAACAACAAATCCATGTTTTACTATAAAATTAATAATTAAATTTTGAGAAAACTATAATTGGCAATTTAAGGTATTTTACAAGCCTTGTTTATTCCAGTTTTCTCCTGCCCATTGTAAGCTTGTGTGATTGATTTTAATCATCTCAGTAGCCTACTTGGTTGTACAAATTTTGCACAAGATTTTTTCACCCTGAAGTGTTTTTTTTCTTGTTGTTGGTGTTTTTTTTTTTTTTTTTTCCTGGAGAGAGTGGAGGCTTGTGTGGTGGGTTTATTTTTTTATTTTATTATTTTTTTGTATGTTTGTGTGTTTTTCTTTTTGTTTGTTTGGGTTTTTTTTTTGTTTTGTTTTGTTTTTTGAATATTCTTGATACCAATTGCCTTGCTTTCTTCTAGAAGTGATGAGATTTAGATATGTTAATACTATGGTGTTAAGGATGCATTGGCTTCCTACATCTGAGGAACTTTCTGTAACCTCCTGTGTTCAGAGATACATGGCATGGAATCAAGCAGCTCTTCTGTAGTTCTTTGAATTCCAAATTCTGCTGCAGTCCTTTCACTAACTTGGTATTGTGTTCAGGAGCACTTGCCTGTGTTCTCAGTTCTTCAAGAAGGTGCATAAGAACTTGTTTTCTAACAGGCACATACTTTACTGTTTTGTAAAAGTTCTTTTTGCCCTTTTTAATGTTCTTTGAATGTAAAGGTGAATTCTCTAAAATGCAGGTTGAAGGAAAGCAGACAGGAAACATTCTCAGAATTGTATTTCACAGTCCGTGATTATTTTGATGCTAGTGTTATTGTCTCTTTCGAAGCAGAAGTTTGCTTTTATTTAAAAATATCCTGAAATTGCCTCAATTTTCCTCATATTTCAGTTAATAAATTAAGCATCCCTACTCTTTTTAACTTGTCTCTTATGATACTCTCCTCAGATGTAATATTTGGTAAAAGTGCAAACAATTTTGCTGTCTTCCACTGTTTGCTAAATGTATTCAGTGTTTGAATCAATATTGAGGTTTGCTGTGTAAAGTTGTGGTCAAATCTATGATAAATTATCTTTTCATCACTGTTATTAAATGTAGCATTCAGACTATTTGCCAATTAGTATGCTGGCATCTTGGAGGAATTTGTGTGAAACTGGATTACATTTGCAAAAAGAATTCCTGTAGTTTCTTCAGGATATGGAAAATTATATTGAGGATTAATCCTCTTTTCTCTCCACTTCTTTCCCCTCCCCCAATAACTTTTTTCCTTTCCCCTCCTTCTCTGTTGATATACTCATTATTTTCTGAATGAATGCCAACAGCATAGCAGATTTTTCAAAGACTCTCATCATAGCAGACATTTTGAGCTATGGCTTTGACAGATTGCACATTTTGAAAGTGCGATACTGTAGCAAGCTTTTTAGTAAATTTGGCAGACTACATACTGTCTTGAAATCCACTGATGAAAAGTGAAAAATCTATTAGATGTAGGTTGGCAGGATACATGTGACCTGCTGACAGGCTGTGTACATTTTTTATTCCATTCTAGGAGCAAGGAATCCAATTCTCAGGGGTTTATGAAGAATTGCAGTAAATGTCACTTACAGAATGAAAAAACATCTTGGAAGAATTAGATTGAAGAGATGACTAAAAAAAGTGTTGCACAAGTCTTTGTCTTACATACAGGGATTTTACTGAAATTATAACTGCTGAGTTAAGAGCTTGCTGCCAGCTGGGCCCAGAGTGTGAATGATGCTGCATCCAGTTGGTGACCAGTCACTAGTGGTGTTCCCCAAGAATCTGTGTAGGGCCCAGTCCTGTTTAATATCTTTATCAATGATCTGGATGAGGGGGTCGTGTCTACCATTAGCAGATTTGCACAACACCAAGCTAGGGAGGAGTGTTGATGTGCTGGAGCGTAGGAGGGCTCTGCAGAGGGATGTGGACAGGCTGTATTGATGGGCCAAATGCAACAATATGAGGTTTAACAGGACTGAGTGCTGGGTCCTGCACTTTGGCCACTGCAGGGCTGGGGACAGAGTGACAGGATGGTGACCAGAGAGGGACCTGGGGGTGCTGATTGACAGCAGATGAATATGAGTTAGTGTGTGCCCACTAGGCCAAGAACCCCAATGGCATTCTGGCCTGTATCAGGTATAGTGTGGCCAGCAGGAGCAGGGAAGGGCTTCTCCTGTACTCAGCACTGGTTAGGCAGCACCTTGAGTACTGTGTCCAGTTCTGGACCTCCAATTTAGGAAGGATGTTAAGATGCTGGAGCATGTCCAGGGAAGGGCAACAAGGCTGGTGAAAAATCTGGAGTACAAGTCTGATGAGGAGTGGCTAACAGAACTGGAGTTGTTTAGCCTGGAGAAAAGGAGGCACAGGGAAGACCTTATGACTCTCTACAATTGCCTGAAAGGAGGTGGTAACCAGATGAGCACTGATCTCTCCTCCCAGGCAACCAGTGACAGGACAAGAGGAGAAAGTCTTAAGCTCCACACAGGGAGGTTTAGGTTGGACATTAAGAAGAAGTTTTTCACAGAGAGGGTTGTTGGGCGTCAGATTAGGCTGCCCAGGTAGCTGGTGGAGTCACCACCCCTAGAAGTGTTTAAGAAAAGACTGATGTGCTACTCAGTGCCATGGTCTGGTTGATAAGGTGGTATTAGGTCACTGGTAGGACTCGATGATCTCAAAGGTCTTTTCCAATCTAATTGATTCTGTGATATTATTGGTAGAGAATAGATAGGAACCAAGATAGTAATATATGTTATAGTGCTAAAGAGCTGCTTTGATGATGTCCTGTTCTTGAAGAAAGAATTTGCAAACAGAGGAAATCCTTTAATTTCCCAGTGCTCAAAATACAATCTTACACTTGGAGTTTCAACTCTCCATTTTTGATGTTGGGGCTGGGATACTCAGCATTCCATGATTACTCTGGAGGAAAGAGCTTAGCTTCCAAATGCAGAAGGGGTTTTATAACAGTTTATTTGCAGACAGAGTGCTACTCTGAGGAATTCCTTTTGTGGCTTTGAAACATGTCACCCTTGGTGGCTTTTCAAAAGGTGTATGTTATACACAGTCATGTGCGAAAGGATTAATACCCAGTGCATACAGACACAAACCCTGTGTGTGCCTGTGCCTAATCTGCACTATCATGAGTTTTGTTTGAATACTCAGGTTATGATTCTAGCAAAGGGGTGACAGGACCCTCCTCTGCATCCTTGACTACGTATTTTCGCCCCACCTCCACCTTTGTACTGGCATTGCCTTTTGGCAGTCTATGGTTTGTTGAACCAAACTGCTAATCTAGCTCAAAACTAGTAACAGTGCAAACCAAAAAAGAAGTTAGCTCACAGATGTCTTGGGAGGCTCAGTGGACACATGGATAGTAGTACTTGTGCAAGGAGAGGAGGAAATATATTGTTAGGGAATACAAAGAGTAGGACTACATTTTTGTGAGTGGCTTAACTTTGCAGGTTTCTTTAATTCTGTGACATGTGCTCATAAGAGAAATAATTGGCTTCCTAATTCTTACCAAAACTATTGTAGGACTTAGGATGATATTCACACAATCATGTATAAAACCGGAGGCTTCTACATTGCACTTCATTGAAGTGTAAGTGCACCTTAATGGTTGCTTTTTTATTCTCCTCATAAAATTCCTATCCTTGGTGATAATATGAATGGAATATTAAAACAAATCTTACCAAAACAGATAAATTGTCTATCAAATTTTCTGTCTTGTATGTGTTTGGGTCTTTCAATTTTTTTGCATTGCAATAAGAATGTACTGTTCTTTTTTTAAATATTCTGTCGCTCTACTGAAAATATGTAACCTTAGCACTGACCCTGTTGTGATGTAGTAGTAAAAAAAAAGACATACAAAACTTTACTTACTACTTTCTGATTAACATTTGCACAGGCAGGCTAAAGGAGACATATTTCATTACTTTGCAAGTTTTAGGGATATTAAACTGGAAAGAGGATTGATAACGAAATGATGAAACAGGCTGTTTAACAAGAGAAAGAACTATAAAAAATTTTAAACCTCAAAATTACTGATTTTGGAGTCCATAACTTGGGTTTTAATGTTCAAAGCTGGTTCTTACTTCTAATACTAATTTTGTGTCTCAAAATATGAAATAATGAATGCATTTTTCAGATGAGAAACAGGATATAGGAATTATGATTTCTAGCAAATTCTCTAAGTTAAAACCTTGGGTTCTTCTTTTTAAGACTTGAATGAGACCTTAGACTGTTTTAGAAAGACTTATTCTGTTTTAGAAAGACCAACACTGGCAGTGAATATAGTGCATAACTTAAAATGCCACAGGAAGTTGCAGATAGAAATGTTCTAGGGGACTGGAGATGTTTATAGTTTCTCTGAGTGAGTGAGCATGTGAAAGAGGGAAATTACAGACTTACAAAGATGCTTATAATGAGATTCATACTGATTTTTACATATGAGACATGGCCAACTGCTGATACTCAGTGTGGGTCTTCCCTATGAGGCACTTGCCCATAGCAGGTAGATGTCCAAGAGACATATTGCTGAATTATAGACTGCCAAATAAATCTTGTCCATGAGGAAAGGATCTGAAGATGCAAGGAAAAATAGGTGATGTGGAAAGGTGGTCAGATTGCCCAGCTGGTCACTGATACGTGAAGTCCCCTTGCCAGAACAGATGTCCTCTCATCTCACCCCAACCCTGCATCAGAAGCTGCTTGACAAACATGGGTCAGGCAGCCTGGTGCGGATGTCTGAGCACACCGGAGAAAGAAAATTCAAAGTAGGTGATACAGAAGGAAAGAGGATATGGACAAGGGATGTTGGGATATAAAGGTAAGCAGACATTGCTAGTAGGGAATTTGGAGGAGTTACTGAGGTGAAGTGAAAGGAGTATGCGTGTAAGAGTGGAGATGGAAGTATTTGGTGTTTGGCATCCTTCACCTTGAAATACAGGGGTGTCTGAGTTGTGGATAATGATATAGACATTAGAGAGATTCTAAAGTGGTGAGATTCATAAGGTTGGGTCTGATGGGGTAGATGGTAGCTCACAACTATAAAAATGAAGATGGCATTTCCATTTGTGTTATAAAGGAGATACTTAGAAAGAGTTAAGGTGGCATTTTATGTGTTTGCTATAAACAGCAAAGTATTTTTCTCTGAACCTTCAGTGTATTCTATTGTTAAGGGCAGCATATCAGACAAAATACAACATTTTTTGTTTTGCTCCACTATGTCAGCTCTCAGTTTAAGTATTTAGAATAATGTACCACCCATCAATCACAACTTCCATGTCTTCCTACTTTCCTTTGTTGTCATCTTCAGTCTTAAACTAGCATGTTCCAAATATGTGTCAGTCTTTAATCAGTGTAGCCAGAATGGCATCCAACCTTTTGCAAGTTCTAGTGTACTTTTTCTGAACCGACATCTGATCTGTCAAATTCACACCTCTTGAAAATGTGAAGATGTAGGCAACAGGGTTAGTATAAGAATTATGTAATTGTGAGACAAAACGTATAAATTCTTTTCAGTAAATTCTTTTTCTTAACACCATATATAATAATACTGTCATTTCATCATTTGTATTAGATGTGTGTTAAAAAAAAATAGTTCCCCAAATTAAAATCATTCTCCCAATATAAATACGTAAAATTATCATCCTTAGAGCTGAAGGCACTATCTTTGGGAAAAATTAAATCACATTTATTGCAGATCCTTATTTGCAAGGAACAAGATAATTGTAAACTGTAAGGGGTGACTTTCAAAAGGAGAAAAAAAAAGAAACTCCACAGATTTTGTATCAGTTGTCCTTGTTGCTCTCTTATTTTTATTATTTTTTTAAAAAATATTATTATTATATTTTAAAATTTTGTTTCCTCTTTGAATGCACAGTAATATATTTTACTAAGCTATGAAACTACTTTCTTCAGGTCAGGAATTGACATTCTTGCAGATGCATGTCACCAAGCTACTTATAGAAAGAGTTGAAAAAGCCTTGCCATCTGCATACATTTGTATTAAATTCAAATGTGTGATATCTTTTGACTAATCAGTTTTGCTCTTGTATGACATATACAGAGGCATCTGTGCAGACAGACTGCACCAAAATATATTAGGGACTGAAATGAAGCAGGTGTCCACAGGTGGCCAAAGGCTAAAATTGCCATGTGAACTGTTCACTTGCTCTCAGGTCACTGTTCAGAAATATGCAGTCCCTAATTAAGGCCTGCAGTGTCTCAGACATAGTGACAGATGTGAGTAAACTATGCATAAGTCCTTGGAAGAGCTTGATTTATCAAGCAAATGAGTGACATACTGAAGATGATGAGTTCAGTTTATAGTAAAGAAACACTGACTCCTGAGTAGTGCAATGGTTAGATTACATACTCAGCAGTGGGAATCTGGGACTAAAATCATAACTTTTGTTGAAGAGACATGAATCCTGAACTCCCACTTCACAAAAGAATGCCATGGCCTGTATCAGGGTACAAGCAAGTCTAAGCTGGCAGGGTAAACAATTTCACCTGTGACAAAAGATAAAGAAAGAATGATCAGCCTGAGACATCACAGAAAAACAAGTCGAAACCTAAGTATGGAAACTCATGGGAGTGTTAGAGAATGAGGAGAAGGGATGCTGGTGGTGTTGCCTATGTGTTCTGTGTTAAGGACTTACAGAAGGGGTACATCAGCAGCACTGGAAAACAGGATCACAATCTACAACAGCAAATGCACAAAGAAATTATTTGATTTTATTAGTACAAAAATGCCACTTGAAATGTTTACTGATTCATTTACATGACTATTGTCCTAATCAGAAGCCCTCTGAATTTGATGAGCTTTTCCATTTACTTTTACAGAGTATTCTTAGGCTGTAAATTTGAAAATTGCCTCTGCCTCTTTCAAAGAATTGTTGTATTACATTTCAGACAATGTTTACTGGTGATGATATGAGTTGTCATTTTGATTACAAAAAGAGGCTCTGCAGGGAGTTGCTAATAGTAACTCTAATAGAGAGTCAAACCATAAAAGACTAGAAGGACCCAATATAAATTTTAACTGTGCTTTAATTTGCAATTGTTGTCTTACAAAAAGTTCTCTGAGGAATCTCTTAAAAATAAATCATCCATACAGCTATTTTTAAAGGAAAAGGGACTCTGGCAGAATGAAACATTGCATTGTACCTGTGGAAAATAAAAATATTTAGATTTTTTTCTTTTAATAATACAGTGCAAAATAAAATATTTGAAATACCAAATAAGACATTTAAAATTGAAGGACTGTAACTCTGATTCTTTTTCTCAGCAAAATGTGGTGTCTTCCTTTATTGCATCTGAGAGCAATACCATATTAACCCCAGGCTGCAGCAGCCATAAAGTTAAAGTGACAACACTGTATTCCTCAAGGGAGAATGTGAAGAGGCTTCTTATATTTGCATCAAAGATCAAAGCACAGTTTGGGATAGGTGCTGACTGAATGTACAAAATTCAAAGAACATTTAAGGCTAATAGCTTTAATTAGCAGTTCACCAGACTGCTTTAGTGGCAGAATAAGAATTTCATACAACATAACATAAAGAAGAGAGTCTCTGTAGATGAAACTAAACCAAAATCTGATTTCATACAAAAATTTATCAGCTTTTTTGTTTGTGTTGCTATTTTTTGTTATTTACTATGGAATAAGATTAAAACAAATTTTTTGGTTTTGTTTGATTTGTTGTGGGGTTTTTTGGTCAATATGTACTTCTCACCTTTCAAAACAGTAACAGCAATTAAATACTATAGAAGTAATTTTCAGAGTATGGCAAGAAGCCATATACATTATCAGATAAGTGATAATTTGTCATTAATTAAGTCCTCTTCCTTTGTGTATGGCAGGAATAGGCAAATCAGATCCTATCCACAGTTTGTTAATGGTGGTCTGAGTCCTTGGGCAATAGGAGTGCTTGCTGCAGTCTGTCATCCTGACTTCTCCTTTTCTCTCCATGCACTAAGCAATATTTAGACTAACATCAAGAAGTCATGCTGTTTAAAATCATCCTATTATCATATTTATTTCTTGAATTTCATTCCTATGGTGAAATTAACTATCTGCTATTTTATGTAATTTCTTATATAAAGCCTCAATTTTAGAGGTTCTACAGCTAGAAATAAAACACTTAAAACCCAACACACTAGCATGGTTAAAATGACCCTTTGTTTCCATCTGCTGCTTACGCAATTTGAAATTCTGTATGCGGGAAATAAGGCTATTTAATACTCTGTGAATTTGCACAGAAGATTGACCCAAAGTGATATTATATTTTTCCTGTAATTACAATGCATAAAGAAAAAAAAAAGAAAAAAAAAAGTTCAATGACTTCTTTGTTTTTGCTGTAGTTTAAAATTTGTCTTTTAAAATAATAAAAAAAATCTGCTTAGAGAAGTGAAGAGAAAAGGTATCAGTTGTGACCAGAGTGTAAGAACTGTAATATAATATATCTAAAAACTTATTTGTCTTTCTTTATTGGCTAAAATCTGATTTGCCTTTTTCTATTGGTAAGCTTTCCTAAGCTCTGAGCTCTAGCCAAGTAATCCTTTAGGGATGGACAGATATACCTAAAAAGGCAACCTGAAGCCAGATGGCTCTGGGGATATTGTGAAATGAGCCCATGTTTCAAAAGAGAAGCCCAAATAAAAGGAAAAAAGGTGCATGTTTTGCATTGCTCTTTGAGTTGGCATACCCAGTCTGGAAACACTGAGCTGCTTAGGCATTTTGAAGGTGGACATGTGAAATTACACAGGCAGTGAGCTGGGATTCTTGATCTAGAAGGTTTTCCAAATGCCTCTTGAAGCAAAGGGGATATTTTGCATATTAAATCCTGTAGAAACAATAAGCCCATCATAAAATATGGGATTGGTGTGGGGTAGCAGCAGTATATAGCAATCTTGTACCTGACTTGTGTATTCAGTGAAGGAGTTACTCTGAGACACTTGAGATGTCCAACAGAGCAGTCCTTGTTTCTCGCCATTTCTCTGAAATTCTGGAGCAGGCTATTTCCATATCTCAGCACAGTCTCTGTGATACTTTGCAGCAAGTTTTGAGGGTAAGCACTGGGTGCTAAATTATGAACACTAAAAATATGACTGCAGAAAAGAATAGCTTTTGGAGTTTTCTTGCTCACCTCATTAAAAGCCGCACAGATATTGGAACATTATTCTTGGGGGAGATCTGAAGATGTGCATAAATATTTTAATTAACAATTTAAAAGAAAAATTATTCTCTTTGTGCATATCAGCTTATTCTTAACAGGGTGATCAAAATGATATGCAAAGGACAAAAAAAAAAAGCAAGCTGAAAGCTGGCATAACATGTTATACCTGTGGTTAGATTTCAGACATTTTCTGTATGCAATTAAAATACATATCTTTATACAGAAGCTTATTTAGGAAGTCTGTCATGAAGAAATTATTTGAGGGATGTGATCTACCATATTCTTAAGCATTTTGTAATCTTTGAAATGTTCCCATTAAAATGAGTGTCCAGAATTAACAATAGTTTTGCCTTTTAAAAATTTTTCCAAATGTAACTGCAATAATGAAATGTAATGTATTTTACAGAAAATCGCCATTTCAGTTCAATTCAATTCAATTCAATCCAATTCAATTCAATTCAATTTGTCCCAATGAATTCTTACAATAAAAATGCTATTTTTAAAATATTGCCTTTATAAGGATTGTCAGAAAAGAAAGTATCAGTGTAAAACTTGGGAACAGTGCCTTACTATTTATTGGTATCAGATGCTCCAAACTTTCTTATAAAATAATGGCTCTTTCTTGATGTAGATATCTTGAATTTCAAGAATCAGTTATTGCTTAGGGGTGGATCAGCCACCCGTTGCCTTGAGTGTCCTTTTTCCTTTTATTTTTTCAAGGTGACTTTAATAGTTAGGTCTCCAGACACAGCAGGAATAGAGAGAAACAGGGAGGAAAGAATATTAGCCAGCCTGTAAATATCTGGGCCATAAGCACAATTTGGTATGTTACTATGTGCTAACTGGTTTTTAAATTTTAGGGACAGCCAGGAGCTAACTTCACCTAGTTAATATGTATTGAGCCACATGGTCATGGAAATCAAAAAGGTTATGTTTCTCTTCACACCAAGTACATTTATTGACATGAAATAAATAAATTAAAAATTGATCAAGGCCATCTAGACACCATATTAAGTACATCTACTGAAGGTGTGTTTCCTAATTGTAGCAGCTGTAATGAAATCTTAGGCTAAGGAAGTGACTGTGGAGAGTTTAAGTTTCACATCTGCTGAATGCCTATTTATAGTTTAAGAGGAAAGTTCAATTCACAGCTGTCACATATGGACATGTTGGAGTAATATCACAGACCCTTGCTCTTTTTCCTGTATCTACAACCCCTCAGAATCTAAAACCTTTTTATTAACAAAACAAGAAATTATAATGAGGAGCTGTCTCAGCATAAGAAATATGAGTCAAAATGCAGCAGGGCTTAGATAATTATTTTCAGTAAAGCACTCTGGCTGTTTTTGCTCTGAGACCACTTATGACTAAGAACTGGCCTCTGTGTGAAGTAGAAGAGCCCTGCTGATAGTGGTTTGATATTCTCCATAGGAATGTGAGCTGCAGAATTTTGGCAGTGACAGCAGCTGCCATTGAGGCCTTTTTTTCCCCTTTTCCTCTGTGTGTGTGTCTCAAGAGCCTAGCTGCTAAATTAGAAGCTGTGATTTGTATTCAAATTGGAGATAGAGGAATATCTACTAACTTTCAATTTAATTGCTTATGGTGCTGAGCGGGTTGTGTTTGAGGTGTTTGTTGCATTGCAGAGGGATGGGTCTGAAGCTAGCAGAAGACTGCTTGTACCACCTAGACACTGCATGTTTTGCTCAGAGGGGGAAACCTGATTTATTGATTTATTCCTATGTTTAGAATACAATGAATGAAAATGGTACCTTATGCATTCTGGGATCTATGCCTGAACTGAGCAGACTGGAGGAACAGTAATGAATGCAGTAACAAAGCAGTCTGTTAATGATTCAGTTTAAAAAGAGAGTGGAAATATCTTTTGTCAACTAACAGAAGATTCTGAACACTTACCAATATTAATTTTGATTCAGTAGAAGAATTATCCTATGAACAGCTGGGAGGTTAGTTTACCATTGTTTACTCTTGGCTTTCTTGCCTTCTATGAAACAAATAGGCAAAGGGAGGAATTGAACTTGTTTCAAAAATTGAATCAATTAAAATTGATAAAGTAAATACTTGTCAAAAGTATATTTATAGCTCTGTTTCAAATAGGAAAGATGAGAAATTCATCAAAATGAAAATGGGGACTTGAATGGATATAATCATGAGGGTATTCCAGTACGTATATAGTTCCATTACATTTTAGATTTACTGATGTTTTACATTATACATTTTCACTGCTTGTGGAAATGAGACAAGTGTATTTTGTGTATTTTGCTCATCAAACTGAATTGGCAGTAAACAGAAATCCACTTGTAAGTTCATTCTGCTGATTTGCCTAAAGTTTGTGAAGGCTTGTGGTGGTGTTTCCATGGACCAGAATGCATGTGGCTAACACTACAGGTAGAAATGGATCTCTTCTCTGAGTTAACCACACGATTCATGAAATGGAGGCAAACACTAGTGGAAACTAGAGGAATAGGCCTTCTTTACTGGGTTTTTCAAACTGCTATATGAATGTCCTTTTAATCCTCCCCAGGGATTTGTAAGCACATGCCAGAAATAAACAGCTGACCTAAGGAAGAGAGTTCTCCCCTGTGCATCTGCTTGGGCTATAGGTTTATGACAGTACTGAGCTGTGGAAATCAATCTTTTGTAATCTCTGCCCTTTATGCTTTACTCAGAGGGCTGCTGTCGCATCTATAAATAATCCATTTGTGGGTTTGTTTGAAGATAAAAGAGGCTGGCATGCAAAAAAGCTTTGAAGTGCTCTCCAGTTACTTCTCCAAAAGTGAATACACAAAACCTGGTTTTGGGTTCACCTGATTGATTTAGATGTTTTTTACTCTAAAATGCTGTTAATGCAGATTGCATTTTCAAGACAAGGCTTATAGTACAGGCAAGACTAAAAAAATTGTGTTGCCTATAAAATCTTATCAGAATAAATCTGTCTGACTATCCTGTAAGCAAGGGATCAGTGTATAGAGGTAACACAAATGAAACATAAAAACCTGCAGGTAGAGCTGTTTATGTCTGTGTACTGTACTTCCCCAAAGCTGTCCAAGACAGGGGGAGGAAGGATTGGTAACTCTTTTATTTATAACATTTTGTTATAATGGTTGTATTATTCTTAAGTTTTTACAGCTTAAAGTATGTTGACTAATTGAAAAGTAGGAATGCTAGATTGAAAGAAAAAAAAACCCAACCAAACCCCAAACCTCTGTTACTGTGGCTCTCTTTCCAGAAATGGTTACATTATATGATAAGCTCTTCTTTTTTCCTTCATTAACAGCATTTATTTTGAAGTCTTGTTCATTTTTCCCATTGTGGTCCCTCCTCCTTTAGGCAGGTGGAACTTCTCCCTTTTTGCCCCTTCTCTGTTTCCTTGGAAGAGCAGTTTTCCATATGTATCTAGGTGACAAGCCATGGATGGAAAATATTTTTTATTACTTTAAAAATGTCTTTTTTGTTCCTTATCTTTAGGGACAAGACTGTCTTTGCAGTGGACCACCGAAAGCTGAAGAGCCCTATGACATAATACAGAGAGAGGAGAGGACTATTACACTTCAGAAGTACAGTTGGTTCTCTCACTGTGGTTGTGAAGGGTAGGGGGACCTTTATCTCACAGTCTTACTGCCAGTTGAACTGACTTTCTGATAAGTGTGCTTTCCCTTGTGTTTTGTTCAATGCTGGATCTCTTTGGAGACAGCATTTGTTATTTTACTGAGGTGATAGGGACTTCTAATGATGCAAAAATCCAATTCTTCTCCACCATTTCCTTTGAGACTCTTAGCTTGCCTGTTTGACTATTCTCACAATGCCTTGTGTTATCTTTTCCTTTTCCTTTATGATCACTCAGGAAGATATCCTGAGGGTTATGTTAACATAGGTTCTCTAATTTTGCCACAGTTCCCTTCTGTGACTTTGCTTTTAAAACCAAAAAGCAGCAAAACAATGTAGCTGTTTAATGCACCTCTTCCATTGGTGGGTAAAGGCTGTAAGTGCCATGTAGACAAAGACTGTTGTCTTCTGTGGGTCACAGAACAGCTCAGTTTGGGTTAGAAATGGTGCTGTGAGGTGCCTCATCTTTTGTTCAGTTTGATTCTTATCTGCTGTTTTAGGTACCACTGTTACTTTTGGCACAGGTAAGATAGAACCCTTAGTTAAGTGGATGTCCTCAAGTTTCCCTGGCTTTTGAGTTTGAAGGAGAAGATAATTTTTCAAAGATCTTTTATAAATTGAGTGATTGGTGTAAAAAAACAAGGTCAGAATTCTTTACTAGAAAAGAAGGAAAAAAGAAACAAAGATGTCTTTAAGGCTGACACAATGAAAAAGAACAGGTAGAAAAATGGTAAGTACAGTGCTTACTACAGTGAAACTCCAAATTATTCAGGCTGATGAACTGACTTAAACTACACTGTTTTTTTTTCTGTGAAAGTATATTGAAAGCATGCATTTGTTTCTATTATCCTAGGTCCTAAAAGGACCTCTATAGAAGTAATTGGATTTGCCATTGTTAGGATGGCAGCAGCACTATCATCCTGTGTAACTATTGTGTTTAGCTAAGGTTGTGTTGTGATTACCATTTTGTGAGGATGGACCTTCTCCACCCATGGTATTCTTCACAGCAGGCAGTTCTACCAGCTCTGATCTCAGCTTCCATTCCAGTTGTATTTGTTCTCTTCTTTCACCTTGTCACAGACAAACCAGAGTTCCTCAGATACCACTTGGGTAGTTGCCTTTCAGAGAAAAGTATTGCAGAGGCATTCTAGACTTGGACAAGGAGTTCCTGAGGAGAGGTCTGAAATTAAAAGTACAGCTTACAGAATTTAATAAAAATCTTTAGGAACTATGGTTTAAAAATATTTGCTTTATTTCCTTACTTGTGGTGGACTTGTTTCTTTTGACATTCTCAGGAAGCATGAGAATGGCCACTGGTCACATAGCTTATTTACAGGCAGTGAGCTCTGCGTTAGCAGTGATACAAACATTGGAGTCCTCCAAAAAAACCCCAGAAGTTGTATCTGATTGGAGCAGCTGAAATAGTAATGAGCACCTGAGAGCAACTGGATCAGGCAGAAAGAATTTACAAAGAAAACACTCCCCAGATCTTTGTTGGGTGCAATGAGTTTTAGGCCAATGTTAATGCTGGAAGCAGCTCCATATTGTAGGAACTATCTGTGAATCTATTTGCGTGCAGGCAAATATGTGCTAAAATGTAACTATTTGTAGGAGTTACAAAATGCCTCCATAAAACTTCTTGCTAAGTATATATGGGTGATTGTTCTAGGTCAGCTGGATCTAGAGATATTTAAATGTCAGATCTCTCTGAGATGCTGGGGGGTTCTGCTAATTACTGTTCTGTGTAAAGTTTTCAGGAGGCTTGATATTAGCCTGAAAAAAATTGGAACTTCAGCTCTAGATTTCAGCTACGACAAGAACTGACCGATGAGGATAAATTGCAGAAATACCTTTAAGTGTTTGATTTTGGCTTAAAATTGAATCTGACAAACTCTACAGAAATTTGTTTAGCTTTTGCCTTGATCTTTCTAAATATTTTGGCATACACACCTGAAATAACTATTTAGAACCCTCATTATTCAGAGAATATATAAAGTACAGTAATATCTGGTTATAGAAGAGAACTGTAAAGGCCTGTAGACAAACATGCTGTGCTTTACTGTTGACATAACGAAGGCACATATGGAACTTGGTGTTCCTAAAGGAATGTGTTGGTCTGCAAATTGAAAGGCAAAATGGAGAAATCCAAGCAGTTAATTTTCATTCTACATTACGAAATTAGAAATATGCTGATCTGAATAGGAACTGTAAAAATGCATAATGCCTTTTGACAGAGATCATAAATCATGGGCTTTTCAAGGCTATTAAAACAAATTTCATTCACATTGGAAGAGCTGTTTTTAAAGTACTTTTGTTAACTAATGACTTGTGCTATGTTTTGAAAAATATGATCTTCCTTATCAAATCATTCAAGTTATTTCAAAAACTTAATTTCATGCTCAAATTTTCTAATGCAGTGTTCTAAATTTATTGATACATAAACTTTAATGCTTTAAAGACCAGGATGCATGCTGAAGATAAAACCTGTGTATGCACTGATATTATTATACTCTCCACTAGACAGTAAAACAGAGATGTAACCCCAAGTATTAATTTTTTTTTCTCTGTAATTAATAATGTGCCTTGTGATTTTTTTTTTGGATGTCTAGATTTAAAAACATTTTCAGAAAAATTGTCTTGGAAAAACTTTATAAAACGTTCTGACACTAATAATCTTTCTTGTTCAGAATCTTATGTTGAGTAATATTTTCTGCAGAAACCTGTTAGTTGTGTTACTCAGCATTAATAAGAGTATCAAAGTTTTCTCCAATTATTGCATGGAACATCTTGCTTTACTGAAGACTGTTAAATGAGAAAAAGGTTTGCAATGTTCGTTCTTTGGAAAACTGAAAAGAGCTTTGAGTGTCCTGAAAGCCTACTGAAAATCTTTTTATCTTAAAAATGAAAAACTAAAAAAGTTTTAATGTGTATTGTAAGAAAGGACTCAAAGTTTCTTAAAACTCTCAAATGTTTTTGTGGGAGTTCATGTGTATAACAATGAAGATTCCAGTCTAAAAATGGGCTTTGCTAACAAAACAGGACTAAAATTTTTATTTTTAGTAGTAAAAGATAATAAAGGGGAAAATGATTAATTTGAATATCTGTATTTATGAAGGTGGCATTTATAGACTTTGATTTTTTTCCCAGAAATGTCAAAGCATTTTACAAACGCTCATGTAACATAAGCCAACTAAACTTTGAAAAAACAAGTGTGTATTAGTACCTCTACTTTACAGAAAAATGAGAGAATAGCAGAGCAGATGCTGATTTTCATGGGGTTACTCACAAGATCAGTGTCAGAGTAATGGAAATAACGAAAACGATTAATTCCTTGTCCTTGTTTTTAGGCATGAAACAATGGCTTCTCCAGTGTGACTGAAATCTGAGGTTAAATGTGGCAAGTGACAGAATGAAGAAAATAATAAATGTTTATATCTCAAGATAGTGAAGTCTCACTTCAGGCAAAATATATGTGAAAAAATATGTTTTATGATTGAAGTAGTCTTTCTTAGGGCTTTCTTGTGACACTGAATTTGTGACAATGTGTTCAAAACAATTCTTGCATTGCTGAAATTTGCTCTGAATAAAAAAGTCCATACAACTCTTTGTGAATAAAATAGTCTAGAAATCATCCTGCATTTGAGATATAGATTTATAAGACCATACTTGTTTCTCATAACAAGGAGAATCAAGCTAAAGCAGAACTATCTGCTGGCTGGAAAGAAAGGAATGTTTCAGTCTGTATGGTGTACCTTCACAGTTTTATGTCCTCTCTTAGCCCACAGCTATGTTTATAAACACCCTTAGGTGAGGGATAGGAACTCAGGCTCAGAAAAAGGAGCCAGGGAAGATTGTCTTGGTAGCATAGCCAGGAACCTGAGCACATGTGGGAGTCTCTGCCTCTTTATTGCATGATCTAGACCAATGCTTACCTGTATTTCCAAGAATAAGAGGAGGGAGAACAAAGGAAAGCACTGTCTTTTCCCATTACCCCCTTATCCATCTGTCTGTGGGTAATTTCATGAGGAAAGTTTAGCCCAGGAGAAGCTTCTTGTTTAATGCAGATATTGATGGGTGCAGATATTGGTGTGGCAATGACAATGCAGACCTACAGATTTTAGCCACTTGGTCTCTGCAATCCTCAGATCATGCCACTAGGAATTTTATTGTCAGTCTTAGTTATATTGTGCAGTTATGTTATTTAATGTGTGTTACTATCTTGGCTTATAGATACCACCTACATTACATTTGTGGTTTTTTATATTTTCCCCACTCTCCTTAGCCATCAAGTCAAGCTTGCATTGGATAAGAGCAAGTGGATCTTAAAAGCCTGTTCTGATACCTAAATATGTATTGCACAGGTCCTGGCATGCCTCAGGAGAAAATGTCACTCTGCTTCTTTTCATGTCAAAAGAAAAAAATGTTTGAGTATCATGAAGCAGCGGCAGCTCACAAGAAAGTGTGCTCAGCTAGGCCAGAGCCTATGCTTTTGTCCTGTGTCACATTGATACTCAAAACAGGATAATAAACAAAATAGTCAACAAGAACTGTGAGTCTGAGAGTCAAAATCCAAACCCTCACAATCCAAATGATTTCCCCTACTTCATCCTGCATAAGTGATATGATGGATGCCACAGACGGGTTGTTTTGGTTTTTTTTTTTTAGCTGTCTCCTCCAGACAGGTGACCCACTGCTGTTTCCAGTTTGATTTAGTGGATATTTAGGCATTGTCAGGACTTATGGTGAGTTTTTTTTTAACCTGTTTTTATGTGAGTGCATTCATACTCTTTAATTTCACAGAAAAGGCTTCTGAAAGAGTTAAAGATCCAGGAAAATGGAGATTTAGAGATTTTGTTAAATTAAGCTTTACTCCAGTGCAGCACAAATGTTGTGCAATTGATTGTTACTGTCAACACATTACCTAATATGTCACTTTTTCCTTCTTTTTTTAAAATAGCTTAGATTATATTTAGTCCATAGTCTTGATAAGTGAAAATATCGTTAGATTTAGGATTTAAAAATTACATTTAAATAAGAATATAAATTGTTTAGGGGGAAAGAGTTTTCTCTGATATTCTCTGATTGTAGTTTATGACTTCTCTACCTCTCAAGCTGATTTTAATATTTTTCATTAAATTTGGTATAGTCTTTCTTCCCAAGAGATCTGCCTCTTCATTATAACCATTTCCATCAATGACAAGATCACAGAGCATTTTTAATGTTAAATAGGATAGAAGGATAGAAATTAGTATTTAAAGGGTGAAACTATTAGTATTTCTGAGTGCTTCTATGTATTCATCACTGCCTGATACAGATCAGTATTAATAATGGGACCAGCCAGACATAATCCATCTGCTGGATATTCCTTTTCTTTCTATGCAGTGACTGTCTTGTCTTCTTTCTCAGACAGTGCCTGCTCTGGTCTCCAGACAGGAAATCCAGACATGGCCATTCATCAATGCCGCTATAATCTGTCTGGTTTTATTAGCTTTTGAATTTTATCACCAAAATGAAAAGGAAAGGGGGGAAGGAGAACCCAGCACTATGATTCTTCTATACCTATGAGTTGTCCTCAATACAGTGGATTCAGAACAGACAAAAATTTAAAAGTGAAAAAGTACCTGGCAAATAAACTAC
>VWYP01033088.1:640505-736190 GCA_013400435.1 Pycnonotus jocosus | reverse complement strand
CTTACTTTTAAGAGGTTGAGCTACTTTTTAAAATTCTTCTTCAACAAATACATGCGGTGTACTGCAGTGGGGGTTTCTGGTTCATTGATATTTTTCCTTTATTTTAGATTTCATGGTGCATATTGAATATACCCTGTTTTAGGACCTGCCTAGGATTGGATCTTGTTTTGGAGAGCAGACTTGGACAACCGTTGGAAACCGAGTTGTTTGAAGCTGCTCTATGGATTGAGGAAATCCAGTGCCAGTGGTCCCAGCTGAATAAATTCCAGTTGGAATAACTGGTTGAGGCAAGAAATGTTAAACTCTGTAGAGACCAATGGAGAAAAAGGAGGACTGGAGTAAAACCTTTGATTGTTTCTGGCAAAGTGACATAAATTGTTTCAACCCAGGGCACCAAAACAGCAAATCACTGAAGACAATATTTTGGTTGCCTTAACCCCCATTACCAAGTTTCTGTTGAGGCAGAGAGTGTAAAATTTAGGTTGTGAAAAAGTGTCTACATTGGAGTTTTGTGGAAATGATTAGATTTTCTCAAGGAGAGCAAGCTGTTTGCAGACTCCTTTGGCTATCCTGCTGTGGCAGTCTAGCTGAAAAAAGAACGTGGATTCACAGAAGTGTGGTATGCACATGAAATTAAGGAATCCCCTACTTATTGTCCTTTGCAGGGCTGTACAGAAGTGACAGAGTAGTTGCCTATCTCCAATTCTCCTCTCTATCATGCTGCTGGGGAGGGAAAGGGGGAGGAGGAAGCAGGGGAGAGACCAAGCAGCATGTGTTTAGGAGTCTCTCAGTGGAAGCACTAAATTGGGGTAGTACCATTCCTAAGCCACAAGAAAGGAACAACAAAAGAGTAATAAATTAGCTTTCAAAACTATATTTGTTTGGATCTCCCTCTGCAGGGTATTTGAGCAGCAGCCCAGTACACATCTGCTTTCTTATGCAGAGATTAGAAATGTCCACATTATTGAATCTGGAAAAGACATCAAATTGATACCTTTAAAAAGAGGCCAATTAACTTTGGAACTTGATTCCATGATGAAATTAAAACATTCAAAAGTGGAATGATGTCAGTGATATTTTTCCAGAATGACATATAGCAGTATATGGTAGCAGCATTGCTATGTGGTTTGCTGGCTTTTACAGATTTGCTTGGCATCAATAGTGTTAAAGTGCCATTACTGTGGCTTTACTGATTTTGCACTTTGGCATGGCATATGGAACAAAGCAGTAAGTATGCTATCAGTAGAGATCAAAGCAGCTTTTGCAGTACTAGATACATCTGGTGTCTTGGTATGTCAGTTATTCCGTAGAGAAATGTCCACGGAAACATCTGTGAAGAGTTGAAAGTTTTGTATTGGCATAGCATAAGCCTACAAGCAGTAGAATTGCACATTTATATAAGCCTTGCATTAAATGGAGCCTATGAGAGAGAATTCCTTCTATATTTCCACCTCTTCATTTTTTGGAAAACCAAGAGCTGCTCCATTGCCATTTATCAGAACTGGAAATACAGAAAGTAGAGTTATTTGGCTGATCAGGGGTGATGATGTCTTTAAAAAATCATACAGTTCAAAACTCAATCTTTTTAGGTTCATAACCTGGCCACCAATGGCTTATGGGATAGAACTTTATTTGTATACAGTGACATTTTCTTCAAAATACCCCTGCAGAAAGTGAGAAACTCATATTTGATCTTTTTGCCCTAAAGTGTTCAAAACTACTCCTCTGTCTTCCAGAAATTAACTCAAAATATCATACTCCAATCTGTTCTCAGATTTTGCAGCCTCTACATATCTTCTTGGAGCTAAGAGAGTATTTGAAAAAAAAAAAGAAGGTAAGATTCCAGGGACAGGAAGACAAGCAGAAGAGTAATGTAAGTGCAGGTGCAAAAGAGCACCTGGCTTTTAATTTAGTTGTCAGTAAAGTCTTGTATGGGTGAAAAGCAGTAGGTCACAGGTCTTGCTCTAGGGGCTGCTCCTTATCGCTGAAGTACCATCACTGCTGCAGCAGGTTCATTTTGAGAGAAAGCAGTGCTTGCTAGGAAATCAAGTGTATCCAGGATGTGAGAAGTGTACTCTGCTATTCTGAAGTCAGGCATTGGATAAGAGTAACTGTTACTGAAAAAGGTTTTAGAACTATAAAAATACATTATAGAATTATTACAGATTATTTCAATTACTGCCTAAATTCTGGTTTTAAGCTGTACATAAAGACAGATGAAAGCTCAAAGTATTACAGTGCACACCTTAGAAAATAGTTCTCAAAGAAACAGTTCTTAAAAAAGATTTTTTAATGTGTTGTTTTTGTTTTAAGCTAATGAAAAAAACCTATTAATGTTCTTTATGGAAAAAGGTGTTTAAAGCAATAGGAACCTCTAATCAAATCAAATAGTCATTGTATGACTGATTGTTAATTTGAATTATATAAATGGTTTTTCAAGTATTTTTCCAGTTTTAAAAAATGCCTGGTTGTAGTGGTTTGACTTTGGCTGGCGGCCAGATGCCCACCTAGCTGCTGTTCTCTCATTTCCCATCTTCTTATTCGTCTTCTTCTAAAGAACAGAGGAAGAAAATCAGATGGAAAAGCTTGTGGGTCAAAATGAAGACAAGGAAATAATTTACCAATTAGTCTCACAGCAAAACAGACTTGACTTGGAGAAAAGCAGTTTAATTTATTGCCATTTAAAATAAATTAGGCTAGTGATAAATAAAACCCTTCCCTCCCCTCTCTGATTTTTCTTCCCAGTAGTAACTCCTCTCCTTTGTCCCAAATTCTCAATTTCTTTCCCCACTTGAGTGTCACAGAATGGGTGTGAATCCATAACAGATCCTCGTGGCTGCTGCTTTGCTTTCACACTTTCCCTTATTCTAACATGGTTCTCTCCAAAGGCTGCAGTCCTTCAGCAAACATCTGCCCTCTCTGCTTTGGGGTCCTCCATGGGCTGCAGTGTGGACACCTGTGCTCCACCGTGCTCTTGTCTGCAGCTGCAGCAGAGTCTCTGCTGCAGCACCTGCTGCCAGCACCTGGACACCTGTGCACTGGTAATCAGGAAGAAAGTGAGGACACACTTTATAAGAAGGCATATTCATAGAACCATAGATTCACAGTGTTCCTTGGGTTGTCTGCCAGATTTTTGTTTTTTAACAGGAAAATCCTTGATCACATGAAGTTGATAAAGTGAAGTCTCCTACCAGCAATTTAATCTGCAGGAATTCAACATAAGAGCTGTGTTTAGAAATGGATGAGCATGAAAATGAAGCCAGTGAAATGCACATCTGGTAATTACTAGTGTATATACTTAGCATTGTGCGATAGAGAGTCAAGCACCCAGCAGTTTCTCTTCTAAAGAGATGAAATCATGCACTAAGGGACTGTCTGGAGCACTCCACTTCCAGTGTGGATGTAAGGTTCTCTACAGAGTGCTTAGCCCTCTGCCTGTGCATTTAGGACTGAGGACTGGAGAAAACTTCTTTTCTGGTTAACATGTAATGTGGACATAATGGCCTAGAACAACTGGATAGCAGCAAATCAACTTTGAAGGATACCCTCTTCACACCACCCTAAAAGGTAATGGTCACATTCTGAATCCAGCATATCTTAGTGAAATCATGTTGCCAAACAAAGAGTGCATATGGAGCTCTCTTTCTGCTAGATAGTGGCAATAAAGAGAAAGCAATAATTTTTAGTCAGAAATCTTGATTCAAACATGCAGCTCTGAATCATGATACTTTATTTCTATTGTTTCCCAAATTTATCCTAGGAAATTATTCACATTAATTTCTTGGGGTTTTGTGTTACTTTTATCTTCCTACATATATAATTAGTGTTTTCATCTCCTTTTTAGGGCTTTCTTCAGGAATTTTTCAGCTTGAACGGCTTATTTTTGCTTAAGGCTACTTAACGGGGATACGGCTTTCCTTGTTTCGAGCTAGCTTGCTTAACAAAGGTATATAATTGATTCAGCCTATATACATTCCAGTCATAGATTAGACAGATAAGATATTCTTACTAAAAGAAGAAATGAAGAGAAAGTAATTTAGGATGATTTAAAACAGGAAGGATGGAAATGAAATACATATGAATGGGCTGCTTCACTCACTGGAGATAAGATTATTTACTTGTGTCAAACTGCAAGAAAACGTTTCTATGCTTGAAGATAGAGCAAAAACATATAGCAAAGAATGTTGTCTATATTCAAGCTGCAGATTGCTCTAGTTAGTTCTTAGTTACTGTTTTACCTGTCAAAGTGATATGTACAGGACTGTTACAGCAGAGTTTAATCCCTTCTGCTCCTCAAATATAACAAAATATGTTAAGGAGAATGTAAATGTATTGTATCTGTATTGTTTCAAGAACAAAAAAAATCTTACTACTCCCTAAACAAAAGAATTATGTAATAAATTGGACTAAAATTTATTTTATCCTTTGTGCGAATATCTAGTCCCACTTTAATGATGATTACCTCTTCCCTGTAGTCTTAAAAGGTCAGAGTTGAAAAAGAGCAAGACATTAAGGTCAACATTTCTTCCAGCAGATGAAATATGCATAGCTTGGCTGGCCTTTGCCCTGCAAATACAGAGAACTTTAAAAAATGTCATCATTAAGTATGACAAATACCATTGATTTTTCTTGTTAGATGAACCATCTGCCTTTTTGATGTTAGGATGAATTATGTCTATTTCTTGTCAGTAGCAGTGGTGGTATTTGTTGTTTTTTTTCTCTCTTGAATGCTCAAAATTTTTTCCCGTTGAAGGTCTGCATTCCTGGAGCACTAGAGGTTTCTGTAGCCTTGTGGCATGAACAAACTATCTGGCTTTGTTGGTGGTAAAGGTTACTGGCCTCAGCTCCTTGTTTTTCTGTCAAAGATTATTGTCCTCAGATCTGCCTGCATGCTACTCATATGAGCATTCCCATTTTTTCCCAGAAAAAATGAACTAGGCTAGCTTAAATAGTTTAAAGTAATAGTTCTGCTGGGCTGCTTTCTTTTTAGATGAGTGACTTTTAATGGCTGCAATGTTTTAGAATCATAGACTAATTTAGGTTACAGAATATCTTTAGGATCATCAAGTCCAACCATTAACCCAGCGCTGCCAAGTTCTGCACTAAACCAGGTCCCTAAACACCACATCCACAAATCTTTTTTGTACTTCCAGGGATGGTGTCTCAACTGTTTCCCTGGGCAGTGTGTTCCAATACTACCTTTCCCTGAAGAAATTTTTTTCTAAATTTTTTTCTGATACCATTCTCCTCTGATGCAACTTCAGGCCATTTCCTCTTGTGCTATTACTTGTTTCTTGGGAGAAGAGACGTACCACAGCCTTCTTTCAGGTAATTGTAGAGTGTGGTAAGGTCTCCCCTCAGCCTACTTTTCTTCAGGCTAAACAACTTCAGCTTCCTTGGCTGCTCCTCATGAGACTTATGCTCCAGACCCTCCACCAGCTCAACTGTCCTTCTCTGGACATGTTCCCACCAGCTCAATGTCTTTCTTGTAGCGGGGGCCCCAAAACTGAGCACAGGGTTCAATGTGTGGCCTCACCAAGTACAGAGGGATGATCCCCGCCCTAATCCTGCTTGCAATATTGTTTCTGAATAGAAGCCTGGATTCTGTTGGCCTTCTTGGCCATCTGGGCACACACTGGCTGCTCGTGTTCAGGTGTCGCTGCGTGCCTCTTTTTGCCTGCCCGGGCTGGCTTTGGCACACAGGCGGCACGTGGGAGCGAGCTCCATCTTCAGAAGGATCTTACTCGCTCTTGTGGGTTCTTGGCCCCGTCCAGACGATAGCACAGCGAATGGTGAAGAATAAAGAGGGGTCTCTCAGAGGGGACAACTGCAAAGGTTTATTGTAAAGTCTCACAGAGAGCCTCACCNGGAAAATACATGGGGGGAAATAGGAATGAACCATAGGGAGAACTGGGGTACATAAAACTGTAAAATAACAAAGAAATGGATTACAAAATTAGAACTTAGGTTGAAAAAGCACCACTATATTCAGCCACTGTCAACCAGCAGCCCCAGGTCCTTTTCCACTGGGAATCTTTCCAGCCATCTTCCCCCACGCTGTAGCTCTGCATGAGGTTATTGTGATTGAAGTGAAGGACCCGTCACTTGGCCTTGTTGAACCTTGGCCCATTAATCCAGCCTGTCCAGATCCCTCTGTAAAGCCTTCCTACTGCTCAGCACATCAACATTTCTGCCCAGCTTGATGTTGTCTGCAAACTGATTGAGGGTGTCCTAGATCTCATCCAAACCAGCCATTAATATATTAAATGGGACTGGCCCAATACTGATCCCCAGGGAACAATATGAGTGACCATCTGCCAGCTGGATGTAACTCCATTCACCACCATTCTCTAGGCCTGGGTGTTCATCTGTTTTATACCCAGTGAAGTGTATTGCCATCCATATAAGCCATGAACAGCCAGCTTTCCCAGGAGAGTTCTGTGGGAAATGGTGTCAAAGGCTTTGTTAAATTCCAGGCAGACAAGATGTACAGACTCTCACTCATCTGCTAAGCAGGTGAAGTTTGTCAAGCAGGACCTCCCTTCCTAAGCCCATGCTGTCTGGACATGATCTGGTGTCCTGCATGCACTGTGTGACCACACTCAAGGTGATCTGCTCCATGATCTTCTCCTGCACTGAGGTCAGGCTGATAGGCCTATAGTTCCCCAGATCCTCCTTCAGACCCTTCTTGTAGATGAGTTTCACATTTTCTGACCTCTAGTCAACTGGGACCTCTCCAATTAGCCAGGACTGCTAGTAAAAAACAGAAAGTGGATTGGTGGATGCTTCCCCAGCTCACTCAGTACCCTGGGATGGATCCCTTCCAGCCCCAGAGTCTTGTGTCTAAGTGGTGTAGCAGGTCATTGGCCATTTGCTCTTCTAATATGGAGGATTCATTCTGCTCTCCATCACTGTTTTCCAGCTCAGGGCCTGTGTACCCCCAGAATAACTGTTCTTAAAGTCTGAGGCAAACAAGTACCTCAGCTTTTTCCTTATCCTTTACCATTATGTTTCCTCCTGTGTCCAACAAAGGATGGAGATTCTCCTCAGCTCTCCTTTTGTTGCTTGTGTATTTATAGAAGTCTTTTATTGTCTTTTATGGCCTTGGCCAGTTTAATTTCTAGCTGGACTTTGGCCCTTTTGATTTGCTCCCTGCATAACCTCACAACATCCTTATAGTTAGGCTGAGTTGCCTGCAGCTTCTTCCAAAGGTGATAAACTCTCCTTTTTTCTCCCTGCATTCCAGTCAAAACTTTCTTTTCAGACAAATGAATGTTTGCAAAGAGCAGGTCTGTGTATACCTGAGACAACTACAGGTGTACTTTACTCTTCACCCAGAATTTAACTAGCTTGTTTCCTATCAAAGAGTATTATAATATAAGTTCTTTCTATTTATCTCTGCAATCATGTTTTGGAGTATTTCCCTTAGAAAAAGATACACTGGTGCACCTTCAGTCTGTGTGATGTACATTTCCCTTTTATAATTACTGGAGCAAGCAACTGGAACTTGGATAAAGTATAAGCTGCCTTCTGAAGTGCATGGGGTTTATGCATTCAGAACACTACAGTGTTATTTGTAACACTGAATTGCTGTAACTTGCTCAAAATGGGTTTGAGAGTAAACAGATTGTTTGCTACATCTTATTAGCACAGTGGTCAGTAGTGTCATAACAAAGTAGTCTGGGTGTGTATAATTATGCCACAGTGGATAATGAATAGAGCAAAAATAGAGAATTTGATCAAATAAGCACTTTATGGAATTTTTTTCTAAGGGTTTCCAGACTGCTTTGAGGCACTAAATTGTTCTGCCATTCTTGGCTTACAAAAATGCACACATTACTCATACTTTCTCACAGCTCTGTGAAGTACTGAAGTGGAAAAGTGAATTGAACTGTCACAGTTCTTGGAACACTTCTTCATTTGGGACGTGGCAGGGTGTTTAAGCAATCTCACTAAGTCAAGGACTAGGCTACTGCTGGAGTTCTCTTTCAATTCTAATTTTCTATTTATTTCAGTATTATAGCTGTAATTTTAACCAAACTGTGATTCAATGATATGCTTGCTGTAGACTTCTTGGCTCAGGCATTCTTAATGTTTTATTGTATATTCAAAGATTATGTTAAACATTATGGGATTTTATCGTTTATGAATGCAATTTTTTTTAGGGAGGAACTCGTTCATTAAAATAATTCAAATAATCAGAAATTCTTTCTCCTTTGTCAAATTCTGTAATTTGAACACCGAATCCTAATAATTTTAATCCTAATCACTTTTGCCTCTTTGTTTTTTTGTGTTACAATATTTTCTTTTCTACTTTTGGTGATTTTTCTTGTTTTTATTTCCTGAAGAACCTTTGTAGGCATATGTACCTCACACCAGAGTAGTTTCAAAAATCTCCTTGATTTCTGTAGAAACATTTCATTGCTGAGTATGAAAACTCAGCAATGTCTGTACACGTAGAGCCGAGGGCTTTTCTGCTACCGGCTAGCAAAAGCTTCTCAGCCCTGCTCCACTTGGTAGTTCGTGGGGTTCAATCCCTAGCCACCACGTGGTCTAAGGCTTGGTAAATGAAGAGCGGATTCTGCTGTGGTTCAAGAAGATGTTTATTCCATGGGGATGGAAGGCAGAATGAAACAGACTAACTCTGGACCTCTTTATGTCACTTCGGGTGAAACCCGAACCAGGGGGGTCTGGATCCAATGGGGAAGGTAGAGGGGAGTGGTCAAGGGCAAGGGCACTTTGCACCACAATGGGAAGGGTGGCACCTGGACACCTTGCCAATTAGGAGAGGATAAACCAGGGTGATTGACAAGACAGGGTGATACCACCAGGGGGTGGGATAGGGGGGGTCAGGGGAAAGGGAAGAACCATTTATAAATCCCTGATTATACACCGCAACATGTACAAACATATAAGAAGTAGCCAAAGGGCACTGACTCTCAGATTCTGGTCCACCAGTACTGCAGGATCTTGGACCAAGATTCTGAAACACTAAACTTAATAACAGTTGGTAGCACTGTCCGTTCAGGATTTTTTTCAATGACGAGGAGTCTCCTTGTGTTTTCAGCCATCCCGTGACAAAGGGGATGTCAAAATGTAACTGTTCCAGGAGGAAAAAGAAATATCTTTTATTGCACATCTCTTAGTCCAAGAAGTAATAACAAGTTTTGTTTTTCACTGAACCACACATGTATCTAACATCCACAGAGTCAGTGCTAAGGGAACTCAGGGTCAGAATTTGGACAGAAGTTCAAACATGCCTTTCTAATGTCTTTTTCTGAAAAGCAGAGTTTGTATTTTTGCAGTCTACTCAAAAGGATTGGGTTATATACTATATATGCTGGCTCTTACATATTACCTGAAGGTATGAAATCTTCCTTTGGTGGGTTTCATGGAGTATTGCCTACATGATTTGGACATGCTCCAATTGGAACCAGAAAAGCTGCCAACTGCTGTTCCATTCACGCTTTTCAGATCATTACATGTTTGATTTAGCTTTAAAGTTTAGATGCTCTGACTGGTAATATAGTTTTGCAATTTTTTAATTTCTTTTTTTTTATGAGCTCTCTAACCATGCTCCTTCATAAGTTCACTGCACGAAGGGTAACTATGAGTGGAGGTTTGTGTAGATACAAAATAAAGAAATGTAGATTCTTAGGTCCTTCAGTTCTCACTGAGCTTCTGTGCAAGTGATTCCACAGAACTGTATATACTCCTCATTTTGCTGTCAACTTTGAAATCCTGCTGGTGGCTGCAGGAACTGAGGCAGCTGTCTGTTTTGAGGAATGCTGCCCTGGACTACACAGAGGGGTAAATGAGAGTGCTCCAAGTCTTGTCAGTGTGTGCAGTTTCCACTGTGACCGAGAGTTACTACTGAATAGGCGGAGCATGCCCACTGTTGTTGTGTTTCCCTTCATTGATACAGAAGTGATCAGTGTTTTGTAATCACACAGCCACCACAAGCAGAGGTTATATCTGGTGCACAGACATCCTTTTTTCTGCTAGCCACTCAAAGCAGGAGAGGCCAGTAAACGAACAGAAAGTTGCTCTGTACCTTGCTACTCACTAAAAGACCTGAAGTGGGAATGCAGTGGGAAATCTATTTTAGCCAGCTGAATGTTACTCTCAGCAATACCTATGAGGATCACCTGAATTCACTGGCTGAAGGTGGTTTTGAGACTCTTAAGAGAATCAATGTTCTCAAGGAACAAACTTCAATTCTGGTAAAATCTTTGTTATTTGTAATTAATTTTGGTTTAAAATGCCACAGAAAATTTAGATATAACATATTTAAATTTTTCCGAAGTAATGCTGAACCATGTGCCTAGGTAGTCCCACTTAAGACAATGGAGATACTCATATGACAATCTGAAGTTCCTTCCTCTTTACAGTGGCATTTTGATGGACTTAGGAGTCTTTTATAGGTTATGCTAGCAATTTGCTTTGATAATCTGAGAATATTAGCTTTTACTATTGCTGATAAGATTTTCCTTCTAGAAGGGTTACTAGGGTTATTTCACTTTGACACTTTGCTGAGACTGCTAGAAACAAACTTGCAATTATTTTGTCTGCTCTAGAGTTTGATTTCAAGGAACCATAACAAAGAGGTTGTGTAGGGAATGTGGGCATGAGATCTAAGCTATCGTGGACTAGGCCTCACATTTAGGCCTGTGTAACAATTGCCAAGAATTGTGGCGCAGTAGGAAATTCCTATTAAGGTGGGTTTAGTTACTAGATATGCTATGTGCAGTTCTATCACCGGGGCCTCCTTAAGGGTGAAATTGTTTGCATTCTTTCTTGCACTGTATGCCAGTCAGAGAGCACTTGTTACTGTAAACTACCTGTATGCTATATAACCAGCCATCTCAGGAGAATAAATGGGAGAATGCATGAATAAACATTTTGGTTAGATCTGTATTGCTCCTGTCCAGCTCTCATATTTTAGTTAGAGGTTCCCTGGTCTTTAAGGTTCAATTTTTTTCACTGAACAATTTTGTTTAATAATATTTTGCCATTTCTATAATGTAGTGTTGTATAATTGACGTTTACAATTTTTTTTTAAGAAGACAAAATATTTTTCTAATGGATTTATTATCTATTTTATTTAGGCAAAAGTAGCTGTAAACCTTAATTAGTATGCTCAGATGCAATCTTAAACATTGTAACTTCCTGCAGTACCTGTGGTGCCTGTGTTTCCCTGCAAGCTGAAAATTTTTAAGTGCTCTTCTAATACAGAATTTATTGAAGCAATTGAAGTCAGGATATTATTATATTTTAAGGTAATTTTTAAAATGAACTGATGATTTGTGATAAGGTATGATGGTGAAAAAAGGGTGAATGGTTACAGATTTTGTCATTTACAAACTAAAATAAGTTTAAGTGATGCTGTGGTTGCACACAGATCAAGTCCAAAGTGAAGATGTGTCTAGACCTTGCTCATCTCATGCAATCACAATGGCTTGATGTATATAAGCTCCTAAATGAACATTTCCAAATAGTGAGGGTGTTGAAACAGAGATATTTTTTATCTACCTCTAAAAGGAAGTACAAAAGAACCCCCAAACAACAGATACCTGTCTGATAGGGACATTTATTAAATACGATGAAGGCTTTAGGACTTTTTTGTGTGCTTGATTTGGAATGAATACATTTCTTTCTCAAGTAGACTGTGAGCCCATGCCTGCAGTCTTTTAAGAGGTACATTTTTAGTAACTAGAACAAAACATAAAAGCAAGTGCTTGAAGAGCAAAGAGAAATTGTTTGGTTGTTTTTTCTTTTTTTTTTTTTTTTTTTTTTTAACAAACAGCTCTTTGAGCTCTATCTGTCTATATGAGTTCAACAATGCTCTGTCCTTTTTTTCTGCAGTAGTCGTGTGTGCTACCATCATCTCTGTGGATGTGAGAGGACTCAGGGCTGTGATTCTTTTCCACACTTTACACACTTTGCAAGTGGCATGCTAGTAATGTACTTGTGAACAGTAATGTACTATGAATAACTAGATGCAGCTAACCTTTTACTCTCTGTTGATATGTGAATACACTAATCAAACACATGATGGTCCTCTTTCTGCACACATGATGGACACAATTTAGAAGTATATCAGAGCAAGAATGAGTTGTTTGAGTATAAAGGGAGTCACAGGGCTACTTCGCACCAAAATAAAGGAACAAAATATAACACCTATAGGTGTATGCATAATGATTATAATGTGACAATAATGTGCAAGGCAGAAATGTTGGCTGGATTGTGCTTGTAATGACAGTGTGAGTCTGCTACGTAGGAAGAACCAAATGATTCATGACCCATATAATCATGTATGAAATATCATTGCTAGCCTTGCCTTGGATCCCATTAAGAGTTTCTACTCAGCTCTGGGTCCACCAGGATTCAGTATATGCAAATTAGCCCAGGCTGCCTTTAGGTTTCCTATGTCAGAGCACCAGACTGTGCTTTGAAATGACATTTGGGTCTACTTAAAATAACAGTAAATGATAATTAAAGAAATCTTAGCTCTAACAAAGCTCCTTGTATCATCCAAGATGAATTACCCCATTCCTGTATGTTGCATTATGTGATTAAATAAGAAAGGCTCATCTCTATGAACACAAAGGAGCCCAGAGGAACTACAATATTGTCAAATTTTGCTAAACAGTTCTAACTGAACTGTTAGGAAAAGTTTGCTACACAGGGAACAATGCAGGATATTATCTGGGGCAAGGATGCACAGGACCATTGTTGAAGGTGCTTTGGAGTTATCATGTAACATACAGGGATGTGGGCACTGAAAAGCTTTTGATCCTAAAAAATTACTTTCCCAGATGACAGTGAAACTATGTAAAATCTATCTACCGAGTGTTTCAAGGAGATGGACTATCATGTTCTCCACTTTCAGTCTGATAAAAGTTGAATAATATAACTGAATCCTGTTATGTGCCTGCCAAGAACCATCTTACAGCAGGTCTTGTTAGGTGAGATAATTCATTAATATAGAAAAAGTACCATGGACTTTTATAGTGCCATAGACTCCCTTGGGGTGACAGATGCTGTAAATACAAATCAGTATTTTTAATTACAGTGGTTCAAACTTTTCTGTTCCTGTCCATAAATTACTTTGGTGTTACTCTTGGGGTGTGTGTGGGTGCAAGTATTGTGTGTATGTTTTAAGGGATGGAGTGAAACAACAGAGAGAGAGATGGAGAAAAGAGAGAGAGAGGCAGAGAGGTAAGGAAAAAAGGAGAAGGGAAATTACTTTTCTTAAGGGATCTGAGACTATTTGCTGTACAGAAAATATGTTTGCAGCTGGTGAAAGGTACATTTACTAAATAAATTATATCATTCTGTTTTCTACAAGGTTTTCAGCAGGGCAGAATGGCTTTAGTATTTGGTAACTGGTTTTAGAATAATGTTGAGAGGCTGTAATCTTGCAGAAAATACAGATACTTTGAATGGACAGACATGTGGAATAAATGGCTTATAGATAATCCCCTGTGAATAGATGTGGCATATCTAAGGCTGGTTATGGATCTGCTATGTTAATTGGTGAGAATCAAGTTGAGTTCTCCAGGAATAAATCAGAGCTGTCAAACAGTATCTAAAATGATAGTAATTTCCTGGTTGGCACAGATAATAATGCTAATGGTTGTCAGTGGAATCTTTGTACAAAAGATATTATGTTTCCCTATTATTTTACCTCCTAGTAATGTCCTTATTTTCTTTTCACTGGTTACAATCTTAAAAGATGCACACTATTAACCCTCAGCTATTCACAAAGAGATTCCATTTGTTAGCTACAAATAAAGCAGTGGACAGGTTTTTCTGGACTGGTTTGTTTGTCAACAATTGAAGAACATGTATTTTGAAGTGAAGTTAAACTGAGCCTGTTTAGGACACTCTTCTCAGCTCTTCTTGAAGGCTGTTTCCCCGAGATATTTATTCCTCTTTTGGAGGTGAGTTTTGAAGACCTCTGGCCTGCAGGATGCAGTGGGTGTCCCTCACATCCCCTTAAAGTCCTGCAAATGGTGAGACATTTATTTCCAAGGCTAGATCACCACAGATAAAATTAGTTAGAAAGGATGGATCATTCCTGGCACGACATGTCAACGTGGCACAACATTGAGTGAAGCATAAACTGTATAGAAACACATAGAAAACTGTAAGTGAGCTTGTGCTTTGCTCAGGATTCTTGCAGATATAAATATTTTCATTTTCTTATGTCTGTGTTATTATTAAAACTTCAGGTTCTATTTTCCCTAATCCATGGTGTTTCACTACAGTAGTATTTTCTAACATGAATTCTTCAGAATCCTCAAATTTTTTTCTTGTTTTGATTATTTTGCACTTTTGCATACAATGTTGTTAGAAATTTGAGTCTATTGGCTGCAATACCAAGTAGACAATCAGGAAAAAGTCAGAAGGATTGAGATGGGACTTTTACAAAATTTGTCATGGATTGCAATGGGACTTACAAACTTTAGAGACCTCCAAATCCTTTTTTTGTATCTTGTAATGTGTCCAACCTTCTGTATTTCTTCCACTCTTTGTCTTTCAACTACTGTAATTTGACTTATGACATCTAATGATTACTAGCACTCAGGCAGGCTTGGGCAACTAAAAACAGATTTGGAAAAAAATTTCCAACTTTAGACTTGGCTAAATATGCAAAAAAAAAGGGTTTAAAACTTATTTATTTAATTACCTTAAATTAAACAAAAAGTCAGACGTTGATATTTCAGATGTATCTGTAATTACAGCAATAAAAAATTTGAAAATGTCTTCAGTAGTCTAAAATATGTTTAACAACTGGAAAAGAAGGAAAGTAGAGAGAGCCTTTATTTCCTCAAGTGAAGTGAAATAATGTGATTTAGATAACTGGTTTCTAAGTATGAGTAGGAGATGACATTGTTAGAGCCTAAAGGTTTGGTGGTGATTGTTTCTATTTTTAGACTCCATTAATGGCTTAATTTCCAGCCAAAATCAGCAGTTTCTCAAAAAAGCAAATATAAAGAAACACCACTTGACCAAGAACAGTAATTTGCTAGCCTGCGTATGGAAATATGCCCCAAAACTAATTAGGACTGAGGGTTATGACTGAGATGCCATATGCCTCCCCTTAGAGGCTCTCTGTGACCTCTCTGGCTCCCAAGGTGGTGAAACTCCCATTACAGCCAGTGCAGATGGGATCCACAGGTGCTTGTGACATTTGAACCACTTAAGTGATGCTCAGATATTACATGAGAAAAGCTGCTCTCTTGTGGGCAGGTTCTAGAGGAATAACAGGCCATCTAGATGGAATTATACTCTTACCTCTGGATAATTGAATTTAGCATCCAGTTAGTATGGTGCAAGGAGAGACTAGGATTACCCCAGAGATTGTTGTCCACCATGGGGGATACTACATGCTGGTCATACTGATAATATATTAACATGTTTCAAATGTAGTGTTTCGTAGACCAGTGTGTTATGACAATAAACGTGTTTTTAAAGAATGTGACTTGCTCTGATATTACTGTAATGGAGGTTGCATAAAAGCTTAAGTGAAGCAGATATGCAAAAATCAGCTTCTTCATCAACAAAAAGGAGCTTCATTAGCTGAATAAATAATCAAGTGAAAATGGTTCCCTTGCCTAAAATAGCAAAATTGATTTACACAAACAATGGAGCATATTGTAGGAAGATGTTCTGTTCTGCCACTTATTGAGGAAAGCAGCAAAAATGCTTAGAAATTAAATAATTTCCGTACAGAATCTCTCACTTCACTCTAATAACTAAAATATCATTTATTTGAAGTCCCATTTCGTAGAGGCATTGCTTGACATAAGCAGATGAAATATATATTTTGAGAAACTGTCCAAGCTGTTTCCTTCTGACCTTTCTGGGTACATACCATGTGTCCTTACTCCTCTATAAATAATGGTCTGTTACTGATGAAGAGGGCCTGTATTACTCTCTGAGTACAGAATGTTGTGTGACCATGGGTTATTTTTTTCACATATAAATACTGGAAGTAAAACTTTACTTCCTCAAAGACTAGTCAGATAATTCCGCAGTTGTGCTTCAGCAATATTATGTCTTGTGATTTACTCAACTAAAGAGTAAATTGAAGGTAAAGAGTACTTGAAGGTAAAATGCCACGATACAGTATTGCCTTCAGCATGTCAAGGACAATATTGATTTTGCAGAAGTGTTTTACTGAAAATTTTGAAATCAAGTGACTAGAGCTCACTACATTAGAGGTACAGGAGTGCTCAAACTGCTATGAAGAGCACAGGCACTGGGAAACACTGGGAAAAACTGTAATTTCACTAAAGTCTGAGTTCAGCCAGGGCAGAGCTCAGTGAGATGGAATTGTTTGTTTTGTTGCTATGATTGGTACCTTTTGTGTTGGATGGATCTCTTGTAAGGTGATCTCTTCACAAGTACACCAGTACAATTATGCAGGTTGAGTGTATTCCAGTATTTTGCCTATAGATACCTACAATAGATTATCCAAAATCCACAGATCCTGTTTGGGTTTTCACCCCTTTTTATGACAAAACAGCTAACAGGTTCTAGAATGTTTAATTTTCTTTCAAGGCTAACAATTTCAGAGGTGAGGAAACAAAAAGATTTCAAAACTTAAAAGAGAAATTAGAGATATGAATACCAAAATTTGTAATGCTGAGAAAATTCCTTGTCTCTTTGTAAATGACAGCTTTAACTTTCTAATATGATGTATGTGAAATGCAAGCTCATTTAGCATTAACTTCTCTCTAAAGAGATTATGGAATTTTTATTCAGGCAAAACCTGATCTTAATTATAACTATTATATGGGTATGTAAAACTGTCATATACTTATTAGTTCATTAAACTATTTTTTCATCAAAAAGGTTTTTAATTAGGAGTTATAAATTCTAAACTTTGTGGGTTTCTTTTCTTTGACTTTTATGGTGATTATAAGTATTATAAGTATACATACATATATTTAGAATGAACACAATTGGGAAATACTTTCTTAATTTTGTTGTAGTATGAATTGCTACCTTCAGAAAGGTTCTGCAATAGCAGATTGCTGGTGATATGCCTTCCTGCATTTTGGTAGAAAAAAAGCATTATTTTTTATATTCAACTTGACAAATTCTTTGCTTGAATGCCTTCATGCAGTTTTCAATCAAAAGCTACTCTGTGCTGTGCAGATTGCAAGAAGTTGAAAAGATAACACACTCCATCAGGAATATAGTGTAATAGACCTGATACTCTTGAAGTGAAACCATGAAAATGAAATGTCATTAACGCTAAATCCGTTCAGTTAGATAAACTCTCATTTGAAGAAAAGGAGTTTCCATAATCTAACATTATTAAACACCTACTCATATGCTGACTTTTGTGTAGATTTTTCATTTATACATTGTGCATTGTATTTCCAGATGCAACTTGTACAGATGTCTTAAATATTACATTGAAAACTATAATGCAATAATACATTAAAACGATGATACAATGAAAACTTTAGGGTTTAAACACTCTAAGAAAGCTATAATGATTTCAGAAGGAAATCTTACTATTAAGAGAAATTCAGATTGAAACATTCAGAGCAAGGAATCTAAATATCTGAAAGGTGGAAACAGGCATATTTATAACATTGCATAGGGAGCAGGATCTATCCCTATAAGAACTTTATAAACCTCTGACACATCCTGAGTCTTAGTTTCCCGCTGTGTCCGGTGTGATGGACAGAACCCAGACAGCCACCCTGGCCTTGGAGATACATTGCACCCACCCAGCAGCCCACAGTGAGTGAGAATTCCCACCAGCATTAGTCAGCACTGAGCGACTACACATGCGAAAATACAAACTCTGTAACATTTACTATGTAGACATAGGCATTTTAGTTAAGCTGAGATTATTTTAGAAACTGTTTTCAAGTTTTTTTAACTTGTTTCAGGTTTCCATTGGGATATCACCAAAGTTTAAGCAATGTAGTTTACAGGGTGACAGGTGGATACTATTGACTTGAGCCGCTTGCATGTCTCAGATGTGTCTTTATGACTTTGAAATCTGATATATCATGCGTAGGAAGATGAGCAGTTTATGTATGTCATTGAAAATCCATCCTATTCTTAATTAATGCATTCCTAGATGTAGGATTCAAATATGATACTGTTGTTTTGCTCAGTTTTTAAAAATGAGTAATCAGTTTGCAACTGCCATTTCCATAACTATGCAAATGCACTAATGTGCTTCTAAAAGACAAAGGTACAAAATTATTTTCAAATATTAGTCATTTAGATAGCACTGATTAGAAGCTTTATACATTATTAAAACTCTATAATGAGTTCTTCAGTTTTAAAAATGATTTTACATCTAGATTTATTAGATGATTAAACATCTCTATATTAGCGCTAGAACCAGATGATCCACCCTGGTCCCTTCCACCTTTACCCATTCTATAACTCTGAGAATCTGTGACTTGAAACCATGCTCAGTAAGGTTTATTCCATTTCCTAGAAATACTTATGTATGCCTTGTAAGTTCCATGTACTCTATGTACTCAAAATACTGAATGATATCTATTATTTATATTTTTATTTTTCAAGACAAAAATGATATATGGATAAAATTTATGATTATGTTTTCAGCTGTAATTATACACTAAAGACTAGAGATCATAACTAAAAGTCTCAAATTCTTCAGTTCAGGAAAAAGATTTTATCACCATACTTTATGAAGATGTGAGTTGACTTAAGGACTAAGAATAGCTTTTAATGTGCAGACAGTTTTGGTACCAGATAATAGCTGAAAGTATTAATTAAATGGAAGTGAGAACTGCAGCAACTTCCCCAAGAGGTGTCTTCTAGTAAAAACATGAATGCATAGGGAACAAAAGGAGCTTCTTTTTTGGCTGACTATTCTTAGCAATGTTCTGTTTGAAAGACATAATAAATTGTGTTAAACTTATATTGCTGAGTTTTTATTTGAATTAGGACATCCAATTTGTTTTGATAACTATTATTTAACCAAAAAATGTAAATGCTTTAAGCTCCACGAAAATATCTGTAACAGAATTGTGAAACTTTCAGAGAAATGAGATGAAAAACAATGATGACTTGACTTCACTTTTTTTTTCTCAGATTACAAATTTAAATTTTTCTATAAACTCAGAAACATCTTTTGAGCTCTAAAATGTAGATTATTATGGGGTGACCCCATAAACTTCTCCAGATCAGTGGCATAACAATAGCGAGACAGCTCTCTGGATGTGTTTTGTAAATAAAAGAGTTTAATAACACAAAAATAATAAACGTTAAAGAAACCAAAATATAAAGCTGTACACAGATGCCAGAGAAGCTTCTGACATCTTGCTACGACACCCCAAAAAGCCGTTGGTGTCTTTTGTGTTTTCTCTTAAGTATCCTATGTTTCAGGTGGGCTTTTACTGGCAAGCTGCCAATGGAAACACGTAAAGGCTTTGACAGGCAGCGACAGGGTTCAGTCGAACCCTCTCCTTTGGCACTGGGCCCATAGCTGTCTGAGCCTTACCGAAGTTTCTAGGTAAATTTCCTTATAAGAAATCAAACCTTTCCCTATATGGAAACACTTGCTCAGTGTAAAATCTGCATTCCTACAGATTATGATGTAAATAACTCCCACTATTTTTTAATTGATTAATTATACAGCAGGATTTAGAAGGGGGTATTTTTCCTGTAGTTTAAGGTCCAAAAGTAAGATCAAAGCAATCTGCATCCAACCTGTAGCACTGTCTCAAGTTTATGTGAAATAGATTTGTTTCCCTATTTTTAAATGCCTTATCAAACATATTAAACATTTAAAGAAGATGAACTGTAATATAGAGCATTTGAAGTACACAACAGAATAAATTTGACATTGAAGCATTTCAGAGTTCTTGTACCTGCCCAAATTGAATAAATTCTTTTGGTAAGTAAGAAATTACAGAAAGTTGTAATGAACCAAACAATAATATCAAAAAAGTCACTTAATCAGCTTCCTGGAATAACTCAGTTTAACAAATGATAATTTAGAAAAAATTATTTTGATTTAAAAACATAACTAAGAGAAACAGAAGTGTAACTGTCTAGTTTGCTGTAAAAGAGAACACAATCTGAAATGAGCTCATTAATTTTGCTGTAATATCTGATTTTATTTGGTTAATTGCAGAGTAGCACTGATTAATTATTTAATTACCGCAAAACAGGCTACTGTACATCAAGCCCAAGAAAAGTCTGCAGCTTCATTTAAACTCATTAAGATGCTATTGTGTGGGCACATGTGAATGACTCTCTGGAGACTGAGAGCAGAGACAAATGGAACTGAAGAGGTTTCCACCTCTGCAGACCATTCGGGTCCATTTTGTCCTCTGGATCTCAGCAGGAAAAGTCACTGATGGCTGCAGTCTTGGCTTTAGCATTTCCCATTTTGTGTTAATGCAACTATAACAGATGCAAAGGGCAGGATTCTTCTCCACATGAAGGCATGAAGTAGGAGAAGTCTTCATGGCACATCCACATGGCATATAAACGTGGACTGGATATCTGAGCACTGTAGCCTTTGGATAGCTAATCTAGGGAGTCCAGAAAGAGATTTGGGTCATGCTGACACCAAGTACTACATTGCTTTCTACCATTACTGGATATATAGAGTGGGTGAGATCCCTTAGGGTATCTTGCTTGGATTCCATTTGCCACTCCAGAAGGCTCCAGAAAGCTTTTTATAGTCCCATGTCATATCTGCCAGTTCCCTGAGGTCTGGTCTTACTCAAGGTCTTGAGGTACTCTAGGTGCCTTGTCCTATTCAAATTTGTGGTGTGATTTGTGGAAAAAAAGGAGCACAAACTGTTAGAAGCCAAGAATTTCTTGCCTGTCCTAGTGAAATAGGACCACTGCAGGTGTTGATCTGGTTAAGTTATGCTTCTTGCCAACAGTACAAATGGACCCATTTAAATAATTTAAATTATGGGCATGGAGTTAATAATGCAATTAAGATATTTATCTCTGTATCTCTATATCCCTATATCCCTATCTACTGAGGAGCAGAAGAAGTGGAGCCGATCTCTCAGGGGGTACAAATGAGGTGTCACAGGTGAACCCTTCTCTGGCCGTGCCCTCACTGAAGTGTGCTGTCCTGCAGACTGTGAGCAAGGTGAGCAGAGCTGCAGCAACAACAGCAGAATCCAAACTGTAGCAACTTGATTGCTTTGTAACTAAAAGGATCAGAGCAACTTATGTATGAGTATCATATTTATGTTATGACTACCGTAACAAATATGAGTACCATATTTACTGGCTGCAGGACTATGTGTGGGCAGCAGAATAAAGCTCTATATCTCAGCTGACAATGGCTCTTGGAGACTCTTTGTTTTGGAAGTCTTTATTTAAAACTGCTCCACCCAACATGGTGATTGACAACTCCTGTCCAACAATAGTACTGAGATAATCATTAATGCCATTCAATATGGCATAGTATTAAGCAACTCTAGTTATATTTAGCAAATGTCTTTAGCATGCTCTCAAGCAAATTTTTTTAAACTTCTCTTGCCACCAAGAGAAAAGAGGAAAAAAAGAGGGAAAGAGGAAAAAAAAATTTACACCAGATCTAAGAGTGGAGATCAAATACTTGGGAATTTATGCCCTATTCAATTTACCAGTAGCCATTAATCTTTAGAGTAATATGAGAGCCAGTCCCATTCCTTTGGAAAGACATTCCAAATTCTAGATAAAATAATGGTTTGAGCAGAAATGCATGATTCTGTAAAACAGTGTAATTATACAGAATGTGAAATTTAAGAGCTCTTAATTCATGAAACAATTGTATTTTACTTCAATACTTTGCACAGCTATTTGATCTACAAAACAGCATGTGCATATGAAGATGTATGTGCATTTCCTTTCTGAACACTGTGTCACACATTCAAGGAATGCAGTTAACAAAAAGATAAACTTGCTGTGCCAACATTTTTCCTGCCCTTCCAGACCTAGCAGGGCATGTATTTTTATAGCTTAACAAGCTTTCCTATTAAATTTTGAAAAATGAATCTATTATTGACATACTTGAAACATATTCAATTAGTCTTGATTTGGTATATTTGATTTAAAGGCTTTTGATTATTTGTTCCATGTTCTAACTTGACAACTTAGAAATGGAATGAAATTAACCTGTCAGGAAGGATTAATGAACAGATTTTTTTCACAAGTTTAGATGATTTACAAGAATTTCACTGCAGCTGATCTTGCCATTGAACCAATATTCATTTCTGAAAATGGATTAAAGTCCATGTGATGGTATCCTATACTTTCATATACTAATTAACATCCATTTATCAGAGGGTAAAATGACACTATGTAAAGCAGCGAACTGCTCTGTACTATAATTAAAGCCAAATTGTTTCTTATGTTAAAGAAGGAACACATTTACAGATTATTAGCATGTGCATTAAATACAAATAAGCATAACTGATTGAATAACTAATTAATTGAATGTTATTTGAGCCTATTTTTATTGCAATAAATATCCTGTAAATGTACTACTTAGCTGCAGTACAGAACTATTTATTGACAAGGTGTGTTTCTCTGAGAGGGTTAGTGAACTATTCTTAATAATTTTTAATGAAAAAGTACATCAGAAGATGCTTCTGTAGTCTGCTAGTAAACTGTGAATCATTCCTTAATTCTCAGTGTTCAACATTTTCAAATTCAGTTATCCCTGGCTTTGATAATACGATAAATGGCAGCAGTGGAAGGAGTAGGTTTCAGTATGCCTTTTAAAAAATGGTTTCTATTCTGCCTCATCTCAGACTCCAGATGAGGAGGAGTAGGGGCAACATCTTTTGTTGTAAAATATGTTTGGTCAGATTACCAAGGAAGAAGAACTTTAAGTTGTAACTTTACCTGCAGTAATTTTCTTCCTTCACTGTGAATGGATTATTGTGGACAATAATAAAAGCAGAAAATAATAGTAAAAAAACTTCATCTTCTCTAAAAACTCATTAAAATACTTTATTTAAGTATTAAAAAGCAAATTTTCTGTCTGTTCAAAGGAATCATACACCACCTGACATCTATATGGAAATAGGTTCTTGTTCTAAAATCTAGTGATTGCAAGAAATTTGTTTTGCAGGTGGATTTTGATTGAGGTAACTGGCTGGCTCGACTGAGATGCCCCAGAGACTTTAATGTGATTAATGAAAAATAAGTATCTTCTTTCTGTGTTAGGATCAGCTGACTAGAGAGACATCTCCTTTCACTGGACTGATGCAGTCAATCAGGTGGTTACACGCATTGACTATTAATGCCTGGATTACTGCCTAGATTGTATTAGGGGCTGTAGCAATTTGATTGTGGTCTGTAGTCAGGCACAACTACTGGTATACAAAGGTGAGGAAAACGTGGTAGAACTATGATGAATAAATTGTTTGGGGAGCAAAACAGTGGACAGTAACTGATGTTAGAGAACAAGAGCAAATGGAGAATAACAGCTGAACAGGGAAATCTGGCTGAGAAGCCAACAGGGAGATATTTTATCAAATCAAAACTATTTGTTCCTGTTTCCTATTGCAGCTTCAGTGTTACAATTACTCTGTTTTTAACAGAAATTATTATTTTGGCATATATTATTTTGTTGAATTTGTTCATTTCTTGATTTGTAAAAATGCAAGCAAATTTAATTGTCATCTTTTCGAAGTCATACAGAATCTTACCTAAGACACTTTGCATCCACTTTACATCTTGGTAGTTTTAGAGAACAAAAATTGATCTCTATGTTTTAAAAGTGCTAAGGAAGATACTTTTCAATTCTTTAGAAATCATGTGTAAAATGTCTTTGTGTAGATAATCCTTCTTGATTTCACTATTGTAGAGTAGTGGATACTTTCCCAAATCCTGTTCTCTCAAGTATATCTTTTACAAACCACACTGTCTTAAACAGGATGATACAAACTCAGTGGTTTATTTTTTTGGGCAATGATTGTAAGTTCTTAACAAGCTGCATGTCAAAGGTTATATTAATTTTCTTTTGATCTACATAAGAGTGAATTTCATTTTATGCACAGCAAGTTCATTTTGTATTGGAATGATATTTAAAAAAAGACAGTTCGTTAAGTAATGTCAATGTATTGACAAATGGGCAGGATTAAAGACTATTAAAACAATGACTTGATAGTGCATCATTCCCACTACAATGCATTTTAGTATTAACAAGACAACTCTGGATCTCTTGTGATGGTAATTTCAGATACAGTGATTTCTCCAGGACATTAGTCTTGTAAATAGACTTTAACTATTCAAGTTCAGCAAGTCATAAAATATAAGTTATCCTGATAATTTAATTGAAATAAAGTATAATGGGCCAATATTAAGAAAGAAGACTCTTACATCTAATATATTTTTGCATGCTTTCATATGAAGAAGACTTGAGCTTTAGCTAAGACAGCTTCTGTGACGTTTCTTTAATAAAATGAAAGGAAACTTTGAAGTAAGGAAGTACCAATTAAGGTACTTGGTAAAATTTCACCAGCAATTTGCACAAATGACTATGACTGCTTAAATTTTAGGCTCCTTAGTACTAATATTTTACCTTATGTAATATTTTATTACGTAAAAGTAATATACACATTACTTTTAGGTTACTAAAAATTACTGGACAAGGGTTAAAATAATCCCCTAGCTTATGTACCTTGCAGTGTAATGATTCCAGGTTCTATTGAATTGATAGAAATATCTTCTAATCCCAGGTGACCCTTTATCCTACTAAAGGTCCAAGTTCTCATTAGTCTTTCCTGTTAGTTCATATTAGTTAGTTCCAGTTAGTTGTGTTGTTGTATTGCCAGATGGCTTCATCTTTTCCTACGGTCATTTGAGTGTCAGCTGAGTAAGCAGAACATGCAGAACATGGGTCTGAGTGCCTGGTAACTCTGGGTCAAGCTTAGGCAGACAAAGAGACCCAAAGGGGATCTTCAGATTACCATTCCCCTCTGTAAGCCACCTACACCTGAATTGCACTTCTGTGTACCTTCATGTACCTTCATTAATTACAGTGAACCTTGCCTGGGTGTATTTCTGAATCTTCAGCACCCTCTTGTCCTGTGCTCCCTTCTCTAGAATCATTGCTATTACCTATTCACAGTGTGGCAGCTGAGAAGTGCCCTGGAAGTGTCTAAGACATATTCTTAATATATGGACACACCTCATTACACTGAAGGAAGCCCTAGAAAATCCCTTCTTCCATTTGCCATCTTACCTTCTAAATGACCTCTATTTTTTTCCCACTCAATACAAAATTTATACAGCTCGGAGTGTTTTTATTTGCACTCATCATTTCTGAAATGCTGAAATGGTTTGTATCTGGTAAGAAAGCTCAAGTAAAAAAAAGTGTAGATGATTGATTTTGCCCTTATTTTACCACAATGAGATGGCATTGAGGTACATCAGATTTCTATTTATAGCAAATTAATGGTTTCAGTGTGATTTTGCTCTGGGATGAATTAGATATGTTAAATATGTCTGAAAGTCTATTTTCAGAATCAAGGCCTTGCTCTGAGGTTTTTTAAATTTAAATAATTTCTATCTTTTTCTGTCTTAGCATAAGTTATGAAAATAAGGGTCATGCCCATATACAAGGAGTCATAGCAAGGGCTATTTTCCACAGCTGGACTTTTGGTATTTATAATTTGTAAAGAAACAATCAAAAGAACATTCCAATAGCAGAAGTGTTTTTGCAAAGGGAAATAATCAAAATGTTTATACTGTTTCTTAATTTTCTGCTTTGGGGTCTTCAAAAAAGACACTGCAAGAAGATAGATAGATAGATAGATAGATCTCCTTCATTAAAATTACAAAAGTTCCTGGGGCCAGGAAAGCAATTTGTGAAAGCACAGACATAAACATTTTGCACAAAAGAAATTAATGAAATGTTCCCCAGTGGTTTTGAAGTGGGGTTGATAAAATATTTTCCTTGCTGTACATGGGATAATGGGTCATCACAGAAAGAGAGAATTGCACATTTGGACCACAATGGCACTATAGTTCTGCTTCCAGCAGCATCTAACAGCTTTATGGAGGGGCTTGACAGCTGGCCTGTAAGCCAAACTGAATTAGTAGAAGAAAGAGCAATTGATGGATTCCGAGTGTATCCATAGCAAGGAAGAAGACAAGGCCATAGAAATTGATTTAAAAAGATACATGAAGGTTTTTTGTAGTTAGACTATGTGCATAAGTAAACATGTATGCCTGCCTTATTAACTTTTGCAAAACTTTTGCCAAATACATTGGTGCTAATTGCTTTGTACCAATGAATATAATAAGTTATTTTGATGTAGTCAATGACAAGATCACGCTTATTCACAACAGTGCAGCAAAATAGGACCACCTCTACCCAATACATCTAGTAATAAATGTTAAAGAGAAACTGTGGAATAACAGAAAAGCATGTAAAGAATATAAGATATTTCAGGGTAATAGAGCTTTAGTTCTACTTGGTGGCTGTCAAAGCTTTCACAACATGTATGCGAAAAATTGCAGTTGCTCAAATGTATTTCTTGTTAGCACATTCTCTAATAAAGGAAGAAATTTAAAGGCTGATTTAAATTGCAAATCTTACACAACTTCTAACAAAATTATTGTAAAATTGATTTTTTTTTTTTGTACTGGGTGAGTAAAGATAAAATTTTAATAAAGTTTTCTGCATGAACATGTGCCTGCTATTGGATGTACAGAAAGAGAAAGGCTTATTTTCCTGTTAAAAAAGGTGTAGAAGTGAACTGTTATTAATTTCAAAATTATTATACTGTAGGTAGACTAATGCTTTCTGGGGAATGGAAAAGCAAAGAGATGGGTTGATGGAAACTTATAAATTGTATGAAAAGAAGTCTGCTTCTGCTTTAGAGAAAAAAATGTATAAAAAGAAAAATAAGAGAAAATATTAAGTGGAAAAAAAGGAGAAAGTAAAAGGGATGTGTGTGCAGAAATTGAGACAAAGAAAGATCTGTTACACAGAAAATTTGGAATAGAGTTGCATGAAAGCTTTGATTGTTTCTAAGTTGCTGTGGCACCAGTCTGCTGGAGATCAGGACTTAGTGCTTTGAGGTCTCCCTTTGGGCTTACTGAGCTTGTTGGGACAAGTTCAGAACATTTTATGAGTCCGAGCTTTCCCTGGAATCATGTTCATTGTAATAATGAATAAATTGCATCTCAGAATTCCAAAGCAGTAACAAATATCTTCTTTTTCAATAGTCATTTCTTTGCACATGCTGAGAATTGTGCAGGGGAATTTCAGTTTTTCAGAGAAGTGAGAAATAATAATTTTGCAAGAAATGTTTACTTGATCGTATTTCTTTTTTCTTGGCTAGCTTCAGGTCAAATCAGTGTTAAAAAAACCCCAACAAACCTTGAAAACTATAACAAAAATTAATTCTGTGCCTGTTTTACCAAAAGGACACAGAATGTGAAGATTCTCTGGAGTGTGCATTCCTTTATGTGAAATGCTTTATTATCTTCTTGCATTTTTACCTCATTCAAACAAAAACTGTAATACCACCTAAATTGTGAATCCTCTGGGTGTGAGGTGAGAGGACATTCAATACTACAGATCTGTTAAGAGGCAGCTGTTACATTGCCATGGAACATGATGACATGGTCCATATTTCTAATCAAAATGTTTGGTTAACGAGAAGGTCAAAGAAGCAATTAGTGGTGGAATACAGTTCTACTGTGTGCCACATACTATTTGACTAAAATGCAAGTTGACAGCAGGGCGATTTCTGCTGTTGGAATCACAGAGGTGACCTGGGGCACTTTATCAAGCTTAGTTTGACCCTGACAGCTTTTGACCAGCTATTTGTTGTCATATCTTTCTGACTGAACAAGATGACAAATATACACAAGACCTCATGCTCAAATGCTGCATTCTGTGAAGTGAGACAGATTTTGACCTTTAATTGGTAGAGGTCTCTGGGTCTTGTGACTCTACATCTGCTATCTTTATTGTATTGTAGTGGACAGAAATTCTGTTAACTACTGTAGCAGTATGTGCTCCCAGAATAGGAGAAATGTAGCTGCAGTCAAATGGCATCGGAAGAATTTTTATTCCACAAGACATTCCTTTTTTTAAAAAAGAGATTGCTTTGACTTTACAGAAGAAGAGAGGTTTTGCTCCAAGTAATAAGACTGTAATAATTCATGCTACTCAGCACTGATGCAGAGGCCTAATGTCACAAAACAGAAGGATTTGGGCTCAGTTTGAAAACAGTTGAATAAATAAATAATTTTGTCCAAGGCTAGAACATTTGAATAAACCTATCTTTACATTTTAAAAAGTAAAATAAAAATATCATCAGCTTTGGAAGTTAGCCTTTCAAGAAAGGAGGAAGAAATTATTAATAACATTTTTTGTGGCAATAACCAAAAGGAGAGCACTGTTTTCTTTAATTTTTCTGTAAAGGATTAATATTTTTCAGTTGACCTTTAGGACATGTAGATTACTCAGGCAGAATTTTTTACCATGGATATTTTCATTTGCCATCAAATAAAAGTTGACTAAGCCTTGAAATATAATTTCTTTGTTTGATTTCCCTTTGTTTTGTGTGCACTTACATTTTTCCATGCCTATGACCTTTGTATCTGAGTATGTTCAGTTGTTTGTGGACTTCTATCCTATCTCTGAAAATTAAGTGTGCAAACTACAGGTTGAGAAAAAACCAGCCTTAGATTAATGAAGAAGTATAGAAAGGCTCTTCACTGGGAAGCTGACTTGTCAAAAGAGGGTAAAAAAATCAGTGAGCAACACAACAGAGGATAGCTTATAACTTAGCTTGGAAGAGTATCAATAACCATGTGGCCTCTCATTCCTGCTGTTGGACTGCCTTTGTAAAGCCTTTAATGGGTGAGCTGCCTAGATGAATATCTTGTGATCTCTGTTCTTTTTGTCTTAGCCCTTCCATAGCTTCAGGAAGGCATGACGAGGGTCACTGGTCAAAGAGACCAGGCATTTTCAAGGTACCACTAAGCTGCTTCTCAGTGTCAGAGCTTCTGGTTTCCTGCTCTTACCAGATCCTTTTGCCTGGAAAAGCCCTCAAATAAGTGATATTTGTCACTTTCTTCTGCTTGATTTTCCCAAAGTTTGCTGTTCGGCCCTCATTTTTATTGGTCCTGCATTCAGCTACCTGCTGCCTGCTTCCCTTTCCAATGATTGTTCCTCAGACTTCTCTTTTCTAATTACAGACTGCTAGCCTGTGGCTAGAGTCTATCTCACAGTCAATCACATGCTTTTTCTGCTGAAAATCTGGTTTGCTACTTTTTCCGTGGTTCAGCAAACACCCCCTAGAATGGTGCCTGAGTCCTACCTATCCTATTTGGTAAGGATGACAGGACTACCAGTGTATTAACACATGTATCACTGTGTATGTGGAAATGTACAGACTTATTTGATATAAAAATATAACTGCATTATTTAGGCTCCGGTAAATCGTTGAAGATCTAATAAAACACTGCTTCCGACATTAATAGAAATCAAGAAAGATTGAACATCTTCACACTACCTATTATTTCAAGCTAGTTTAAAGTAAAGTATGTAATGATTAATGGCAATGACTTATGATGGGACAATGTCTAGTGGGTACCATGCTGTCAGCACTAAGTATTTTTTGTCCTTTGAAAATGTAGTTTGTCCATGGAGTCTTTAATCATATAGTTGATTTTAGTATATACATGAGGACTAATTTTGGCAAGGATTTCCAGATCCAGGCTATTGTCTAAGAAAGTTGCTAATGATAAAAGCAGGATAAAAAAGTGTTTTGACACTAAAATTCTTAAAGTACCAGCCTGAAAAGTATTACAAACACTAGTGTCATCTAGGTAATACAGAGACATCTGCAGAGATCTGCAGAAAAAGAACTATCTTTTAGAGATATCTTTTAAGAAATATAGAAGAAATTTATAATGTGAGACTGAATGAATGTGAGGAGAAACTAGCCTATAAAACATATATTTAGCAGAATATAAAAAAAATGCGGCAGAAAATAAGACATTTGTTTGCAGCATGAAAAAGGCTCATAACTGGATTTGTGTCATAAGAAATACCACAATTCAGTCTCCTATTCCAAGAGAAAGCTGTGGTAACAGTCTTGATGAAGTGTATGCTGATGAATACTCTGTAAATAGTAATCATTTGCAATTATTGCTACTAGCTGGATGTTGTCTCTTTCTGTTTTACGTTTGCATTTAGTTCAAGAAGGGTGTGAAAGGAAACTTCTACTCCAGCAGTTTGGCGTCTTCTCCCAATTAAAGCTGCACAAAAATTATTAAACTCCCCAAACTTTATACAGTTTAAAAATGTTAGTTAGTATGAATTTATTTACTTATATTTAAAATTAAAGTCCAAGCAATTAGGCCATTCTATTTTCCTAATAGATTACCAGCCTGTGCTTGAACACTGAGGATTTTTGTTCTGAAATATTCAGGGCTTTATTCAATTGTCTAAAGATAGGTTTCTAATTAAGATACCATGATTTAGTCACGTGGGGCTGGTTGGGTGGCTTTAAGACCTGTGGGATACTTGTGCACCTCTGAAAATGCAGTTGCAGTGTCTTATGTGGTGCAGTGTGTCTGTGTCAGGCAACTAACTTGTTAGTCAGAAATGCTGAATGTAGAGGCAATCAAACCAATAATATTTCTTCAGAAAAAGTTAAATTGTTTCTTAATACAAATTCTTCTTTTACTCTCTGTTAAAGTGCACATTCTAGCATGTAAGACCTGCAGGAGACCTACATTTCTTGTGTTGGTCTGGAGGTGTATTGGAAGTGTGTAGGTCGTTTGGTGAAACAACATCAAAAGGGGGGTCCAAGTTGGGCTCTTGCCAGAGCACTTCATTGGGGTCCATTCTCAAAGTGCTCAGTAGAAATGGGGTATTGAGGACAGACTTCAGGGCCAATTGATGACCTCTTTCCCAGCTGATCCTTTTCCTAAAGCAAAAATATTTCTGTTGAGCCAATGTACCACCTGCCTGCCCAGTGGTCTTGCAAATCACTGCACCTACAGTGCCCGTACCAGTAGGTCTCATTGTGTTGGAGTTGGAACAACAGGGTGTCTGCAACAGTCAAAAAGCTGAACAGATCACTGGTTGGTAAGGCATCACATAGGAGTCCAACACATCTATTTGTTCAAAAGTTTATTGGCCAAGTACTGTCACCTACACAGTGCAGAGCATGGCACATTCAAATCCTGTGGTTTTACACCTTTCTTTCTAAGATGCTCATGTTTGCATAATGTCCAAAGCAATGATTATTGCACTTTCAGAACATTCTTAGTTCTGCTCAAATTCATGCTGAAAAACATCCCTATTTAGTTTTTCCTTCTTCTGGGTTATTGTTGGATTTCCTACTATCCTTATATTAAGTACAGAATTTTAGCAATTGCTACAATCCTAGTGCACACAGCAAGGGTCCTGAGACAAATTTGCCATCTGCTGTTTAATATTTCAGCTGTGAATTTATGTTTTGCTGATTTTGTATTAAACACTGAATCGCAGCAAGTTCACTGAGATCCTGGGAATAATAAGTGGTGGTGTTTTTGTTGTTGGCTTTTTTTTTTTTTTTTTTAAGATATGAATCTGAACAGGCTTTTTCTGTGTCCTTTGGTAACTTTGACAGGAAAATAGATCTCTTCCCCCTTTACCCCCTTATCTCCTGCACCCTTTATCACTTTTCCCTTCGATGTAATTTCCTGGTCCTGTATGCCATATGCCAGGCCCTACATACTCAGGTCCTTAGACTGAATCCCCCTTCAGTAATAACATGGAAAACAATTCTGCTTTGATAGTTCTCAAGAGCAGATATTTTTATGACTTAATTTTCCAAAATATATTTTTAGAAATATGTTTTTCTGAGACACAACTGTTAACTTTAATTTTTATTTATATTCCTAATATTACTGTTCTGTTTCATTTAGCCCATGAAAACTTGGTTGCAATAAGAGAGGCTGCCATTTGACTTATGATTTTCTCCTGCTGCTGATTCCATTTTATTTCACATTTTACTTACATTCAACAGAAATCAGTCCATCAGCCCCAAATGATCTTGATTTAAAATCAGCATGTAGAATATCAGCACAGAAACAAATTTTAATATGTGTTTCCAAACCAGATTAATGCCTTTTTTTTCTCTGCTGCAAGAAGTAAATGGTGTCTTCTTGGCATTCCCTACCAAGTAGCACTTTACAATTGAGCAAGATGTTATGGTGCTGCTTTGCAGTCAACATATGTAGAATCAGGTTCTGTCTAGTCAGGTTTAGACACTGAAAAAGACACCTCTTTTGGCTGTGACTGATATTCAGAGATTATGTAGTTTTGTGTTTATCTTGGTTTTCTTTCACTTCGTGCTCCCATGCCAACTTCTGCTCTTTCCCACTTCTTCAGGTGTTTTGAAAGCAAGAAAGCACTGTGGTTTGCTCCAAGAAGAGCGGCGTTACTTCCCATGATGTAATTCAAAAGAAATTGCTAAAGTTGGAATTTCCTCAGTAAAGATTTTCAGCTTTTGGTGTGGGTTTTGGGAACTTGTGGCTGGCCCTGCTTGCCCTGCCCAGAGGCAGCTCTGCCTTTGGGATGGGCGGTGAGGGCCAAGGGTGAAAGCCCCCAGCCTTCTCCAGCTCAGCTCCTCAGGGGTACCAGAGGGAGACTTTGGGGCATCAGAGGGATGCAAACTCCTTTTCACGTGCTAAGTACAATCACATATACGTGTACAATGTATTCAGGATTCAGAGCCTCTTAGGCAGAAGTGATGTGGCAAATGAAGAAAAAGACAGAAAGAGCAGATGCATTGCTCACTCTTTAAACTCTCTTGATCTCTGGCTAATCAAAATCCTGCAATAGACATGACCAGTTCTGCACTTACATCTGTTCAATATTCAGCCTATATTGTCAGTGGTGTCTTGCTGAATTCTTTGAGGTTCAGCACCTTTAGCAGCTGCAAGATCAGATCCTTGACTGTAACCAGATGGTGGCATTGTAGCATTACAGCAGTGTTCTAAAGTTGTCATAATTTCAATCGGGGTAATCCAGAAAACTATGAAAAGCAGAGAATCTATTTCAAAGTGGAATTTACTCTTAAAATGATGCATGTACATATAGAGCTCAAAAAGGGTGCATAAGCCAAGGGTTCTTTTAATCACTAAAAATAATAAATAAGATTTAAGTTTCAAGAATAATCATCAATAATAATAAATAAAAGTTTAAAGAATAATCAATGTTTAGAAAAACCCAAGCAGGCAGTAATACTTAATTTCTTAATGGAGATCCTTAGTATTTAGAAAAGTTTATGCAATATTGGTTGGGAGAGAAATTTAGGAAATTTAGGAAAAAGGAAGGAAATTACACTGGCATATGTCCAAAAATGCATTAAATCTGAAAAGATAAAATTAGAGAAATAATATAATTTTATTAAATCTAACTAATTTTTTTTTTTTAACCCAGAAAATCATGATATATAGATTGTGGCAGAGAAGCACGAAGTAGAAACATAATAATTCTAAATGCAATTCTACCACATTATTTCACTGTCATTTCCTATAAGTTATTAACCTCCTCAGCTTCATTCTCTTCAGTTCTGAAGTAAAGTGCCGCAATACTTTCAAGACTGAAAGTACCAATTAGTTAATATCTGCCAAACATATTGGAAAATGTTGTGTGCTAACAACATTTTATCATGTTGTTCACAAATAAGTGTCACATGGGAACCACTGTTAACCCATTCTCCAAACCAGCTGCTTTCTGGTACCTCAATACTTGTGTGTGGTTGGTGCTACTCCTGGAGGGCAGCACTCAGCCCCCATTCTGCTCACTGCAGATCTGTGACTCCTTAATCTCACCACCAGCCTTTCTTTTTTACTGTTCTTTTACCCTGATGAGAGTGAAAGCATACCACAAATCTCAAAACTCAGTTTGCAAGAGAAAGCTGGTTTTTTGGGTCTGAGAATGCTCCTGGGTCTAAACCCAGGGAAGCAGCACAGTAACCTGTGGGCTAGGCACTGCTGTCTCCACTTGGGTGGAGTGGTTTCTGTCCTAGGATAATTTTAACTGAATGCTTTCTAAACAGTAATTAAACCTTAGCCATACTGTGTGAAGAAGTCATGGTTGCCACCTCATAGAGATTTTCTGAATGGTGTGATTTTACACAGGGTCTTGATAAGTGAGGAAACTTTATCTCTTCTGCTCAGCTTCAGTCCTACCTGTCCTCTGATCTGCTGCCTGCATGACTTTTCTGCTTCTTGGCAGTTGAGCAGCTGATGCTCAGGGGATGCTCAGAACCAGGGAGTATATTGAAGAGAAAAAAGGAAAATGTTGGTAGGCAGTGCTAGAAATAGCCCAGCAGTTCTCAGCAGCTCAGCCCACTGTTACTGTCTTAACAAAATGCTCAACTGCTTACTGGAAGATGGGGAAATCTTTGTTGCCAGCCTCTGAAAGCTGGGGAAAGACCACCATGGAGGAGTGGGATTGAACTGAAAATGGGAATAACTGAGAAAGAGGCTAAAGGTAGAGGGCTGATTTGAGCTTGTGATACCTTATGTATAGATAGGCCTTAAGTGTAAGGCCTACTGCAGCTTCAGATCTGCTGTCTCGGTAAGTCTGTGAGGGAGGATGATGACAGTTCTTACTTGCTTACATGATGCAGGCAAGGTAGACAGGATTAAAAGGAAAAGCGCACAAATGCAAACTTTTTCTGAAGTGTGATGGACTTCTAATAGAAGTTACTCCTTCTGGAAGGGACTATGTCCTCACAACCACCCTTGCACTTGTGTTTATTTGTGCAGGAATTCAGTGTAGTTGTAAGGTGCACCTTTGCTGTAGCTAGCTTGAATTTGCATACAAATGAATAATTTTTCTCAAATAAAATCAGTCTGAGTGAAAAAAGTGTCAGTGTGAAATACCACCAGTCTTCATAGTGGGACTACAGGCACTAGTATGTGTAGCCTCTGAGACCTGCAGGGTGAATCCACAGCTTTTTTTTTCAGATGCCATATGCTGATTTGCTGTATAGGTTACAGCAAATTTCCTCATGCCCTGTGGCATTGGCTTGCACTGCCAACCTGAATTTGCCTGGTGAATGTAGGGTTTCACTAAAAACCAATCAAGCAGAAATAACCTCTTTAAGATCTGGCATGTTTGCATGAGTTTTAGCCCACACCCTCAGTGAAGAGTGTTCTTGTATTGAACTCAGCAAGCTAAGGCATTTACTGCATGGAGAAAACTTGACACAGGAACTACTATAACTCAAGATAACTTTGAAGTGGTGACAGTTCACAGAAAATGTGATTTTGTCCAGGATCACACTGGAAGGAATTGTGACATACCTGGCTATAAAAACTGGTAGATTTGGCTGTACCTTCTTGCTTGAACTGGATTGCAAAAGCATTCTCTCATAAATCATCCTAAAATAAATGAGGAGGAGGGAAAAAAAAGAAAGGTAGTTTTTCCTTCATTTTAGCAAAAGAAGGGGTTAGCATATGGTTTTGCTTTACCATTGATTTCTACAGAAGCCCATTGAGCCTGTTTTGTATCTGAAGCTGAAAGCTCACCACTTGTTCAGCTTTTTGTCTCGTGCTGTGGGTGCAGGACAATGTTACGTGACATGAAGGCATAGATAGGGACCCAGGTGTTGCTTCTGACTAAAAGCCTCTCTGCTGGAACTTCCTGACTAATTTCCCTGATTACAAAGACAGCAGGTGTCAAACATATCACAAAAAGAACAAAAGATTTTATCTGTCCGTACTTAATTAAAGACAGAAGTGCACTCAAGCCTGGCTGGCTAAACCAGAAGGCCAGGGTGAGGGTAATAGAGTTTTGATTTATTTTAACTGTGCAGGAAGAAATTTAGATGATTGTTGAGAACAATGCAATTAAAATATAGAATTATTTTCCAAATTATTTTTGGTTCTGGTTTCATTTTTGTAGAAAAGGATTATGTTTGGATTTCCTCACAGTGTCTTTTTAAAAAAACCTACTTTTTGTGAATACAGCACGTGATATAAATTTAAAATATACAAGGTAGCCTGATAAATATGCAGAATTATATCATAGCTTTAGTTTAAATGTCACTGAAGGAACAGGCTTTCAACTCCATCATCCTCAGTGGTTACATTATTGGATTTTTACCAGTTTAAATTTTGTATTACATGAATCCTATCTATTCATCAAGTGAAAATGTGGCTCACATATCTTATGCTTCACCTCACTACTATATGTTCTGCATGAATTCAGTCACCCTTTCAGTTCTGTAGAGGTTTTCAGCATAAAGGATTAGGAAAAGAGATGTAATCTTTGTTCATAAAAGGCACTTTCCAGTGAAAGGCACATTCCAATGAAAATGACAGTCATATGTTAGTAGCTTAACTATGTAATGTTGTTGTAGAATATCACTGATTTTCATATCTAGCTTGCAAAATTATTATGCAACAGAATCTCATCTATGCCTGCCCTAGAAACATTCGGGGAAAATACAGCTGTAGTGTTTTCATATTATTTTCTTTTTTCATCGCAATTAAAAGGCTTAAGATCACTGCATATTGCAGTATATTTCATTTCCCAGTTAATAATTCAGAAGACTTATATTATAGAGTGCTTTTATAATATTAATTAAAATGTAAAGGATCTGCTAAACACCAGGAGTTTAGCAGGGCAGCAAGAGGAGATACTGCTGTAATAAGGCTAGCAAAATACCGTGAACTTAGTACTCAAAGGTGTAACATCAACCTGGGGATTCAAGATGCTTTGAAAATGACAATTACTCTATAAATAAAACTGCTTAACCTTTAGATATATTATTTCACTAGATTTGCAATCATTCCATAAAGACTATGATTCTGCTTCTTGTACTTAGCTTAAATAGTTCTTATATCTCTAATACCCTCTCTGAATATTCAGTTTCTTCAGGATTTTTACTATGCTAAAGAGTTTAGTACCAGTAAAAGTCACAGTATGAATTTCTGATTCAAACTTCAGTGACCAGGGTGGAAGGGCTCTTGACTGGCTTTGAATCCCATTCCAATGTTCTGATACAAATAAATGAAAATATTTCAAATGTATCCTTAAAAAGGTGTGTATATCAGATCATAGGAATTTATATTGGACTCAAGCACTTGCTGAGCTTATTTCCCAAAATTAAACCATAACTCACAGTTATCCCAAGTGATACTTTATGGCATCTTCAATGAATATTTGTAATTAGATTCTGCTGCCATTAGTTAATGTCCAAAGCCTGAAGCTTTTGAAGAATTGACATAGATTTAATTTGATTGGTCTTCTAAGTTTAGTAAGAAGTTGTGGTTATGCTGCTTGGGAATAATTTTCATTGTACTTCACTATCACTTATGGGAATAACTAGGATGAAAAAATAGACTTGTCACTAAAGTAGTTAAATGTGACATGAGAATACTGCTAAGGATCCTCATTTAATAGAGAATGTTATGTTTAACATTTTTCTTTTGTAATCTTTTTTAAAGATGAGAACAACACTAACAGCACTTATGTCTCCTTTCAGCAAATTTAAGAAGCTGGCCTATTTCTCAATATTGAACATTTGAAAAACCCCATCCTACTGAATTTCTAGACTATGCATCTGAAACAGAAAAAGTTATTGTAGACCACAGAACATTGCTCTTTAGTAGAGGAATATGTCTAATAGGAAAATTCTGGATTTTCCATTCTTTTGCTCTCTTTTAATAATGTCAGAATTTAGGGTCCTTGGTCCAGGGTGTAAAACATATAAATGGTGATATACACTTTTTTTTTGAGTTTGCCTTGATGATGAATGCAAAGTGGGCAAGCTAGTAATAGTGACATTATTAGAATTAGATTGCCCTAATAATTGAATGCTACTGGTATCCATAAGATAATCAAATAAAAGTTAATAACCTATGTGTCAAAATAGTAACTTAGATTGTTTAGAGAAAGTTAGTGCTCCTCCTCAGAGCATGGATGAGAAAAGCAAGCAAAGTGTTTTCTATTCAGAATAGGAAAGCTGAGTAAATGGTGACTGAGAAAATGGTTGAATTTTCCCTCATTTGGAATAAAGGTCATTCCTCTTATGCTTTGGCTGAAGGCAAAAAATGACCACAATTATTAAAAAGAAAACATAATTCCCAAATTATTCCCAACAGATTCTCAAAATACAGTTCCAGAAGAACAGTGTGAGACTAGTAAGGTGGTAAACAACATGCATTAAGCTATACCAAGATAAAGCTTCTGACTAAATTTTCCCACTAGGGTGCCTGTGGCTGGGCAACTGGAAACATATTTAAGTTAATCTGTCAGGCTACAGTTCAGGGAAGCTCTTCAGTACATGCTGAATCAATTTCTATTCAGGAAGACTGTATGAACAAGACTAAATTTAAGCATGCATTTGTACCCCATTGATCTCAATGGGATTTAGGCACAGACCTAATATTAAACATCTGTTTAAATATTCTCTCAAATAGGGACATTATACCAAATGGAATTCAAAGTATTAGTTTTGTGTGTTTCTTTGTTTCTTTAATTTGTTTAAATTCAAGAGACAAATAAGGAATTTTCCTTCTGCAAAGAATTTTGTGATCACATTATATCACAGCCTGTTCCACTAAATAACAGTTTAACTGTTTTCCATTCAGCAGTTAAAATACTTGGTTGTGTGAAGCTGAGCAGGACCATGGAAAGTAGTTCTGGAAGTGGGGCTGCCAGGCACAAGATGGATGCATTCCAGTGCATGCCTGTTCTCAGATCTGCATTGCTGTAAGGAAAATGTCTGTAGTACAAAGCTTTGAGAGTAGTTTTCACCTCAGTCACCTTTAGTTGCTGAAAGCTCTGTGAAAAGCCTTAATGGGCCATCCTACACTCCTCTTGTAACAAATGGAGAGATGTGGACATCCTTGGAAGATGATTCACCTGACTTGTCTTAGATAAGCATTTTAGATGTGATAAATTGCCCTGGGGAGGTGGGGGACATTTAATTTTTTTTTTCTGGAAATTGCAGGGAAGTATAAGGTGGTGCATTCAGACACCCACTCCTGAGATATCTAAGTAGGGTCCCATTTGTCCCATTTCTTGTGCAATATGTATATTCACATCATGCATTTGACATGGTCATTAGCTTAGCATTGCTGAAGTAAGAGAATTATTTCCTACTAAATAAGTATTGAAAAAGTATTTAGTATTTCTTACTAAATAAGTATATGAAACATCTTTCTGGATTTACCTTGCTTGGTGTTTCTTGAGTATTGCTTGTTGGTAAAATTCCAAGTGCTGGCAATTTCTATAAACTAACTGCATTAATTAGGGGTATATACAAAAACATTTTCTTCTGGTCAGTTATAATTTGGGTCCTATTAAAACACCAAGGTTTTTGTGTTAGATTTTAATTTTTCCCCTGAAATGTTTTGGAATATGAGAGGGTTTTTTTTTTCCTGTCACTGTTGGTATTCAAGTGGTGGAGAGTATACCCTCCTAAATATTGTTGGGGAAAGGGAATGGTGAAAGCATGTCACTAAGGTAAGCAGGTAGGCATGCAGTACTTCTAGCTGTCCATCTTCCTTTACCTGGTAGTCTTAGATTAATCTTCCCTCTCTTGCTCTGTCCTGATGTTTTTTGACATCAGAGTACAGAGTACTAAGCGTGCATTCTCTGATCCATTATAATGATATCATAATTTCTTGTAGGAGTCTTGCACTCTAAAGGTGATAAATATATTTACTTTCCCTAAAGGAATCAATTAATCACAGAAGTTGGAGATCAGGGAATCTATTTTCTCCACTCTTGCAAGCATGGAATATATTAATTCATAACCAAGCCCAGAACAGATTTTAGAGAGAAGCTCAAGAGATAGGTAAACATTAACACATTTGGCAGGCAGCAGAATAGTTTGGCTTTGTCATGTTGAGATTCTTACAATTAAAACATTGTCACTGTCTTAGGAAAATTAATATAAGAAGATGATGAGAGATATAAAGCTTCCTCAAGTTAAGTTTAGGGTAATCAAAGAACATCATACAGTGCATATTTAAAATGAAACCATTTTGATGTTGTCTTTTCAGGCACATACATTTAATATGTGTGTTTTCTGTTTAGATGTATTGAGTTTAGATGTATTCCTTAAACCTGTGTATTCCTTTACAGCTTTGTATCCCTGCCTATATAAATATTAAATGAAACCAGCTTCCGTCTGATTTTCAGAATAATACATTGCTTTACTTGAGCAAAGCATAATGATGTGTAATGTTTTTTGATGGTGGATGGCTACCTGGCCCTTTCTGGCACAGTATTGCATTCCTCACTCCTAAGAATTAAAATCTCTTTTCCATTTTAAACGGCTTAGATATTCTAGAGGAGTGTGTAAGAAGTATGGAGTCACCACACAGGAGTACATAAAACCAAGAGGCCTGATAAATAATCTGTGCTTATTTGTGTGAAAAGATGGTAAAAATAATTAAATGCCAAGAAAGATAAAATTCATGAATTTGTGAACAGCCCATGAAAAGAAAGAGTAGCTAAGATTTGCAAAGGGAGATAATTTTCCTTATGCATGTAGGTACATGATCCTGAAAATTCATGGTAAATTTTATCTTAACAGTTTTATGAAAAGCAATAATACATGCCTGGAATCAGTACTTTAATGATGCTGCTGAATTTGGCTGAAATGAAATAATCTTTGGTTGCCACCAGAACACTGGGCTCATGGTTTCTCCAATTCTGGTCTCACATGGACTGTCTCCTGCAGAATTGTTCCCCTCACTGAAATAAAATAGGGGCTTGTTTTCATCTGCCTGTTCACTCCTAACTTTTGTGTGGCAATCACAGACTGATCAGTCCACAGCAGATGCAATATGCTTTTCTGACCCCAGTGTAGAGAATGTTGAAGGTGTGTTTGTCATGTGGGACTAAGTCCAGCTTTGGCTTTTTTCCACATGCTAACAGATTGGCATGATCCAATATTTTGTTCAATATCTCTTCTATTTATATTGCCTCAACTACAATATCAATTTTTCTAGACAGAAACTTGTTAGTTCCTTGACCTCAGGTAGGTGCAATAGCAGTGAGCAAGATATAGCAGCTCTCCCTGGAAAGTGAAACTGATGTTTTCCCACATATCTATGTATAAGAATTGTTTTAAGACTTGATTGTGACATGCCAAGCCCTGAATTTTCTTGCATCCAATCAGTTTTGTAATTCTAGAGCTTTTTTCAGTTCAAAGAACTATTTCAGGGAACCAGGCAGCATTTCTCACAGATTTATACATCTGACTTTTTGTGACCCTGTTGTATTGGCACCCACCACACAGAGCTGGGAGCTGGCAAGGATGAATGATTCCCATCCAGCTCTGAGAAATTCTGGCCTGACTCTGTGGCAATTGCAGCACACCTCTAACAACAAAGGCTAACATCTAATAAACCAAGAGAGCTGTGACAGGGTTATGTGTAAAACCAGTCATTTTTGTATCTTATGAAAAGTGTGAAAGAGTAACAAAATATGTGAGGTATGACTAACAAGAACTGCAGCTGTGGAGGGGATGGACTTTCTGGTAAAGACTGACAGCTTTTTATTTGGGAACTGAACTCACTTCATATGGAATCATTAACTTCTTGAGTGCTTAGGATAGCAATGAAACTGATGCATAACATCAAATCCTATTCTCATTTACTGTCACTATCTAGCTAGAAAAATCTATGTCAACCACACAATTATATTCTAGCAGTGTTGATATCCTAGGTAAATATTTATGGATATAATTGCTAATGAGCAGAAATTATTTCTGTCTGGATCATCCTCAGTTTAGTTAAAGCCTTTAAAAGTGGTGTCCAATATAACTGTCTAGTTGAGCTATGGTTTTTCCTAGCATGACCAAGAAAATGTTCTCTATGGCAGATCTTGGCTGAAAAACCTTCAGGAATCTTGATGTAGATCTTAGAGTCTCTAGGTGTTTTGTTTCTTTGTTTGTTTTGTGTGTACATGTGTGCTTCTACAGCTTCTTTTGTCAAAATTGTAAAGAATTTTAACTTTAAAGACTCTTTTATGCTTTCTTTAAAATATCTCAGATAATTCATTAATTCCACAATTCTCATGGATCTCCAGTCCAAAGAAAGAAAAGGCTAGACCTTGTCATAAGATGATGAAAATTTAGCTCTCACAATCCCTTACACTCTAATAATTACTTGCTGAAATTATCTCTTCCTATCTATTGCCCTTAGGAAAAAGAACTACAGACACAAATCTCAGGCCCTTCGATTCTGGACAGATAATACTTATGAATATAAAAATTAAAAGCAATGGGGAAGTGGTCTTTATTCTGGACTTTTTCATGTAGCATTAGCAAAATCTATTCTCTCTGATTTAACTTACAAAATCAACTAGAAATATTAAATTGCCCAATGTAATTAAAACCTCTTAGGGGCTTACCAGCTGAATATGAAAATGTTTCAACAGTTTCATAGAAATCAAATATTTTTAACAACAAATACTTGGGGTTTTTATTTAGTTTCAAAAATAGGTACTCACAAAATGTAGAGAAATATCTTCAGGTTTGGTCATTTGATATTTATGATTGGATTCAGTACTACAATTAGTTCCAGTTTCTCTCTTGAGAAGAAAGTATTGACAATGTACTTGAAATAACATTGCTACCTAAGCAAACTGATAGCACTGCCATGCTTTCTTTTTATGCAAAGAATCTTCAAAATATAATCTTATGTAGAGGAAGCAGTAATGGTTTAAGCTGCCAATTACTGTGGATGCTAATTTTGAAGTGCTGCCAGGATTTTATGTTAATGTTATTGAACAAAAGCCTGAAGTATTTTTTAATTTAAAACTACTGAACTATAAAATTGAACTATTAGACTTTCCATGAATTTAAGTGGACAAAGAGAATATTATGTCAAAGGCTCGATTCAGTCACCTTCAAGCCATTACACCTTTTGAAATGTGAAGCAGTAAGTTGCTGTGGTCTATTATTTTAGGCTGAAGTCCTCCCATGGTCTCTGCTACTACCCTTAAGTAAACTTCATCCTTCCCTGAACTCAATGCCAAATATGAACATAGATGACTTTAAATAAATGCACTCCCTTCTTTTATGGAGTATTCTCAGCATGCTCAGACAACTTGTTTCAGGGCAGCCTAATCACCAACTTCACCCTTGCATAATCTTGCAATTCACACCTTAGCAAGCACAGCATTCCAGAATAAGGTGGAACAGGCTGTGGATACCCTGTCTTCTTTTTTGCCTTCTGGGTGTAAAGCAAAACTGGAATTGCACTACCTGGGCATTTACATGTATGTATTGCTTCTGTTTTCTGCTTACTGTCTACAAAATAGACAAGAAAGCAGTAAGTGTGTCATTGACATTATCCCTCTTGTGTGCCTGGTGATGAAGTCTGATGGCTTAATTGACTTTGTGGTAGAGCTGGAACAATGCAAGAGGAAGGGACCTAGGGATTGGTGGACTTTGCAGTGTGGACTCTCAGTCTTTTCCAGGGAAGTTACATCTCCAGAGAACAGGGCATGAAATTGAGGCGACCTCAGCACTGAGGGCCAGGGCACAGAAGATGTCTTTGACTTCTGCAGCAGACTCTGAACTGCAGTATTAAATGCAGAGCCCTATTTATGAAACTAGACAAGTGTGTGTATGCAGTTGGATGGAGCAATGGCACACTTGTGGGAGCAAGCTGTGCCTCATTGCACCCAGCACCCTTTCCCTTCTGGCAGAATCAGGTAAATGATTGTGGTTTAAGCCCAGCTGCCAGCTAAGCCCTATGCAGCTGCTTACTAAGTGTCCCCATTTGTCATCACTTGGTGGGATGGGGGAGACAACCAGAAGACAGAAAGTGAGAGCATCTGTGGGTTGAGATAAAGACAGTTTAAAAGGTAAAGCAAAAGCAGCACACACAAGCAAAGCAAAACAAGGAATTAATTCACCACTTCCCACAGGCAGGCAGGTATTCAACCATTCCCAGGAAAGCAGCAATCATGTGTGACAGTTACTTGGAAAGACGAAACACCATAACTCTAGATGTTCTTCCTTTCTTCTTCTTTCCCCAATTCTTTATACTGAGCATGACACCATATGGTCTGGAATATCCCTTGGGTCACTTGGGGTCAGTTGTCCTGGCTGTGTCCTCTCCCAAATCCTTGTGCACCACCCACAGCCTCCCTGCTGATGGGGCTGGGTGAGAAGGAGAAAAGACCTTTATGCTGGGTAAGGTCTGCTCAGCAGTAGCAAAAATATCCCTGTGTTACCACTCTTGTTTTCAACACAAATCCTGAACACAGCACCATGCTAGCTACTGTGAAGAAAAAAAAATCTATCCCAGTCAAAACCAACACACACAGTAAGTGATTTTTCTGACCTTTACATGTGTCTGAATTTAGAGACTGTAGCTGCAACAAGAAAGATATATACACATATAAATTTTTAAGAGCCTTTGTCATTTGTTGCTGCACAGTAATTTTAGAAAGAGACCTAAGACAGATTGCAATGCAATCACGTGTGAAGATGGGACAGTGGACTGGATCAATGATTTAATCAAAATGTTTGAGGCTTTTATTGCATTCCAGTGGAGGAAAAATGCTTTTGAGCACCATGTGTTCAACACTTGCAACCAAATAGCAGATGAAATATTTGATTCATTTGCAGCAGACCTTTGGTTACTTTCCAGCAAATGCTTGACTGTTTTTTTGATGAGATCACTGCTAAAGTTGTTGTTGAGGACATATTGTGGTATAGGCTGAATGTTATTCCAACTGCAGTTTTCTACATTTTCTCATCTTAAGGAAGACTAGGCTACAAGTTTTATTATCTTCTGGTAAGCAGTTATTATTTGAATTATGTGGAGTCTAGTGTAGGGTATAAAACCTAACGGAGACTGATTGGCACAAGCTGACAATTCATAGACCACTGGATAATCTGGAGGGTTTGTGTGTTCTCTACAGAGAGGCCAGGCTTCTGCATCTTTTGGCCCTTGAATCCAGTTCTCCATGTTGTATTTTTCATTTTTTGTGGAAAAACAACTGACCCTGGCTCTGTCTTGCTGACATCAACAAGAAATAGGCATAGATGCTGCATGCCTCATCTAACTAGGACAGGAAATAGTGCATCTTGGCTCCCTCTGTGAATCCTACTCCAGGCTGCATGGTCCTCGTAAAAAAATGGGGCATCCCTTTCTTTATCTGTATGAGGCAGTGCATGATTCACATGTGATTAATTTGGGGAAAGGAAATAGGATAAAGTAAAAGTAGGGCAGCAGAAAGTACACAGTAGATGTAAACTCTAATGATTACACAACAAATCCAGTTAAGAGAACATCATATGATATGACAAAATTAAACTAGGCTGAACTGTGATTGTTTGAAAAGGCACCTCCTTTGTCTGCAAATTTAATACAGGGAGATATATGTGAGTAAAACAGAACTCAGCTGTGGCCATATATGTCTTATTTTTCTGTGACATTTCTCAATGAAAGGAAAGATTTGTTGTTTAGAATGTATTTGTTTTTTTAGCTAATGATTTTGCAAAGGTGTTTCATTCCACATGGTTCCTTAGGCAGAGCTCCAGGAAGGTGGTGTTTTACATCCTCCATTCCTGTCTGGCTTTGATTTTTAACCCAGCAAGGGAATCTGCAGCAAAAAGGGACAAAATTCAATTCTGCTTAACTGTGGCTGAACACACAAAATGCCACAGGTCTGTTCAGAGGTAAAATGTGCCATACTGGTACCTAAAGAATTAGCTCTTCTCTTTCATGTCTCCTAGACATGTCTTTCATGAATCCTTTATTCAAGGATTTATATGTCTTCCCCCATCCCTTTCCCAAGTTCTTGGGCATGATATTAGGTAGGATCAGATATTTGTTGCCATTCAGCCTTGTAAAGTCAAGGAATGGGTAACATCTTGTCTGTCCTACCTGTGTATTTGTATATGTTGAATACATTTACCTAAGACTCCAGAAAAAGTCAGATCTACAGGAGAAAGGCATCTTTATTGGAACCCTACACATACACATAGATTCAGTAAAGTGTGGAAGAAAGTGAAAAGAAGGATTAAAAAGCGTGATGTTACTTTTCTACCAAATAGCAGCAGATGTGAGGGACTAGCAAGCCAATTTATTTTCCTGTTGAGGGAGAAAAAAATTCAGTGATTCAGAATCTTCATAATTTCTTTTTTTCAGTTATGTTCTCCAGTTCCCAGAGAGATTTGTTTACATTTTTGTTGTCCCTTCATGCAAGAATGAATCTCAGTAATCATGGTGAGCAAGTCAGCTCCAAGAGTAAGACTGGAGAAATTATGTCTACCTGAACCGCCCAAGCCAGTCTCAAACTGAATTCACCTTGCCATTATATGTAAAGTTCTGTAAATTTTCTTAGAAACTGAATTCTGTAGAAAAGTTTTGGCCTTTCTGAAATATTGGACCAAGTTCCAAGTCAGAGTGTTGCCAATCGTCCTTCTCTTTGATGTGTATAGTCATTACCTATGTACTCAGTATCCTAAACATGTTAAAGTCAGACATAAAAAAAACCACCAGGAAAAAAAAATTCCTCACACTCTTTATGCTCTTTTCTTCACACCTTTAAATGACAAGCTCACCACTTTCTGTCCACAATTTTTCCAAAGTTGCACGATTTCTAAATTTTTTTTTGTCTTTTCCTCTCTTCATTGAGTTCTGCAAATGTTTTCTCTGCCTAGTTTTCAGAACTCTGCCTCATAGTGTAGGCTAAGGAAAAGGAGGCACAATTCCAGTTCCTCTGCACAGGATATGCCCCTTCATGCCTGGAGACGAGCTGCACAATGGTGGTGGTAGAAGGAACATGCTGCAGAATGCAGTGGCTGGGGGGTAATGAATGATTGAATTGCTGAGTGGCTAGAAGAGAAAGCTATAAAACCAAGTAGTGTCAGGAGAAGGCTAAGAAGGTGACCACAAGTTTAAGTGTCTGAATAGTAATTTGAAGTTCATAATGTAGAATAATAGTCTGGCAAACAAAATGTGAAATAATGGAAAGCTTTGCTAGTAGAAAAAGAGAGTCACAAAAGCTGGGTAGACTTTGCTCTGTAAAGGTGAAGAATGGCACTGTTTGCCCATTAAAGTATCTCTGTTCAGATATCTCCTTGAGGGTGAGATGTCAAGGCCTCCATTATGGGTAATAGCGAGCCAGTCAATGCAATCCAGGGAAACTTGAGAGCAAATTGGATGACCAGCTGACCTGTCAGTTCCTGGTTTAGAGCAAGCTGAAAGTATAGGCTAAATCTCAGTTGACTAGAATGGATCTCATTCTGGATGCAGTCTAAACTTTTAGCCAAACTCTTTGCTGTCAACAGAGAACAATCAGTCTTGCAGAGCTCTTTCACTATAAACAGTCTGTTGTCCCCCATTTTGGGCTATCTGACTCACTCAAAACTTTGATTCTGTTGCTTATCCACTAGCATTCCGTACTGTTTGAGATACCCAAAGGTATCTTGCCTGGTTGCCAGCCACCACACCAGAAAGGCATGGGTTTTTTATAACTACTATGTCATATCTGTCAGATCCAGGCCTTTCAAATAGGACTAAATAACTATGTGTAGATAGTGGAATGGAGCCTGAAGGTCTAATTTTAAATTATTAATTGAAGTGACTTTCATCCTTAATCCTCACTATTTGATGACATGGGTGTTGGAATTATTCAGTCATGAAAACTACTTTTCATTTTACTGCTAAAATGTATTCATGATTGAATGATTATTTTATCTCTGTGTATATCAACTGAGAAAAACCCAACACCTTATGTCATAACTAGAGAAATCACCCCTCCAGCCGGTGGTTTATTACAGGTGGTGTGGTATAGACACAAGTTTGGCATAACTGAAAGCAGTTACAGATTTCAGTTTTATTACAGATCCATGAAAAAGCAGTTAATTGAGTGAAAGCAAAGCCACTACTTACAAAAGGGTCTCAAGAAAATACTCAAAATTCTTCAGCAGTCATAATATAAGCACTTAGAAAAAGATTTTGTTTTGTTTTTTTAAATGTTCATTGATTTTAGCATAAACCTAATACATGTAGAGGTATTAAGTGAAAATACTATAGTGTGCTTTTATTGCATTTTCTGTAGGGTGGATTCTGTATTCTGATGTATGCAGCAAAAACTGACCACCTGAGACTCTGTGTGCATCACTGTTCTCGAATACTCCTTAGTTTGCACTATGACATAAATGAAAATGTTCAATTTAAGTGTGTTAGAAAAAGATATTCCAAAATGATGAAAATAAAGGAAAAGTGAGCATTATACATTTTAAATAGAAACTAATTGCATGGCAACTTTAAAATGGCTGTCTCACTCATGAAATTGAAAACCTCAGATCTTTACTGTTCACAGCATAGGGAATTGAAAATAATTTTTCTTAATAGTGGTTAGTTGGGGAGAAAAAAGGCCCAGTTTTAATGGGAAGGACTAATGCCACAAACTTAGTGATTTAGTTGTTGAAAGTGACACTGGCAATGGATCACATTTGTAATGATATTCTTTAGGTGTGGTATTCAGATCAAAAATTCTCATTGAAGAAATGAAAAAGCCCACATTTGCATCACACAGAAAATACAAATTTCCTTAATAAATTAGTTTGCTCCAGGCCAAGTTAGGCCAAGAAAATCTTAAGCATATTACTCAGACTGCTCTTCCATATTAGTATTTTGTCATATTGTTTTGTCTGAAACATAACTAATTTTGCAGAGATGTAACATATTATTTCTCCACCAGACATCTGAGACAATAAAAACAAAGGTGTTCAGGGGGTTTCTCTGTGACAGTTTAAAAAAAAATGACAGTGACTGTAGATCTAAGAAGGAAGTGCATTACAGAGATAGGCAAATTAAGTTCCACACTATTAGATACTCAGTGTATTACATATTAGTGGATAACAATTGCAACTTGGAGAGAGTGTTAAAAGCACTACAGACTTGCTCTTTTTTTTTTTTTTTTTTGTTCTATGAACAGTTCATCAGATATCAGAAAACACAATACAGTCTATTTTGATTAAGAAATGGCTGTGCACTTTTGTATATTTCACAGTGGGTGACTTGTAATTAAAATCATTACTTCTGTTAATGACAATGAAAATAAGCGATATAACTGTTTACTGTCAGCAGAATAATAACCATTTTTTTTCTTCAAAGTATGCAGAACAAGACCAGGTCAAAAGCGAAGAGAAGACTGGTATTTTTAATTAAACCATAACTTGGAAATCACCTAAAGATGACATGTGATAATTGACAGAGGTTATGATACAACAAGCAAAGGAGTAACACAAAAGGTTGACACTTCGGGGTGTGAATTGTATGGCATGTTTTGTTTTCTGTGTTAAAAGAATATTCCTCCAGAAAGAATTCAGAAAAAAAGTATTTTAAAAGACCCTCATTAAGATAATGAGGGACATGTCTCATTGTTATATATTCTATCTTTCTGTCTCCTTGTCCCAGTCTCTTCAATCAGACCGTCACAACATTTTCATAACTTTGTCATTATGCTACACAAGTGGAATATCAAAGATGAAAGAAGGAATAGAAATTAGATGACTGCAGAGTATGCATGTCATTTGGTCATGTCAGTAGTTGCTAATTAACTTATTCCATGTCTTATCACCGTACAGTACAAGCCATACACACAGCCCAGTGACGAGCTGTTCATTGAGTATTCTGTTAAAATTAAATGTGGCATCTTAAACCACAAAAGCAAACAGGTTGACAATATTACCAATAATTAGGTCCTTTCACCATTGTAATTACTTACCTAACTGGAACCTTACTAGAACTGGTAACTACCCAGAATACTATAAGCCACATCCTACACAGCCTATATTTTTGAGCACTTCTCTCAGTTTGGTACTGCATGACAACATATTGAATTGAATATGGATCTCTTCTACTGACTAGGTTCTCCTTTATCAATTTTTTTAAAAAAATGTGCATAATTTTTGGTAAGCCTTGAAGTATTTGGTCTCTGCTATCTCCTGAAAAAGAAACATCTGAGATTGTATGGAGTTATTTTCTTTTATCAGAACAGATCAGGAAAATAGAGAGATTTAAAGTTTATTAAATTATAAAATGGGAATTTACACCTTAAAAAATAGTGAGGAAATTTATGGTGTCAATAGAATTGAATAATCTGGTCCATACTGACATAACTGGAACAGTGTGGAGAATAAAAATACAGATACATCTAATCATTCTTATGAAGACCCCACTGGAAAAATAACCAGGCTTTTAAAATTACCATGGACAGGGTAGTTGTCTTTATATGATCTCTTTATCTAAAGAGATTTATTATCTCTTAGAATATCACTGTGTTTATACTCCACGTGGTTGTGCTGAGGAAGGAGCAGGGAGTCATGTACTGACCTCCTGCCTCCAAATGCCTGCAGAGTTCTGGCAAGAACTTTTTTTCTTTCCATCTAGCACCTCATCACATGTGAGTAAAACAGAACAAAATATTTCTGATGATATTTCCTTTGGGCAACACTAGTTCTGTAGAAGAAAGAATTTTTGGTAAACTGTGCCAATTTTGTCAGATCTCTGAGAGAGGTTAGCTGGGAACCAGGATCTGGCAGCCCAAAAGTCTCCATCTTCTCAGCAGCATGGTGCCAAGGGACCACCCAGGCAGTCACAAGCATGTTTTGGATTTTCCCAAACTCTTATTTTTAAAATTTCTCTTCTGTATCCAATCCCTATATATTTTGCTCTCTGAATGTGTAAATTTAAATTTTTTTTCTCAGAGTAAGACTGTACTGATTGACCTTGAGGAGTTACTGGGTTGAAAAGGAGAGCTTGCACATAGCTGCCATTGAGTTGTGCATGTGTAGCACTAGGGACTCTGAAAGCCTGTCACATGAGGAAACTGCTGCTCTACAGCAGGGTTTCAATATTGAAATCCAACCAAAAACTGTGCGATACTTCTGCATCACAGAATGTCTTACCTTTTGCACTGTATTACAAAAAAAGCCCTCCAGTCACAAAACTGTTCATTTCACCTTTTTCATAATGATTCTCTCAGCAAAAAATAATAATATCAGAATCTTTCCAATAGACTGGAGACTTATTTTTCCCCCCTGTTAACATGACATGTTCTACCTCACAAATCTAGGCACAATAATCTCAAGATATTGACAAGCAGGTAGTAAATAATGAGCAAAATTTCCACCTTGCCACCATCCTACCCTGCTAAAATCCTGTCTGGACAGTTTTAGTGGGGTGGAGAAGAGTTTATAAGGGAAATGTGACTGGAACAGTCATGTACATGCAGGCCCTCTGCTCTTGGGGTGTTCCTATGCCAGTAGGGCAGTGGTGAGTTCATCTGTTGTCCTTAAAGAGCTGAGCACAGTTTCTGAGGCAAAAACAAATGCTGTAAAGGTTCAGAATAAATTACCAGTGGACAGAAAGCCTTAACAAAGGTGATGTCTTCTTCCTTTCATGAGCTGGCTGTGAAATTCGAGCTTCCTGGGTCTGATTTACTTCTCATGGCTGAGCAAGGGGACTCTTGGGGAACTAGAGCATTATCTGAGGTAAATGCACTCAAGAACTAATTACTCAGATTGTACCCTAATAATTGGGTTTTCATTAGATGCTGGATGTCACTCAGCTCCCACTGAAGTTGGGGAGAAGGCACTCTTTGGATTCAGCTGCTGGATAAGGCTGTGGATGTAGTGCACTGGCACCTATTTCAGCTGTCAAAAATTTCAGCCCTTGCCATACAAGTGACAGAAGATAAAGCAGGATTTAAAAGCTGAGAAGGAAATTTAAATATGTTTCAACATTTGCTGCTTTCAGAAGCTGAAATGCTGCCAGCAATGTGATATGTGTTTTCTTATGCTGTACAAGCTTACATTTTTGTTTGTTTTTCACAATAGAACAATAATCAACAGACTGTGGCCTCAGACTGGGGCTCTGACAATTCTTTCTGCTTCCACTTTATGGTCATATGGAGCTCTGGCTTTGCACATTTGGTATTTCATTCTTATCACAGCATAACTATTCAGATATTGTCTGAGAACAACCAGTAATACTGCATTCTGCCATTCATGATCCTGTGGTTTTGCCTAATTTCTTCTCTTCTACTTACTATTAAAATGGTGGTAGCCTGTGACCACAGACTCATTGTTCTAGGAACCACATGCAGATACACATATGTATGCACGTGTGTCTAGTTATAAATAGTGCAGACAGCCATACATATGCACCTAAGGTTTCACAATGACACTATGATTTGAAAAACCTGATGGTTGCAGTGAAGAGATGGACAAAGTGCAGTGTGACAGACACATTTATTACCTTCTTTTTCACCCCACTCTAGCTGTGTTGTGTATAGGCAGTTGGGATGTATTTCAAAGAGGTACAGCTATTGTCTGTTGATTTGCAGAAAAATCAGGAGGCCAATTTACTTACCATAAGCTTGTAAACCCTGAATCCAATGGCAGACATTATGAAGTTTCACACAAAATGCTAGAAGCTTAGTTTAGGATCAGGCAGAAATATCAACGTACTAATCACATTGTAAGCAGTAAGTTTAATAGAGTAGACAGTTAGATGAACTTAGAATCATAAAATAGAATAGTTTGGGTTAGAAAGAACCTTTTAGAGGTCACCTAGTCCAGCCTCCCAGGAGTGAGCAGGAACATCTTCAAGCAGACCTGTTGCTCAGAGCCTTGTCCAACCTGAACTTGATTGTTTCCAGGGCAATGGGCCATCCACCACCTCTCTGGCAACCTGTGCCAGCATTTCACTCTCTTGTAAGAGGTTACTTCCTTATATCTATTCTAAAACTACTCTCTTTTAGTTTAAAGCATTACTCCCTGTGCTATCACTACAGGCCCTGCTAAAAAAGTTTGACTCCATCTGTCTTATAAACTCCCTTCAGTTACTGAAAATCCTTAAAAAAGCCTCGCTAGAGCCTTCTCCGGGCTGCTCTGTCAGCCTGTCTTCACAGCAGAGGTGCTTGTCCCTCTGATCATCTTTGTGGCCCTTCCCTGGACTCACACAAACAGGTCAATCTCCTTCCTGTGCTGAGGACCACATACCTGGATGCAGCTCTGCAGGAGAGGTCTCACAAAAGCAGTGTAAGGATCCCCTCCCTTGCCCTGCTGGGCATGCTGCTTTTGCTCCAGCCCGGGATTTGAATGACTTTCTGGGCTGCAAGTGTACATGGCTGGCTCACGTCCAGCCTCTCATCCACCAGCACCTCCAAGTCCTTCTGGGCAGGGCAGGCCTTGATCTGCTCTTCCCCCTGCCTTTTTAGATACCAAGAGTTGCCCTGACCAAGGGGCAACACCCTGCCCTTCGTCTTGTTGAATCTCATGAGATTCCTGTAACTCACTGCTGGATCTTGTCCAGGTCCCTCTGGATGGCATCCTGTCCCTCAGGTGTATCAACCACACAACACAGCTTTCTGCTGTCCTTTTCTGTAAAAGAAAGGGAGGGAAAAGGAGTAACTAAGATGATATTAGCTCCTAAATTTTCCCTGTAATAGAATTACATTGATAAAACTGTCCTTGTTTTGAAAATGTAGAGGTTCCTGTATAATAAGCTTTCTCAATTTGCATGCAGAATAAATTGACCTATTTGCCCCCTAGGAAGCTGAGTGTAATGGTCTGTACATAAAATTTGGCAATTCCTGCTCTGTCAAATGTGAGGGAGTGACAGTTGCACACTGTGATGCTGGCTTTTCAAAATACTATCTGCCTTTGAACTACTGCAGTCCATTCACCGAAAGATGCACATGTTTCTAACCAAATCCTGTCTGTAAGAAAAGAAAGAAAGCAGGTAGGAAAACTGGTGAAAAATGTATTGCATGTGCTCCTACATCAGTATCTGCATCTGCATGTGGAGTTTCAAAATGAACAGTGGCTAAAATTTTTGCAAAAAAGAGTAATTGCCTCAGAGCTATCAACATATTTGCTTTTATTTCCTTAATTACAGTAACATGTGATTGCCATTGTTTTATGGTTAAGTTTCTCACTCTCTTCTTAATAATTTGAATTTTTAGCTACACAGAAATTGTGGAAATCTTTATTTGGGAGAAGGGAAGTACTTTAGAGGGACTTAGAAATCAATTTTATGGAAAAAAAACCCAAACAAACAAGCAGATCCTCCTCCCCTCCTCCCTCAACAACTACAAAAAAATTTAAAGGTTTAAAATGGGGGTTAGCTGGAACTGGAATTGGTAACCTGGATATTATTTATGAAAATTCTATTGTGTTTCTATTTCTGTCTGGAGCAAACTTGGAAAGGATTAGAAAAATCAGAGAAATGAGACCCTTGCCAGCTGGGAATTTATAATGAACAACATTTTATTGTACTCACACAGCTTTCCTTCAGTCTTCTAAATTATGTTTAGAGACAGATTGATTTAGAATACTTTCTTTAGAACCTGAGGGTAGGAAGCTTATTTCATTTTGCCAAAAAATGTTGTATGTGTGGGAAGAAGAGGGGAATCTTGTAAAGTAGGGAGACTACTCTATTGTACACAAGGACCACCCTTCAGTGAATGAAAAAGCAAAAGTTTAGAGCCTTTCAGGTCTTTCTTAGGCAGGGTATGAAGCTGTCAGCATTGTCAGTACAATTTATTCACACTGTTCCAGTGCTTATGAAAGCTACTGAGCAGCCTGATCTATAAGTGATTGAACAGAACAATGCTCTGGAGCTTTGAGTACAAATAAAAAGCCACTATTTCAGGCTCCATGCATCACAACTAGTACTTTCTAGGAACACTGCCAGTCTAAATAAAACACAATCTTGCTGTAATTTTATACAACACTTGAAAAGAAGACTAAGGCTGTGCCCTTCATGAATGCTGCTCTACCACATTTTTCCATAACCAGGTGATAATTTGACTTGATGATATGCATGCCAGATTTAATTGTGCTTTCATATTCTGCTTTCCATCAACTATTACACTTGTCTTTGTTAGCTGATTACGATACAGAATTTCGCTTTATTATGCCAAGATTTCCTGATGCCTCATTTACTCAATTGAGTTGAAAAACTAACATCTAGCTGAGATGTTTGATCCATTATGCATGTAAGGAGTGTATGTGCTATACAACACACATTTCATTCATCAACTCTGGCCATTCTTCACAGTGTAAGCCTGAAAGTGCAAAAGCTCTTCAAGGCTGAAACTAAGACACTAGTGCCAATCCTTTTATCCGTGTTTGTCTCCTACCTTATCTCTGGGTCCCTGTAACACTCTCACTTGAGGAGAGGCTGGAAGTAGCCATGGAGGGCAGATCTTTAGTCCTCATTCACCTGAGAACAACTCTCTGTAATGCACACAACTTGCTCTTTGTGTGACAACTTTCTGTTCAGGAGAGCCCTAGCAGAAAGTTTCTAGCAGACTGTTCAGAGGATAGGAACTTGGTTGATGACATGCAACAGTTTGACAGTTAATGAATGTGATATGTCTTGGAGGATATACATTGGAATATATTGTACAGCTGTGGCATTTATTATTTTTAATTCAGTTGGTAACACAAAGACTTCACTTGTATGCTTAGATACTTTTCTATTAAATTTAATGAAAGATTTCATGACTGAAGACTTTTTGAAATTCTCAAAATTTTGTTCACTTACATTTTATGGTTAAGACTTTAAATTTTGTGATTGTCACGTAAACATGCTTTTCCACTACCAGCGAATAGTGTATCTGTAAAATACGCTCTTTTGAAAAATATTTTAGTTGCAGTTCCTTGGAAATTCCAAATTGTTGTGGTCTAATCTGCCATATATATTCTTGCCCCAAATATATTGGGGCAATTAGTATTCTTGCCCCAGATACAGGTCTTCAAAATAAGTAGTTTCATCTGTGAAATAAATTGTGATCATATACTGATAAATGAAACACATTTTTAAACTGTTCTTTCCAATTCCAATCTCTAGTGTTAAAAATAACGATACTGACTTGAAAATTATGAGCTGAAAACAAATTGCAGACCATTTTTTATTTAACTTGTGTTTTGATCATTTAAATTCCATCTTTTCAGGAGGTTTTTTTTTTGTTTGTTTTCTGAAACTGCAAATGTGGATGATTTGTTTCATTTTAGCAGAACAGAGGTGACAAGAGATAATCATAATAACATGACTTCAGAAGGAGAAAACAACAGTTCCCATGAGACTAAGATATAATTGTGAAAATTTGCACTGTTGGATTCTTCAAAAAGGCTTCTTTTTATTAAGATGCTGAAATAACTCTTTAACTGTAGCTGGAATCTAGTTTTCTCTGTAAACCAGATTAAGTTGAAATTGGCCTCCATTAAATAAGCAATGAACATCAAGACTTACTGACATGAGCGTTAATATTTTGCTGAGGTAAAGCCAAAGTCTGCATTTACTTTGAAGGACATTAAATCTTCAGCTTCCCAGATTAAGTTAGTAAATGTCATATATTAATTTCCTTAATTTATCTTATTACTACTAAGACTAACTAAAAAGAAAGTATACAGCATAGTGAAATCAGGTATTGGAGTACTTCACAAATATCAGGCAACAGTGATGCAAATAGATGGTCTTTGAAAAGATTAAGAACTGGTGCTTCCTGACCTTGATAGCTGTTATCTGTTACTAAAAATGCTCTTCTTTATGTTAACTCTTATGCAGTGCTGGTGACACAGCTTTTCTCAGGCCACCAGGAATGCTGCCTGCACGGTGTGATGATCAGTAACACCTTGTGTATGCCAAGAGAAAGGCAATGGAACCTATGGCAGGGTCTCATTTTGCTCATGGGGGAATCCAGACAGTGTATCAAGCAGAATAAAGAGTGTAATTCTTAAGTTAAAATGGATATTTAAAATTGTTCTGGAGTATGCCCGTTACTCTTGCTGTTTGTAAAGGGAGCCCGGAATAGCAGGATAGTTTCAGAAGCCACTGCTTCTGTAAGGAGATATGTGAAGAAGATTAATCCCCCTCTAGGTCTTGTTATCAATCTCTTTCATTTTTTGTTTGATTCTGGAGATCTGAGCAGCTGAACAAAGTTGCCCATTAGCTAGCTCAGCTAATATCTACCTGACATGGCTGGGCTAGGACATCAGCCAGTCTTCTGTTAGGGTTCTACCGTCAAAATAGGAGTTCTCATGAATTTATATAGTTTAAAATTGACTGGAAAAAGTAATTAAAAAAGAAAATCTATTGGATGCCTTCTGAACCTTCTGACTCCACCTAATAATGGGCAAATAAATGATTCTGATAAAAACCCTGCAAACATTGGCATGCTAATATAAAAAATTCTCTTCCTCCTATTCTTTGAAGAGAAACTAATTAATTACGGTTGGCTGGCTTATTTTATTCCTACAGCATGAAAAGAGCAGAATAGAAGCTACTAAGGTATAAAAATGTTTAGACTCCATTTTTATGAAAGTAGAAAACCTGTTTAGAATGTTATGATAAAAGACAAGTAGAATGGGAAACATGACGTGACACAATCTTAGCTCTTGAAGTGGCATTATGTTTTCATTGTGATGAAATTCTTATAAAATAAAAGGACCTTATGGTGATTTCACCTAGTTTATTTGCACAGTATCATAGATGTCTATAATTTCACTCCCTTAGCTGTAGTTTCCACTGCTTATATACTATCTCATTACTAGGACCAAAATCTCACGTGAGAACTACAGAGGAGCTAAATAGTGTTTCTTATAATATTTAAGTGTTTCTTATAACATAAATAAAATATATGGACTATTCAATGCAATTATAAGCCAGCAAACCTACAATAAAGGAAAATAAGCATTTCCCCCATAACATGTAATTAAAAAAACCCCAGAAGTTGTCACCGAAATGTGTTTTGATAGTCAGAATACAAACTGAATGAAAAGGGCATTAGGCAAATTTATGGAATAAATCTTAGTCCCAGAAGTCTAATTGAAACATTCAGCTTAGGAACTCATAAACTTCTGATTTCCAGAAACTGAGTTAAGTGAGTCAAAGGTGTATTTGCTATTTACATGGTTTCTGTTTATCTTTTTGTGTGCATCTGCCACTGGCTAATATCAGAAACAAGGCACTGGAGTAAGTAGAAAATTTAGTCTTAGATAATGGAAAACTCATTCTATCTTAGAGTCAAAAATTATAGACTACTTTTCTCAAAACTTTAAATTTGCAAAAACAGAAATAGAAAACTCTTAGAGATGAAACAAGTGGCTTTTTACTCAACCAGAGAAGTTGAGTGAAAAAACATTGAGTGAGTGTCCCTTTTCATAAGGATAATATAGTAAATGTTACTGACCTGCCAGGATATAATTTTTTCCTTGTCTGTATTTAGAAACATTAAAGCTGTAATAAGTAATCAGTTAAAATATTTTCTATGGATTTATTCTCTGATGAGAAAAGAGAAATGGATTGCTTTTGTCTTTTTGAAAAATACCAGTCAAGTGAGATGGGTAGCAAAAAGTGACCATCTGTCACATGTTATTTTAGTGTTAACCTCAGCCTCATAAAATGGGGCCCTCCCCAACCCTCCTGTGGTAGTGTAAAGCTATTTCAATTCTATTCACACCCTCTGGGCATCAGTGTGATTTGGAAACCTAATAAAGTAAGTCATCAAAGAACAACCCATGTGTCCAGAATTTGTATTACTACACTATGGGGAGCCCAAACAGTGCTATCCTTTAAACCATATGTCTTCTAAAGCTTCATTTAATGACATAGAAATCAATGTGATTTTGGTGAAAAGCACCAAACAAGACTTAAGTAAAGAATTATTACACAGAATGCTGACTCTGCACTAAAGTATTTCTTCCAGAGGAGCAGAAATGTACTGGAAAGCTCTGAGGGCCCGTTGTTCCATCTTCCTGAATCAGAGGATTCAGCCACTGTCCATTATTTCTGAATTCAAGAATGCAAAAATGAATTGAGCCTTTTCCTCCCCTGACCCACATTTAAAGTTATTTCTGGAAGGAGAAAAATAAAAACCTCTTAACTTCTGCATTTTGGAGTTAGGAGAGTCTTTGCCCATTATCTTCATAGGATACATTTGGAAAACCTCTTCATAAGAAATTTGACTTGTCAAGAAGAGACCTGGGAAAATCCTGTGCTGCAGATGGTAGTTATTTCATGTCAACACATAGACTTAGGCTTCCTTGATTGCCATGGGAACCTAGTCATTTTAGCAAACAACAATAATTATTTTCATCCTGAACTAGCAGTTTAATAAAGATTAGATGAACTACATGCTGAAGATGTTAATTTTGCTTCATCAGCTGTAATGGGAATATATGATGACTAGCTAAGATGCAGCTGTGTGTACTCTAGACATGTAAGCATATATAAGATTAATCTTTCATGTATTCTCCAACTTTCCATGCCCATCTCCTGGAGCAGATGAAGTCTTGTGGACCTGCATAAAGGTTTAACAAGAAAGTCCCTTCTTTATCATGAACCCAGTCAATAATTGGTATAAAAATACATCTGGCAACAAAAGCAAGATGACTTTGGATGATCAGCACTCTCATTTTCTCTGATCAGTGAAATATTAAAAACTTTAACACTTGGGAGGCTCTTTCTCCTTCTGGAATTCTTCATCAGCCACAATAGTTATAGGTAAGTATGCGCCTCCGTGCCTTTGTTCCAAGCTGCCCGACTGACCCTGGCAAGGAGGCAGCTCAGAAAGTCCCGCCTGTAGCCTCGCTGCTACTTTGGAACTGGTGGGTTCTTTTCACTGAGACCCCTTCAAAGACAACGAAAGTGAGGCACAAAGAGTGACTCTGCTGCGAAGTTTAGATTGTAGGGTTTATTGTTTCATTGTGGGAAGCAGCCAGTCAGGGGTCCTGACCTGGTGGAATTCCTCAGCAGCAGGGGCCCCTCAGGGCCTCTGCACCGTTGTTTTATGGGGGGAAGGTTCTAACATAAGATAAGAACAAGATCCAGTAAGAAAATACAGGGGATGATACAGGATGGGACAGACAGCAGTTATCACCAGTGGGAATAGGGGGTAGGGCAGGGAAAGCTGGTATCCAGCCAATAACTTGACCAGCTTCTCAGAACTTTCTCGAAGAAGGGGAAAAGCCTTGGGGTGAGTGACAGAGCCCCAGGGGGTGGGACTTTGACTGACACATACAAACTTCGGGAAAAGACCAAAGGGGAGTTTTGGGCAGGGGTACGTAGAGCAAACCATTTACAAAACTAAACAATAGCTAATAAACATATAGAAGCTAAAATGCACCACCACAGGTAAGATGACTGTTCAGTTCTTTTAAGGTTCTTAATACCTAAGAATCTCCAGATCATTTCACTATGTGACAAGAATCACTGGCTGACAAAGGGGTCCAGATTCATGGGAAGTTCACCTGTAACACTGACGACAGACATATCAGTGCATAGAAACAGTCCAGGTCTCAAATTATTTTTCAAATTACTTCCTTTAGAATTGAGGATGGGCATAAATCCAATTAATAGGTAAATAAGCCTACAACATGCCCTTTAATTCAGTATTATTCTGAATTAGGCTTCAGAATATTGTTCCACTTTCATTACAAATTTAGTTTGTAAATCTTTAATGAAAACACATGCATTCTTCAGAATGACATTATTATACTTATGCTTTTTCAATGCACTCATTTATATAAAAGATCTAATTCCCAAGGAGAGTGTCATAGCTCTTTCATTCCATTTACATGGTACACAAACATTTCTGAAGCAATATATTCTCAATTTTCTTCATAAATATTAAAGAGGAATGTTGAGGGAAGCTAGAGCTGAGTCAGCATTTGTTGACTTTTGTTTGAACTCTCACAAACTGGTAGGTTTAACAGTGACTGGAGTAGGAGATTGCATATCCAGATTTATGGACTCTTTTCACTAATCTTTTCTTAAATTCTTTTGTCTTTGACATATAAATAAAATTATGTAGCGTCTTAGAACTTACAAAAAGCAGACAGAAGAAAACCCTACCAGTTCCTCAGCTAACTGCAAGAATGCCGTGGGAGGGAACTTTAAGATAGTGCTGAGTTTAAGTGCTGATTCTAACCAGAGTTCATAATTTTGTATCCTTCTTTGGTCTTATGTTCATTGAACCTAGAGATTTTTAATATGGGGTCCTAGGTGAGGTCCCTCTTGCTGATGAACTTCAGTGGTGCCAAGGTTTCTGTGGTTTCGGGGAAATCAAAGCAAACATTTCAAAAGGTCTGGTTCATTACATAAGTAAAACTTCAGGGCAAATTAAGTGTCTATATTAAGTGAATTGGATCCTGTCTTTGAAATTAATTTCATTTAAAGACTTTGACAATACTGCTAAAGAAACTTGTTATTGAAATGCCAAGTCACTTTTAAAATAAGGAAAATTATTTTCATTGCCATGGGAGATTTAAAAAACCCTAAAATGTCTTCTAGTATTTAAAATAATTTGAAATACAAAAATATCAAAAGCATTTTCTGAGAATAAAAATAGTTGTTTTCAAAATAAAATGAAATGACACTTCAGTATGAATTTAGGAACCCTTTTTTTTTTGTGTGAAAAATGTTTTCATCACTTTTTCAAAAAGGTTTAAAGTTATTAATTCTGGTCACCTGATTGTCTCATGATTGCTACTGGTATTCAAAGTAGGAAGAGTAGCTGAAGAAGAAAACACCACGAAACTTTTCTCCCAAGATGGGGAAAACTTGTGCCATTAGTTTTGTTACTTGTAGTTGGAACTAAGACAATTTTTTGTAATTAAAAGAAAGAAAACTAGGAAACTTCTATGCCAGTGGTGTTCCTGTTGGTTTCGTGCCAGAAATTTCACAGTGAGACAGGACAAACAATGAAGCTCTGACTGAATCCACTCTTTTAAGCATCATGATTGCTGAGACCATAAACTCTAAACATGTCATAATCAAAGCAGTTGACATGCAATATATCCTGGGTATTTTATCCCTCTGTCTGTGGAGGCAGATTACCAGAAGCTGACAGAAAGCCTACTGAAGTCAATATGAATCTTTGAAATGACATCTATAGACTTGGAATGGGTTCTTACTTCAAACCATTTGTAGCTCAGAGGAAAGTGTTTACACTTTATCATCACTAACATGCCACAAGTTTGAAAATGGCATTTGCTCAGAACTAGATCTTCTGTGTCATAAGTTAGAAAATGTGTTTATATTTTGGAGGAAATTCACAGACTGGAAGAGAGAAAAAAATGTTTTTGGCAGTAGATGGAATTTTTGTTTAAGAGTGGTTTTTTGACTATTGAAATCAGTCTGGTGGAAGTGGACTAGCACAAGTGGAGCAGGAAATAGAACTGTGGCATGTTCAAATTATGTTTATGAAACTTAACACATTTTTTATTCCAACAGCATCAGTTTTGAGTGGCTGTGACTTCTACTAGTCAGAAATGATCAGTACTTTGTAGATAATAGGAATCCATTTTGGTACAGTTAATAATATTAATCTATGGTAGCAGAGATAATATAGTTATAACTAGAATAATTTATATATAAATATTAGCTAAATCCTGCATAATATGTCAGAGTGTAAGAGTGCAATAGAAGATTTTAGGACTCTGACAAGTGAGACTGCCACTGGCTTTGGAAGGCTCATCCATAGGCTATCAGCTTGATCTCTTCTGTGAGAGAGAATGCTTTTCTATAACTGTCCAAGCAAGACTGTCAACCAACTGTGACCCACTGGATGCTCCAAAGACTCATATGTTACACAAAGGATGTGCAAATTATAACACAGTTTAAAATGGTCTCCAGGGTTTAATCAGAATAGCAGTGCAGGAAGCAACAGCCTCTGCTCTGTGTTCTCAAATATCCTTAAATCTCTTTCTGTAGTCTGCAGTGTATGACCAACACAAAGTAATTTATATGACTACAGTGCCAACCAATGTGAGGAGTAAACTCTATTTATTGTAGGAGGAATCCCTTCTACTACCTTTAGATGCTGCAAGAAGTGCTGGATAGAGGCCCTTTAATATGACTAAATTCCTTATAATTTCAAATGGATGTGCATTGTTTCTTTGATTAAAAAAATATACATAAATAAAGTTACAAAGAGAAGTAGCTTGTGCCTAAGATAAGAAAATTATTCTAGTTTTTGTTCAGAGGAAGCTGAGAACATTCCCTTTCTAAATTCAGGGATTAGAAGTAAGTAGTTAATAATTCATATTTTTGCAGCTTTTTTTTTTTTACCTTTCTGCATTTAATTAAGCTCTGTTGCTTTAAAAAGTTATTTTAAAATTTCATTTTAATCTAAAGTAGACAGTTATATCTCTGTAATTGTATGAAATTGTGAGTGGGAGAACAAAAGCTTAACGTTGTTTTGGGGGAAGCAAGCCAAATGTAAATTTATCCCTGCAGCTGATTCCTCAAGGGCATTGGCACGTGCCACTGTGTATAGCAAAAGGAACATGACCCACCTAATGCATGCATGATCTCCATAATGGAAAAGAAAAAAGACTAAGGTCTAGTGAGGTCTAATAGAGGGCAGGGACCAGAATTTTGAGCAGATGGTATTCAGGGGCCCACCGGCCGCTTAAAAGGCAGGGAGTGGAGAGAATAGGCAGATAGTAATTAGCAGAAGGTGATAAAAAAAAGGGCAGCCAGGATCCCCCAAACATCTGTTTAAAAGAATAAAGAGCCTGGTCTGACCCTGAGCCTTAATGATCTTAAAGGATACAATTTAATTGCCTGTAAAAAAAAATGCACACACATCACGCAGAGCTACAGTGAATCTTGCTTTGAGAGCATTGCAGGAGTTTGAATAATTATTAATTTGGTGTATTTGTTTTAGGAAGGCTATATACAGCATTAAGTCAATAAATGAAGTAGTTATTATAAAAATGCCAGCTGTCTTTTCTGGGAATCAGCAAGCTCTTAACAAAAATTTGAATTTCAGATAGCTTACAAATTAATATTACTTGCACTGCATCCTAAAATGGCTATTTTGACTTCTTCTAATGTATTTATATGGCTACATCTGTCTTTTTTCCTGTGGTTTTTTTCTTTTTTGTTTTACATAGAAAGCACTTAGATCCTTAATTTGTTTATTTGAAGTATTTTGACCCCTGCAGATAGCTGCTAATTACAGCACCAGAGACCTGATTGCAGATGTCATCATTTACTAGTGACCGGTTGCTTCAGAATTACTGCTGAACGTGACCAAGGAAAGTGCTGATTCACAATGAGCTTTCTCTTGATTTTCTCTCCATTTCATTCTAGCAATAGCTGAATACCTAACTCCATGAACAAGGGGTCAGAAAGCATTGTTTACATAATAGTTAATTATTTGTTTTAGACAATCTTTGAAAATGTAGCTTATAAGAGTTTAAAATGGTCTTTTTTTTTTTTCCTTGCTGTTTCACAGAATGAATAGCTTAATTCAAAGCTATTAAAAAAACCCACCAAACCAAAACAACACAGACTTCCCCTTTCCAAACCAGTGGTAAGCAGCAGTGCATTGCAGCATAAAGCTAATGATTTTCTGGCAGTATGTGCTTATGTACCAGTGTGAATGCATGTGTAAGAACTGATTGTATTGGATGTTTTAATTTGCATTCTGGAAACAGGGGCAAAAAGCACTTTGAGAAAAATCACAGGTGATCCTAAATTGGACAGTGCTGTAAACATTAGAAAAGAGAAAAATCAGTGTAAAGGGATCTGAAAGATATGAGAAACATGAGAAGAAAATAACAGAGTACGCTCTAAGGAGGTTGAAGTGTAGTATGTTGGGAGATGCAGTGGAGGTGAAGTAATTAAATGTGCATGGTTAAGACAGGTATCATACAAAGCTATTTCCCTGCTCAGCATTATTGAAATCAACTTGATAAAAATAAGTAAACTTTAAAACAAACATTTCAGAAGTCAGAACTGTATTCAGAAAATCTGCAGTAGCATACATGGAAATGAAGGATTAGCAAGACAGCATTTTCAAGATCCCTCATTAAAGCATTGTGTTAAAAGTATCATTTGCCCCTGTTTCAGAAATGAATGTATATTAAAGGTTGTATACAAAGCTTGCTTCAAAAGTCTAGCGTATCAAGTTTATTTATTTAATCTAAGATTAGATTTAAACTCAGCTTTCGCTTGTAAGCACATCATGAACCCATCAACATTGTGATCGGTTTACTGTGGATCATTCAAACACTTTTAATTTGTTAATTGTTAAATTTGGAAAAAGCCCCCAGGCAGTGAAATTCCAGTAGGTTTTAAAAATTCTAAATTGAGAGCCTAAATATATTAAGGAAATGTCTGCAAATGTGACAGGCTCCCTTGAAAAATCTTGACCTGTGCAGTTTCTTTAGGATTATATCTCTGAAGTGAATGGAAAAATGAAAATAGATTCTCGGACACACACTGATCTCAGCAAAAGTTAAAAAGAGCCCATGCTCTACAGGACTCTTCTAAATTCAGAGTAGCATCAGATAAGAATGGAAATGTAATTGTGATAATATTATTTTGCTCTGTGATTCATTACTTTTGTAATAAGCTTTCACCACAATCGAAGGAAAATAAATGGGAAATTTAACAATACAAAATGTTAACGAACTGAGACCCTAGTTTTGTGTTGTCTTTTGCATGGGTACATTCCATAGAGGATCATTTCCTTCCTTCATCTCATTCCAGCTTGGGAAGGAATTCTGCTTGGGAAACTGCAACACTAGACAAGAGGTGCTATGAAATGGTGTGAGCCACACATTGGTAATTAGGTGCAAGTCAGTCTGACAGACTTGGTAAAAGAACCCACATCAATATAATTTACACTTTCTTGTACTGTGCCCCTTGGCTGAGTTAGCCAGGGACTGAAGTGACAGATATAACAGCATGGGTTTGCACAGCAGTCAGTACAGGAGTGCATCTGCACAAAATGCAAATTGTTTAAAATTTGCACAGTTCTTGTTTCTTTTCATTTTTTTTGGGGGGGGAAATTTTAGTCATTTTAAAGGACTAGAAAAATATTTTTTTTTCTTTGGAAAAAGCAATTCTCATGTAATAACTTAGTTGAAAATCCAAGACATAAAAAGAAATACTAGGAATTGTGAAACTTATTAAACTGGGGAATCTGACTACAATGTGTACATTGTACAAGGGCTGGAGGAGAAAACACACCAGCTCCTTTGTGTAAATCCTCTCTGAATTTTCTTCATATTTTATGAAACCTTATTTCCTCCCTATTTTAATTTTTCCTACTGTTTCTAAGAATTATTACATATTTGGCTTGCAGTCCTTAAATATTCAGGTTTTATAGCATAAACAGAAAAAGAACATAAAAATAAAAATGATTTGTGACTCTAATGATATTGCATTTATTCGTTCCTATTGAAGTACAATGGTCTAAACATTTTTCATCACTTGAAAGAATTTACATAAAGCTTCTGATTTCTTCTGGAAGTGGCTTTTTGTGATGTACTTGCACTCTTTGTGTGTGAGCCTCACAGGCATATTTTTCACATCCCAGGCAATGGAACTGCAGGCGTAATTTTTATAAACTTTGTAGTACTTACATAATGAACAACATTTGTGGTGTAAAGCACCTGGAATATATTTTGATAGTTATAAGAATACTTCAAATGATGAATTGCAAGGCTTTGATTAAAAAACAAAATGTAAGAGCTCCTGATTTTCATTTTCCATAAGTATCCCCTGCATCACTTTGGCAGTGAGCAGTTACTTTCAAGCCTTTTTCTCCTTGCAAAGCACTGGTAAAGGGCATCAATGTAAATCTACTTCAGAGTATTGTGGAACTCTTTATTTGTGTAGAAATACATGTGAAAATGTGGAGATTGCACAGAGTCAAAGGCATACATCCCTTTGTGGGTGCTACTTTAGCTATGGTTGAAAACAATCCTGTCATCGGGCTGTTGAGTGCCATCGTCATCAGAGGATGTGACCTGGGTGGGAGGGCATGGGGAGAGATGGGGAGAAGCAGGATTGCACTGAGCTCTAGGGATGTGTTGGCAGCAGACAGGACACGCCTGCCCTGCCACTGGGTGCCAGGGGACTGCAGGGGAGAGAGGAGCTGGGCTGAGGCAGGGATGGAGGCTGAGCTGCAGAGAGAGGCATGGCCGAGAGTGGCTCCTTGAGGACAGTGGCATTTTCTCAGTGAGAGCCCTGGCTCTGCCACCCAGTGTGGATGAGGAAGAGAGTACTTTGTAGGTTCTGGGTGGACCACTTGGGGGAAACACTAAAGGCTGCTGGATGAGCTGGCTGGTAGCCATTCAAGAGTTGTGGGTCAGTGAGGGCCTTGCATGCTCCAGGCTCTGCCCTGTGCCCCTGCTGCTGCCTGCCCTCCTGTTTCCCCACCTATCTGCCCTTCTGTCTGCCCACATGATTGCCCACCTGCATGCCCACCTGCCTGTCCACCTTCCTGCCTCTCTGCTTACCCATTTTTGTGCCTTGCTGCCTCCCCACCTGTCTGCCCACCTGCCCACCTGCAGCTTGTCCCTGGCTCCTGCCCAGTGGGCAGCAGGTGAGATCCCTCTTCACGGTAAATCAACTTTCAATTTACATAATCCTCTTGTCTGCCTTGGTGAATTAGACACACCTAATACAAGTAGGAAGGTTGTCTCTGTCTTAGTGAATGAATTTAATATCATTAGCTAATGACCAGTTAATGACTCCCTCCATCTTCACCCTTTCCCCTGCTCTGCCACAGGCGATGGAGGAGCACCATGGTCAGAACACCCCTGGCAGGGTGGGCAGCATGGAACTGACTCGTCAAATACACCAAGGCTAAACACAGGATGATGGGGTTCAGGCACTCCTGCTTAGATGAAACATCATCTGCTTAGAAAGTAGGTCACACATAATTTGCCTTCCTAAATTCATTAAAAATCAATGGGTCAAAGTCAAATGTGACAGGTAAGAGGTAGAATGAGTATAAATCATGATGAAAGGAGCATCATCTGAGAGAGCAGCTACTCTAGCTCATGTGTAGCAGGGGCTTTAGGAGGATGTTTATGCTGCATTGTCTTAGTGCAGATGGAACCCAGTATGAGCTGTAGAAACAGACAAGGGAAATGCTAAGAGTAAGCATTTTTAAAGCACAGATGCTTTTTGCTCTGTAACTCTGTGATTGGGACTAGTATCATACAGTTCTGATGTTGTTTTATACATATATGTTATAAACATATATTTATGCACAAAAGAACTTTATATTTAGCTAGATAGAAGGAATATATCTATATATATTCATGTAACAGATATGAATAGTTCTCAAAAAATGAGAAATATTTATTGGCATGTGTTAGGCCAGGAGAGACAATCCCCAGTCTGGCTGTCAGTTATCCTTTCCTGGTGAGGGACCAAGATGCTCCAGCACTTCAAAATCCTGCTTAGGCATGAGTTACTATCTTTGCATTTCAAATTAATTTAAATGCAGGTCTTGCTTTCTTGTTATACTCAGTACTTGAGCTTCTGTGTTTTCCTCACACCTGCTGATGACAGCATAATCCATCTTAAAGGAGGAAAAAAGTCACAGAAAAATACCTATACTCAGACTTGTTTGGAATGTCATTAGTCATCATAGGAAAATGCAAAATATGCCAGACTGAACATAGAATTTTGATTAGTCCTTAAATAATCAGAGAAGAATCTAACAAATTTTAAGTGCTATAAACAGTATTAGGATGCAGACACTGGAGATTAGCTTCAAGGGTTTCAGTAAACTAGGATCTGAAGAGCCCATTTTTGTTTCCTACATGCTTATTTTACTCCTTTAAAAAAAAAAAAATTTTTTTAAGTGTTAAAAGCCATGCCATGCTGGATTGCAATACGTTTCACGTAACCTACTGTATAGTGCTTTGTATAGCTGTGTTCAGGAAATCTGTCTATACAGGTGCCCTTGGAAATGTACTTGGATGAGTCCTGTCATATTGGGTTTATGGGGGAAAAAGAGAAAGAAAATAAACCCACCACACCTGCACCTGGCAGTCTGTAGAGCATGACTGAAGTTATGGTCCCATCGTGGTTAAGTCTAGACTGGACATTCATGACCACAAGCTTAGGTCAGGTGTGAGCACACGTCCGTGCAGTGCTGTATTTCTGTTGGGTCAGCCAGAGAGCCTGATGTGCTATTTATGCTGGCTGATACTGTGGCTGCCCAAGATACCAGACTGAGCTCCTAGCTCCAGCTCACTCGGTTGCTGTGTCACTGTGAGGCTGTACATGGGCACTGGAGCCATGGCTGCAGCAGATGGCTCCAGCTGGTGGGCAGCCAGCGGTGAGGATGCCCTTGTGATCAGTGTGCCAGGGCCCCACCACTCAGTGCCTGTTTGCACCTCTAGGGCAGACCTTCCATGTCCATGGTCAGTCCCATCTTTGAAAGTGCTCCCTGGAAGATCAACACAAGGAGGATGCCTTTGCATCTGCCTTGCACAGCTGTCCATAGCACATCCAGGCTGGCAGTTCTCTTGTCTTTGATCCAAGCTCCAGGACGCAGTACTATGCCATGTGAGTTCGTGGTTGGCAAGGCCTGTGAAAGTCCCTGTTTCCAGCAGGACTAGCTGATGAAATTGTATTTGAACAGGCTCTGCTGGGAGAAGCATTGCCTTCTTTTCAGGGAAAGCATACCATGACAGAGGATAAAAGCTGGGAGAAAGAGCAGGAGAAAACCAGATGTCCTGCTAGGCTTTTGTTTCTCTGTTTGTGAAGCAGCACAATTAAGGCTGAAAAGCATGTGTTCCTGACTCCATGGGACATCTGCAGCCATGAGAAAAGCAATGCCTGTATAAAGTGTCATTCTGAAAATATGGGAGGAGCACCAGTGAATGGGGAATGCTGAGGTGAAAATGTAATTTCATGGAGGTCTTTGCTGAGTGCATTTGGCAATGCAGCAGAACATTCTAAGATGCTCAATTTAGCATTGAGAAGAAAACAAGATGTTTTCATTTTGGAAGATGACAGCTTCTGACATATGAGACAGCTTCTGAAGTACTCCAGTTCTAGCAACAGAGATCTGAGGTAGGAATTCTGGCATCTCTGCTGTGAATTAGGAGGCAATATTTATCTCTTGTAAAGTTCTTGGTCCATGGTACTTGTGGGTCACATGCACCAAGAAGCCACACACATCAATTACTCGGGTATTTCCTTATGAGATTATGACATGATCATAATATGTTCTGCCATTTCCCAGTTCTTATTTTACAAGGAAGGGTTCTCTGTTGCATGGATGGCCATTATAATGATCAAAAAAATGCTTTACTGTTATTGTTCACTGCTTGATGACCCCACCTCTACTGATCTTGCTTTTTAGGTTATGATGGAAGTTCCTGAAGATGGGTGGTTTACACCTAACCATCAATAACACTCTTTCCTTCTTGATGCACTTGCAAATGCAATTATTTGCCAGGCATTGAAAGAGATTCTGACAGATTATCTTTGAGTGTTATGATATCTGTACAATGGTGCTGAAATACATTTTTAACCCACTGAAGGGAAGCAGAGGGAACTGATAATCAAATTAAGCCTGATAATGATTTCCACACCAGGATCCTGCTTTCTTACCTTAGCTGAAGCAATATGTATGTGATCAAAAAGTTGACTTGAAGATGGAAGCAGATGAAGCAGAAAGCCAACACAGGTACAATTGGCTGCTGAAGTTTCTCTGAGCTGGCAGACAATTTGTGTTTGACTGCTGATTGTGGTTTTACTGACAGATATACTGCTGAGTTGCCACAGCCTTCCTCGAGGCTCATCTCTGAGCATCCAGAGGTCATCCGTTCCAACTCTGCCTGTCCTTGGCCACTCTCACCAGCAACTCTACTTTCTCATTAGGCTCCCAAAATAACCCCTCTATGAATGGAAGTAGAAATCTTTGAACAAATGAAAGAATACTGTATTTGGTTCAAACAAAACAGAAAGTAATTTCTTTTATGGAGAAGATATTATCATCCAGTCTAAGAACATAAATCTGTAGGTTTTTAGCAATAAAGATTAAAAGGAGAAATACATGGATTTAGTAAATAAAAAGTGGCAGAAAACTGACATACTTTTCAGGGTTCCTACTACAATTCAGGGCAAGTAAATTTTTCATCCATCTCTGAAGTGACCTAATGGCTGTTTAAAAGAACAGCAGAATGATGGGATGCTGTACAGAGGCAATGAATTTTTATAAATGTGAAAAATATCTTATAGCAAGACTTGCTTTAAAGTACTCTGATGTATTTCTGAGAGATGCTTCAGAAAAATCATAAAATACAGCCCTTAATCTAACATTTTAGAGGGTTTTGAAATTATGTTCTTGACAGTAGCCACTTTATATCTACTGGCTTATGAACAGACTGAACCTTTGCAGGATCAGGACTGAAGGCCATAGTTCTGCAAATGTTTATGCATGAGTAGAAAGTAAGAACTGAGTCCTAAAAATCACAGTATGCTGTGGATGAGGAAAAATGTAGAGGGAAAACAGAGCAAAATGATATTTTTCAACCATAAATAATACGGTATCCTTCAAGACAACCCTTTCATAGAATTTATGTTTGAAATAAAACTTCTGTTTTCATAAATGAATGGCATTTTAGGATTATTACAATGGAAGAGGGAAATCTGCAGCCATTCAGCAACTCCAGAAGGTTATTGAAAGAATACTTTAATTAAAAACCTAGAGCATCCCCCACTTGTCTGCCCTGCTCCCGTCCTGAAAAGCACTCTCCTTGCTTTCGTGAGCACAAGCAAATCAGCCTTGTTAGTACAAGGTAGCTCTTGTTTGAATTGTGTACCCTGGAGATGCATAATTAGTGCAAAGGAACTGTTCCTGGGGGGAGTTCAGATTCAGAGAAAGGAGAGAAATTAAAGTGCCCTACATATGTGATCTAGATCCTGAGAAGAGGGTGAGATAAATTAAATATAAATCAATTTTATGAATTTGAACTTGATGCATAAAATTTAGGTCAAAAAGCTATTCACCCAATACTTTTTATAGATGAAATTTCTATCTGTGGTGGGTAATTTTTATGGATAGAAGGCTAATGACATTCAGTAAAGGTTCTGTTTACTTCCAAAGAGTTGCATTCACAGCAATGTGTACAGATTCAAAGCACTGTCTGGGACTCATAAGAATCAGAGAATATTTAAGTCCATTAAATTAACCAGTAGCAAAAATGTATTTCAGACCACAGTGAGTTGAAACGCAAATTACCAGATTCTTTTGGCAAATGTCTACAATAATAAATTCAGAGGATCTGAAATTTTTAATTTTAGCTGAAGTACATTTTTTATTGGTAGGAATTAATCTATCCTTTTCAAACTTTACTTGTTTTAGATTTCTTCCATTTCTAGAGTCAGAAAAGAAAACTGAAATAAGACTTCATAACTTCATATAGAAAATGCTAGGATGTAGAAGCAAAATATATTGAAGGTAGAAGAAAGCCAGCCCACAAATGTTAATCTGCCTTTCTATCCTTTGCATGTTCCAAGTTCTTTGTTCTGATTCCTTGCTTTTTACACCCAGGTACGCCTTCAGTACCAATCTACCCCTCAATTCCTTCGGTTGCAACCATTTAAGTCACCAGTTCAAGAGGCCTGGATATTAATTTGAAAGAGGCCAGTACATGATACTTACTTTCCAAGGAGATTGTTACAAGTGGTGTTTAGAATTTCCCTCCCCTCTTCTCTTAAAGCAGCCCTATTCCTGTCCTAGGGGCATCTCCTAGGCCAGACAGGGCAGCCCTGCCTATGGCTCATTATGTCAGTGACTTCTTAGGCCTCTAGACCCCTAAAAAGCCAGAGGGCATTTAATTACTTTAGCCAGAAAGAAAGGTTCTTAGGAACTCTCTGTCTCCTAGAGGTGTGGATAGCTTCCAGACTGGGTGCATTTCTGCAGTTTAGCCCCTGCAGTGTGTGTTGGACTCAGTGCAGCTGGCTGGCTGGGGTAAGCTCCTGGTGTAGTGATAAAGGCTGCATTCTGCAGCTGCAGTGAGTACCCAGGCAGTGGCCCTGCATGGAGCCCTGTGCTGCCATGAGTATCTGTGCCATGGCAAGTCAGCTATTCCCATGAATTAGCACTGGCAGGAGCTGCAGTCTCAGCAATGATACTGCCTGCATATCTGATTCATGGCAGTCAATTGCATCTTGCATTTATATTTGTCAAGCAAGAATGTCCCACATGTCTTAAATGACATAGCTGAAGCACCCTTTTGGTAACTTTTTCTGCTTGATGCAGCCACTGTCTTAATAATTACTGAATAAAAGCCATGGCCAACATAGATAGTATGTACTAGTGTAGAAATATCTGTTGTGTAAGAAGTGGTGAGTAGGGTGCAGTGCTGAATGCTCATGTTTTAGTCTGATTCAGCACAACCACACAGATGTGGCTTTGAAGGAGGGTATAAACCAAGAAGAAAGAGCAATGGTGGAGTGTATTCTGAGAGGCAGATTTAGCTCTGGGAACTGCCCTGTTGCTGTGTTCTCATCTCTGGCTGTTCTTTCTCTGTGTTAAACATTTGCTCTGCTAATATAATATTTTAGTGTGTCATTAATAGCGACTCAATTTTCTTTTAAAGGAAAGGTAGTGAGTAAAAGTCTCTGTGGTCAGATTTGAAGCTTGTATAAGCATACATATACTTTTGTTCATTCCACTTTGGGACTGGCAAATGCCTTCTCAAATACCCAGCAGTTGCTTGAATATTCCATGGCTAAAAGTTCAAGATGATGACCCTGTAGCTCTTGATATATTGACACACAAGTGACATAATTCTGACTCTATTGAAGGTTAGAGTACAAAACACACTAATTAGTATGCTACAGCATCAGGTTTCTCTATATTCCTCTTATCTGTTTGTTAAAAGGTGCAGGCTTTTGCTGTTCTCTGCCACTGCATTTGTAATTTACCAAACTGATTTCCCTTATTTGAAACTGGCCATTTTTATTGCTGACTTTTGCATGGAAGAACTGGGTAAGCTGGTGGTCTCTGAAGGGTTTTTGTAGCCCTCAAAACACTGGAAAATGTCTGCTTCACCCAGCTTACAGTCACACAATGAGCAGTCTCTAAGCATTTTGCCATGCCTAACATTTTGCTGCCATAGGCAACCACTTAATCTGCCTACACAGGAGCTAGCCCTGAGGGGATGCAATATGTGTCGGAAAGGGTAGATTTATACTAAAACATTAGTTTTCAGGGCTGGTAGAAAAAATAGCTGTTCATTTGAGATTTCCTGCTTTATTCTCAGCTGCTCCAATAACTGAAGTGTTAAAGATTTCTACAATCAATGTTCCACATGGATTGCTTCTATAAGCAGATTTGTTTTCACCTCAAAATCAGTACCGTATTTCTGCTCTGGGTTCTACCCTTTTATCATATAAGCATCTTCTGTATAAACCAGACTTGAAAGGGACCCTTGTGAACCATGAGAAGACCAAAGTGAAAACCTATGACAGCCAGTTGGAAATGAATTCAGCTCTCATGGTTTGAATCTCCTTTTTGTTTACATTTGCATTAAGTAGCACAGCAGAAGGAGGCACTGTGCCCAGGCTGGAGGGGGAACCCCTCTCCTCTGGGAGGCAAAGTAGACACTGAGTCTCCATTTAAACCTCATTATGACATCAATTCATGTGAAAAAAGAAAAATCACAGGTTTGCGGTTAATGCCTGTAATAAGCCCTTCAGAAACAAGCTGCCTTGGCAACATAATTTAATCCTTGCTACTTCCAGGTTTTTTTTATAATTGCATATTCCTCTGCCGTAAGAGACCAGGATCTGTTGTGAATCAGGTCACCCTGTAGCTGTTTTACTTGAATGAAGAACTCAATTCACACTGCTTCTTAGAGTCTGTTATGACTCCTCTAATTTAAGACTATTACCTGAAACAGACGTATTTTATTTGGCTTTTTCCATGTTGACGGAATGTGAAAGCTTGCAAAATTATCTCCAAGTGCCTCTATAGAATAAGACTTATAAGGCTCATTGTGATAAGTGAGAGCAAAGTAACTATAAAACTTCTCAGTGCTCCACATGAGACATTACGGTCTCAGTGGAATCAAGCATCCCACTCCTCTCACTGAGTGAAAGAAGAGTGACTTGCTAAGGTTTTTTTGGTGAAGGATAGACTTTCCAGGAAAGCCTTGTTCTCCCAGATGTATGTTAAACCAGCTATGAATGAATGGCCAGAACTACTGCATTCCCACGTCTTAAGAAGGGCCATGATTCTTGGAAAAACGAGTTTGCAGCTTCACAATTTTTTATGTGTCCTATTCTTATCCTAATTAATTATTGTTATGATAGCTAATGAGTGTGCAGAATGGACAGGAAAGGTGTTCACTGGCAAAGAACAGACTTGGTTTTGGGATTTGAAAAGAGCAGGCTGGATCTGGTAATGAATCACTTCTCCCCCCTTCTCCACAGGCTGTGGGCTTGATTTTTAACTCAAGCTGAGATACGTACACTACAAATGAATGAGAACAAGTGTGGTTTTAGGCCACCTTTGTGTTTTGTTGTATTTTCACTCTGGCTTGGTGGTGGGGTTGGCCTGAATTACAGCAACTCCAAGGCGAATCTAATTTACACTTGGATTGCCAAAAGTTGTTCTGGCAGTTGAAAATAGTGACATCTGCCAAGGGTGCAAATGCAGCCCTCTGTGCTTTTTTTCTGATCACGTTCCATGGTACAAGAGCATATGCCACATCAACTGCTACTACTGGCAGCAAAAGCAGTCACATTTTCCTTCCATCAGCAAGCCTTCAGTCTCCTAGGCCTCACTTGATGCATCTTTTACAATAGATGTAGTAATCACGAGTGTGCTGACTTTGTCTCGTTGAGAAAAGTTTCACATAAGTAGGACATTTCTAATGTTCAGTCTTTTCAATCATGTGTCCTCTTATGATCAAATTATCAGAAAGAGACCATTAAAATATTGGCAACTAAATAATTATGCTCCTGTCTTGAATCTGCAGATTTAGGAGTAATGTGACCTGACTCCTAATCTCAGTAGAGGAAGCTGTTTGTACATATTAAAAGGACTTCAATGTAAAAAAGAGATGAAAATCCTTTCTTCAAAGAGTATTGTTTCATTTTTTTATTTAATTCTCATTCTTAATTATCCCCCAAAGTCTGGGACAATACTTTTGCTTACCTATACTTAGGTATTTGTGACTATCTGAGGGCTTGTTTTGGTAATTTTGGAGAGTTAATGCATCTGAGCTCACAAATCCTGCTAACAAGCATGATTTGAGCTTAGCATAGGTGTTAATAATCTTCATTTTCTGAGTTTGGAGATTTAGCAGAACAAATTCGTGTGCAATATGATACAGATCTGTGAAACCAAGAAAAGCATAAAGAATCTGTATCAGGACCAATCACCTTCCCTTCCCATACAAGAACTCAAGGTTATTACATTAAACTAGGAGGAGGCAAACTCTGAGTGAACAAATGGAACTGTTTTTTCAGTGTCTAGCTAAGTTGTGGAAATCCTTTCCACATGATTTGGGTGTACTAAAAGCTTACAGAATTTCAACAGGAGTCTGGTGCATTTCATTGGGAAAAAAATAAAAGGAATTATTAAACACCTATTGTTAAACACACAAACATCAAGGTCAGGAAGTCACTGAGGCCTTGGTAACTAGAGGCTTGAAGATTACTTAGGTCAAGGGTCATTTGTGTTTTCTTGTACTCTTCCTTAGGCATCTGATTTTGGCCACTTTTACAAGCAGGATGTTGGATTACCTGTGCTTTTGGGCTGATCCACGGTAGCTGCTCTATGTTCCATTATGTTATTCATTGCCCTACAGATGTCTACAATATGTTTGTGAAATACCCTGCATTGATGTGTAAGTCATGCAATCTTCAAAGGGCCAGCTTCTTCCTAGGGACTAGCCTAAGGTGACAAGCTGAGATTTTTAACTCTTAATTACCAAAAATTAGATGAAGTGAATTATTCCCTGCATGACATAAACATTTTTCCAGAGAAAAGAGTGTTTCTAGTTAAGGGAAACTTGGCTAAGAAAGAGATTGCATTCTCACTGTGTTCATGAAATTCATTTTCACAAATGAAGCTTTGCAAATAGGAACCTTCTCAAGGAATGAGCCCTAAATCAGTCTGAATTACCTGGATAAAAACATATTTGAAGTTATCTAACTATTTATAAGCAGATTTGTATACTATACAATCAACTCTAGGCTTCTCTGAGCTTTTGGATTTTGCAGGACATGAAGGAAATGTTGATATGAATTTTTTTGTCTATGCCAATGTAATATCCATCAGTCAAAGATCATCATCTAGCATTGTGAAATTGTCTGAAGGAACTGCTTGGGTAGCCTTCTTTTATACACATATTTAATAGTCTTCAGACTTATATACAGTTTTATATTAAATTAATTATGTATAATATACAGTAAGTTAGAAATTAAATGGGGCTACTAATACAAATCAGAAAAAACCCCTTCACTATTTTATTTCTCTGTGGGAATGCTAAAAAAGTAAAAAGTTCACATGACAATGTAAAAGGGAAATATGGTGTCTTTGCATGGCTTGATTGTCATAATTGTATGATATTTAATAAGGAGCAGAATAACACCCTAGATCTTAGAGCATCTTAGAAAATTTCTTTTGATATATTTGGCTGACCCTTTCTTTGATGGTGACCCTAAGAGACCCTAAGAGCAAGTAATGCTATTTCTGTTTTCATGAAAGTTCTCATGGTAATGGTTGAATGCTGACATATTAATGAGGTTTAGATGTAGGTGGAAAAACTGCAGGCTTTGGAGGCAGCATGAAGTGTTATTTGCTAATTAGTGCCTTTCTATAGTCATGCAGCCTTAGACCTGATGCAGGGCAGGCCTGGAGGGGGGCAGGACATACTTTGGTACAGGTTTCTTGGCAGCAATCTGCTTTGCAACTGTTCCAGATGGTTTACAGTTTGTGCTCCAGCTCTTTGAGTTTGAGAAAATGTTGCATTAGCAGAGAGTATTTCACATAAAAAGTGTATTAGAAGCCTGTCAAGAATAGAAGCCAGGAAAGACCCAAAAGTTAGGAAATGCGGGAAATAAGGTTGTCTTGCATATTTTTACTGCTCTTTCTCTGTGTGCACATTATATCATCCTTAATTATAGGAAAACATTATGTTTCATGAGACCCCAATCTCAGTCACTGCTCACTTGCTGAGCAGCTATTCAGTATATTGTTTTCGTTTTTCAATGTCTGACCTCTCATTTATTTCATTCAAAATCCCCTCTAAAGCTCCCTGTTTGCTTATCAATGTGATATTGCTGTTTTCTAACATCAGTAAGTCTACTTCCATGTATTTGTGCAGAGAACTAATGCTATTCTCTTTTTCATGGATGAAAAACTAAGGGTGGCAGCTGTATATGAGATGTCAGTCCCAGATCCAGTGTGTGCTCTCCAGTTCTTACCCGTAACTTTCTATTTCCCTCGAAGGGTACATGACTCCTATGTGAAACATACCTATTTATTCCTTTGAAACAGGAAACAGAGTCCTTCTAGGTGAGGTTGTTGTCACTCAGTGCCAGTCATGTGCCATTCCTGGCTGTGACTGTACTTATAACTTAGTAGAATCCAAACATAAAACTTAGTACTTTTATAAACATAAAATAAAGCATGGGCTTGACTTGGCTCCAAATACCCAGTTTCTCAAGGGCACAGGGCTGTTCTCACCATGGACATTATTTTATGGCAGGAAGGAGAGAAGAGCTGCACTTTGGCAGTGGATGTTAGGGTCTACAAAGGGCCTGTTTCGTTCACCAAAGTATATGGAGATATTGGAAAGGATTAATCTCTTCTAATTTATATGCATATAATCTTGTAAGAGAACTTAGATTACTTGTGAGCTGATCAGAAATATTAATCTTACACATATTCTTAACATAAAACAAGGCAGATAGTAACAAGACAAGTCCTGAGACCTTGAGACCACTGAAAAAAGGCCATGGGTCTAGTCAGTGAGATTTTATTTGAAAGGTCTGTGAGACACTATTATTATTCCTTCAAAGAAGATCTAGAGGGATGGAGTGTTAAATACTTGTACAACATTTTCTCTGTATGCCGAGTTTAAATCCTAATTCTTCTCAGATTTGCATAGTGATGGGATGACACACAATGGAATAGGTTTCTTTTCCAGCAGAGCCCTGAACTGTACCTGGCACTGTATGATGCACTCCCAACTCTGGCATAAGAGTGTGGTTGTGAGGAAAAACTGGAAACCCAGGTGTCATTGCAAAGAGCAGGAAAGAGGATTCATGCTTGGGACATACATCTGCACTGTCTTACTCGTTCCTACTCAATTTCTTTATTTCTCCTCATAGTTCCCTTGTCCAGCTAACTTTTTCCCTCCTCTGGATGCTCAATCAGATAATAAATCAAGTGTCTTCTTCTCCTTCCTTGCTAGCCCATCTCAGCAATAAGACAGGCCACCAGTTTCCAGTTTCTTTCTCTTGCATTAAGGGTTTTCATTACCTTATTTATCCTATTTGTTATCCTGCTTCTATAAGTTTTTTGGATTTATTTCCGTGCTCCACATTCTGAACTCATTTGAGCCCAACCTACTTCATTTTCCTCTTCATCCAGGACCTATCAGTTCCCCATCCTACTCCTATGTTGTAGTCTCCACAGCCTGCTTAGAGTATCAGTAGTGGCCAGAAATGACAGTAAAGAGGAGGAAAGAGCTCTTTCTTCTAGCCTTCCCTCACTGTTGAAACTCGTGAAAAAGGCAAATTTTCTTGTAAATGGGAGAGGAAACAATTTGTGACTTGTCTTGCCAAATTACAATCATGAATCACCCTCAGCTACTCAAAGACAGTTTAACAAATATTTTAATGCAGGAAAAAAATTATATATTTTTCTTCTTTAAAAATATGTAATGTATTCATGGTTTTTTTTATACTGAAACAAACACTCAGCAGGGAAAATTTCCAACTCAGTGGTTAAAAACTGGTAAAATTATAATTAACTTGAGATATGGTTTTATAATGGAGCATGTCAAGTGACTTTAAATCTAGAGTTATCAGAGTTTAGTGGGAACTACCATGCTCTCTTTAATGTACTATTTATGTCACTCTGTAGAGTACCAGAGTCTTGTGCATTTGTAGTATGAGTGGTATTGATCATGAATGAAAGTTGTGCTCCATTCCTCATTCTGATGCACAGAGGGAAAAACACAGTACAGGAGCAACTGAAAATGTGCCAGGCAATAATTGGAAACAAAACAGCCCATAATCCTGCCACAATGACTCCTAGTTCACATTTTTGGCAGTTCTGATTGTCCTTTCTTACTGCCCCTTCAAGCCCAAGGGAAATTAAAACTGTTCATAAATGTTTCATATAGGAGACATCCAATTTGTTGTTGTTGTTGGTTGTTGTTTTTGTCTTATGCCTGGCAGTATGTTTCACCAGCCAGGTTTGGTAGTACTCTAATTTGCAGATTAAATTACTGAGAGACAACTTTTCAAGCTTGGAAGAAATTTTCCCTTAGAAGTTTATTACATTATTTTCCCCTAGAGCATTTAAACTTTCTTATGGAGAAGTTGGTGTTCCCACTGATAACACAGTAAGCTTTATTTTTAAAATAAACTTTCCAGATGAAAACTGAAGCTCCATCAAACCCTTCTGTGTTTTCCTGAATTCCAGCTTGAACATCAATGAGTACACTCAGTTGCTAATCCTCAAGGTCTCGTTCATAAGCAAAAAACACCTGCTATTGTTGTTACCGTCTTCTGAGAGCTACAATTGAAATATTTTAAGACTTTGGGAATATGAAAGACTAATGCAAATTTTTGTTTAATGTTTTTTTCCCAGGTAGCATGGACCATCAAATAGAACAGTCAACTAATTCCTTAAAGTTGATTTGAAGACATTAGTTGGTATATGACACACTGATAAAAATGCACAGCACTTAGTGGACAGTAATGTATCTGAGCAAAACAGTAATGATTTTATATTTAATGCTTTTGGAAATAGCTTAATCAAATTAGAGTCTTTAGTAAAAAGAATATTGAAGTATTTATTTCAAAAAGGATTAAAAAACCTATCACAAAATGATCTCTCCTGCTATCTTTCCTTGGATAAGATTTCCTACAACTTAAATTTAAACTGTCTCTGGAGAAATACTCTGCTGAAAGGCCTTGGACATGTCCTGTTTTTTTTAAGTAAAGAGATGGATGCTCAGTTCTCTTCTTGAACAGTGCATAGTTTCCCTGTAATAACTTTGCAACAACTCAGTACCTTATTGAACCAAGGGAAGAAAGTGGCAGTGTTCTGTTACATAAGAGTGATGGCAATCTGTTTCTCTGAAGCTTGTGTTGTTCCTGTGTTTCAATTAGATGATTATTGTATTTTTTTTTTAATATAGGGCCAAATGTTTTGTAAAAGGGCACGTGCATTTTCACAGTTGTATTTATTTATGTATGCCAAGAGCTCCCAGCTCTCCAACATACTGTTTTGCATGCTTAGATACTAAATATGTGAATGTGGTTGCAACAGTTGTGAACATAGCTTTTAGCATAGTTAAATGTCTCTTAAGTTACATGGCCTTAAGGAAAAAAAAAACCTTGCACTTTTTCACTTTGGTAGCTTATTAAATACTATTTAATATGATTTAACATAATCTTAATATGAAAAAAAATCATTTAATGTACCATCTTTTAGTAAACATTTCAGAGGCTTGGTTTCTATGCATCCTGATGTATTCTTATTTCACATCCTGTACCCAGAGTCCATAGTGACTTTGTACACCTATTAGAGAGCTAGAAAGCCCTTTAGCCATAGCAGATGTTATCTGTGGCAATTTTGTATTCTTTGCCTGTCCTTTCGCACAGAATACACCAGATGGCAATTTCATTAATCTCAAATCAGCTATGTATAGGTGGTCTTCTCCCTTTTTGCCCTTGTGTTGATGTGTGGAAAGAAAGAGAAGTATCACTGTAGCAGTGTTCATGACTGCATGAACTGCTCATTCCTACTTTTGATTGGTGTGTCCAGTGTGAAGAACCCAGTCCTGAAAGACAAATTTTTTTTTTTTATTCCTCTCACATCTAGAATTAGAGTTCCCCTTGTAATCTCTTCCAAGAATAACGCAACACTATGCTCTCCCTAGCTTGGATTTAATTTCCTGCAAAAACAAATAAGTTTATGCTAGCGCAAAATACTGATCTCATATCAAGATAATTTCATAATACCCAAACCACAGCCATGTCTTTTGGATTTAGAAGTGTTTCTAGATGGTACAAAGGCATGGCATTTTGTAAGGCAAATAATGAGGGTGTTGAAAATGTTGCCTTTAATGTTGTCTTAAAAATGTCTATTTAACTTCATGGTTACCATTTAAATTGCTAACTTCTGCTAGCAATGCAGTCAGCAAACACAAACGGGTGCATTAATTATAGAGTATTTAGACACGGTGTGCATAGGGATATAACAAAGTCCATAGCCACTAAGCAAACCCTTCCTAAAGTGAGGGAGATTCTCATGATGCATGGAGTTAATAAGTTTTGTTTGACAGTTTTCAGTGTGGGCTCAGCATCTAAGTAAAATGACTATTGTAGATGAGGCTAAAAAGACATCTCCCTGTCACTCAGCTTCTGCTGTGATGTGGACTTTGCTAACGTGTGCAAGATACACAACTCTCTTCATTGAGTGCTTTGCTCTGCAGTACTTTAACAAAAGGCTTCCCTGAAATTCTCTCTCCTGCTGGCCTGTGATAAATTCCATGTGTCAGAAGTTGCAAAGGCTTTTCAAGAGGATAGCTGCAAGTGCACAGCAGCAAATAATTATTTTCCCATGTAAATGAAAATTGCAGTTTTTTGCATCTGAAATCAACAGGAGTGCAAGATGTCTGTCAAACTGTTTTATAGCAGTTTGACCTTAGTAAAAATGTTTCAATTTGATTGTAAAAGAAGTTAATTTGCTATATTGATTAATGTGAAGTCTTCATTATGTACAATTTCTGAGTACCTCCTAGTTCCAAAGGATATCTTTTTCAGAGGTGGAAATTTCTGCTTTTTTCAAAGCTCAACTAATCACCAAGAAAAAGCTCCCTGCTCTGTGAAATAAGGATTACAAGTAAGGATTACCTTTGGGGGAGTGATTTAGCTGATTCAGCAGAGATAGTGGACGTCACCAGAGGAAAATTGCCTAATCCTTCTCTTTTCATTTAACTGCAGAATTTTAGTATGAGACCAGAAGAAACCAAAGAGAAAAGGACAGAATATTGATAAGTTTCCAGATATGATAGCAATGAAGACTATAAATCTTTTGACAGAGAAATGTTTACAATGCAAAATGATGAGAAATGTTTATTTTATATTTACTGCTGAATTGTACTCACTGTAGAGAAAATTGTTGATGCTTTTTATCTTTTTTATGCCTCCTTGGAATAGACTGATATGCAACTACTGCATCCTAGCTATAGCTTATTTGTCATCTAGAACTTGATGCAGGAGCAATTTATAATGACAATAGGAAGATGATTAAGCATTTTTTTACCAGCTTGAATGTGATCATTCTTCCTAATTATCCCCTTACACTTCCAAACTGGCTTCCATAAGACAAATAGACATTTGCACATGATGCAATAGATTTTGAAATAAGTGACTGGGACATACTTCACTTATCTCAATGATAGATTTCCCCCTGCTTACGAGTTTTATCACTTTCAACATTTTTGTTCTCTGGTGGAATGAAAAGTTTATATAAGCATACTGAGAATAGTCCTGAGTTTAGTTGTACAAAACCACAGGGTAATTTTTTTTTACTGTGTATGAATTTATAGCTGAAGTTCTTGATCTGTTTTAATTACAGAACATTCATACAACAGTAGAAATAAAAGTCTTAATAAAATCAGTCTTAGAGAGACACTAAAGATTCAGGAAATATTTCTCATATTAGGATGCTTAAGCACAGACTTACAAAATATTTACTTCCCTTTACAATGCATGATATGTGTCAGATATGTCCACATTCCCATTTTCCAATGTGCAAGGTGCCTCCACCTTACTGTAATCATAACCAGTGGGTGTCAGCACTCTGCCTCGGCTGCAGGAATATGGATATGAAATATCATGTGAGATGATCTGTGGTATCACAAGTAGACTCCAGATGACAATCTGGAGGAACTCAGGTCTTCTATAGAAAGTGGCATATTGCCAGTACTTTAAAACCCCAGGGAATCTCCAATATGTTAGATGATTTTGTTCAGCCAACAGAACCAAGGCGCTAACTGGGGATTAGGGACGCCTAGAGAGGCTCAGAGAGTTATTCACCTGACCAAATTCAAGTTTAAATGCCTAAATTTAAGCTAATGGCTATCTAGTTGTCTGTTGTTATTGTTTCTATCTGAAAAATAAACTTGATACCACTTTTATTTTGGTTTGTTGTGGTTTAGGGATGGTTTTCTCTAAATTAGTGATCCCACTTAAACCATGTGCCACTCCCTCACGGCCTCCCTTCCTCCATGGGGTTTGATTGAGAGGAGAACTGGAGGTACAAAAGGTAAATGAAGATCATAGGCTGAGATAAGAACCATTTGCTAGAACACGAAATGAGATAAGGAAATGACCAGCAACAGCAACAATATTAATGACAGAGGGTACAAGAAGAGGGCAAGTGATTCACACTGAATGCTTTGCCAGCCCCAGGGGACACTTTCTCCCTGGGAGAGACTCCTTCTCCCTGCCTGGCAAAGATATCAGGTGGTATAGGATCACCTTCTGTCCCACCTGTACCTACTCCTCTCTACTGCAGAAATTAACCCTGTCATAGCCAGAACCAGGACATGGTTCTACTAGCACATGGGATTTTTTTCAGTTGTAATAAACAGTCATTCCTGTTACTAATAATTAAGATGAAGACAGTGAATGATTGAGTTTTCCAGAACTCTCAAAACAGAGTCACCTGGGTTGTTCACAGACTTGTCCAATTGGCTTTTGAATATTTCCAAAGATGGAGAGTCAGCAACCTATCTAGGTAATCTGTTCCAGTTTTTGACCTCTTTCACAGTAAAAAATATTTTTCTTATGTTAAAGTAGAATTTTCTGTATATTGACATCCATCCAGTCCTTTGATAGTACCACTAAAAAGAGTCTGACTCCATCCTCTTTACTGTCTCCCGTGAGGTTTTAATACAAATGGATAAAATAATCCTCAGCCTTGTTTCCTCTACGGTGAAAAATTCCAGCTCTCTCAGCATCTTCTCATATATCAGATGATCTAATCCCTTAATCATCTCTGTATCCCTTAATCACTAGGTTCCTCCTATTCTCTTTAAAACAGTTGTATTTCTTATTTACACCACACAATTTCAAAACCCATTTTAATTTGAAAATTCCCTTCCAGCATTTAACAACATTTCCACTTTTAATTATTGCTTATTTTCCCTGATTTTCACCTCTAGCCACAGAATTTCCTAGTTGCCAAACTGTCTGAGGAAGCTGGATGCATTCCTGAAATGGCTGGCTGATAATTCAGTGTCCACAAGCCAAATTATTTTGTTTTGGATACTTTCTTTTCAAACCACATTAGTGAGTTTGGGAAGAGAAATTCTTTTCATGCTCAAACAATCTGCAAAGAAGCTTTTATATGTATCTCCATTCACAAGCTGTCTTTTCTCCCCAGTCCAGTTATTACCACCTTTGCCACCAATAAAGCTGATATTCAAACAGAGAAAGATGAAAAAATAAATTCATAATATTTGCTGATGATTCTATGGGAGTAAGTATAATTTATGCAAGTTCCCTACAAAGACACTTACAAATTATTCTTTGAGGCATAGCCTCATTGAACAACAGGCCATCAAGGACCACTAATAGTACAAGGAATATGTTAAACTGCTGTTGGAAAGACTTTTGTCAATATTTTGATTTAAATCATGTCTAATCAAAGTTAAGGAAAAATATTGCTAGGTAAAAAAAATTAGTTAGGTCCCACTTTCCCAACCCCAGGGTGGCTGATGAGCTTAATGAATAACTAAAGCATCTTATTCTGTCCATTTTTCAGTTCTTATTCTGTCCAATTCTGATTTTAGCTGCTGGGCTTGTGATTGGTCTCTAGGATCAAGCAAATGATGGCTACCTCAGTCTGATATCTTCCCAAGGGTTTGAAGTTTATCTTCCCACACTATCAACAGAAAGGAATTGCCACAGCACCTCCTGTGTGAACCTACATTTAAGGAAATATTCCATGGTGATGAATCTGCAAAACCAGCTGTGTCCATCAGTGTTCAGAGATTAGCATCAATAGCATCACAGGGACTGCAGTTAGCCTGTCTAGCATGAAGTTCATGTAGTAATGGGAATACTATAACATCTCTAGGATTGCTCTTTCACATGACTATACCAGAGCCTTCTCTGGATTCTAATCAATAGCCTCAATATCCCTGTAAATTAGCAAAAAAGCTAATTTAAGCACCTATTTTGCTGAGCCAAATATAAAAAAGTAAGTGATTCTTATAGTTCAGATAAGAAGAGATATGAATAACTTTTTATAAATGGGAAAGTTCTCATTTATTTTCTTTACAGAAACATTTGATTACATGTCTTTGACAGGGAAGGATTTATAGCTTTTTTTTTGATTTATGCTATTATCTTAGTGGACATAAGCACTTCTGAAACCAGGATAAGAAATAATTTTGGCAATTTAGAATGTGCCTCTTTGCCCATCTTGTTCTTTGCCTATGTTCTGAAGCTGTGAAAAAGCTTAACTGATCAGGCTCATTATAAGACCCTCGAGTTTTGGGGAAAAACTATAGTCATTGCTAGGATTGAAGAACAACAGACTTGTCTTTATGGGGCTTGACCTGGGACAAGAAATGAAAGCACTGAAATGTAGTTTTTTTGAAAAATCCTGCTGCTTGAGATCTGTGTCTTATGAGACTCTAGAAAATAATAACAATCCTTATAAAACAGATTCTATTGAAACCTGAAGACTATTAGCCATATATTTCATATTATGCTCTTTATTTTATCTTTATTGAGTTAATTATAGTGGATTTTGTTCATTTCTACAAGAATCCCAGACTTCAGTTCACTTATTAGATTGTTTTGGTCCTGAAAACATGCAGGGAAATCAGTACCTTCTAAGGAACAGAATTGTTTTCTGAATTCTGGAATTTTGTATTGGAATCTACAAGGCAGCAATTGAAAACAAAAATAAGGAAACTATACCTGAAATATCTGTGCTTCATTTATTAATTTGAGACAGGTTGTTGATGTTTCTTATATCCTAGAAAAGCTTTTAAAATATTGTGAAAATATTACATTAATTCTTTTGTGGCTGCAAGGATCTGTTACCTCCCTTTTATTTCCCCCATCAAATGACATAAAAGATTTCACTGTGGAAATTTCCTCTCTTGATTTTCACTAAGTGTATATTCACCTCTTTTAGACAAGATGATTTCTTGGGAATCAAAGTCTGTCAACCTTCTTCTAAACCAAACCATGCTATACATTCTGTTCTAAATGTATAGCAGTTGAATTTAAAATAAAAGGTAATATTTTTTTCTGCTAGTTTTCATTTGGACATTTAAAAAAAATGAAGTATGAATTTCAGAGACTTTCCAGGTGAAATCCACTAAATTTCAGGAATATTTGAGAAATTACAGGGAAATTATATAATGACAATGAATTTGCATGCAGTGGTACAGCAGTGGGAGTTGGGTATAATCTCATTTAATAATTTTGATCATTTCACAGGAAAAAATATTTTACAACTTGCAAACCTATTTTTGTCTTGCTCAAGTTGGTGGTCAATGAATATTCCTGGAAGCTGGCTTTAAAATTTGTTTGATTGTTTTTTGTGCCTGAGATCCCATGGTAAGTGTCATAAAAAGTCAAAAATAAGGGAATACAGATGCGGTAAAGACTGCATGCTTTTATTATTTGTCTATCATTTGAATCATAGGTGCTTCAAGCTGGGATAAAAATAAATTTTGTAGTGGTATATTAATGAATCTGTCCTGAACAATTCTCTTAAAATGATGAGGATATAAATTAAGTTTTTCTCTACTGTTTTGGAGGAATCTTCCACTCAATTCAACTGTCAAATCAAGTCAAATGTCAGCATAATTGGTTGCAAAGTAGTCCTTAATAAGTCCTTAGTAATCAGTATTTCAACTGTCAGTCTAATTTAGTGTGACTGCAATGTTCATAATTACAAGAAGTTTTAGAGCTGCAGTAAACCACTGGAGAGGCAGGGGGGCCCACAGAATGCTTCAGTGAGCTGTCAAGAGATCAGAAACATTTTAAAATTTGAATGTGCTTTTAACCACTTTACTGTGTAAAAGGAGTATGTTAAATGTCATCTTTAAAGGCATCTCTGTGATAATAGCATGGACCCAACGAGATGTGAATAATACAATAATTTGCTGCCATTTTACTAAGTGATATGATAATAACACTGTGCCATTACTTGAAATACTTCTTATTAAGTGCTTGCAGATTAAATATCAAATGCCCTATTGTTCTACCTAAACAACTTATCCATCAATTTTCTGATATTTAGTATCCAAAAGAAAAGAAAATTTTATATGTTACCATAGGGTTCCTATAGTAACAGTTTTGAATGGAACACATCCACTGTGCTGATAATAGGAGAAAACAAAACAAAACAAACATTGGTGAATTAACATAATAGGCACCAAACTGCAGGAAGATCTGCTTGTGTGACCTTGCAATTCCTGGCTGTGACTTGTCTCGGGGAAATTAAGTAGAGCATTTAGCATAATCTTACAGAAGGTGATTAATTTACAGGATTTTTTTCCCCCTTTCTTTCCTCTGGTATTATTTAATACTGTTTAACAGTTCCATGGAAGAGATGATTCTAGTAGAATATGGAATTGTATTTCACTGTATGTATTTCTGCGGCCCCTAAAACAGAAACAGTCAGTTAACTGTTGTCACACTTTGCTGAGATTTGCTAATTTTTCTGCCAAATCCCACTGGCTATTTGAGAAACTTTACTTGGCGCATCTCCCTCAGGAGTAGAGAAGTGGGGCCTCCTGGATCCCAGGCACCTGGAAGAATATTGCAAATAAGGTATATAACTCAGGACAAGGTACAGAGGATTCAGCCGACCAAACCTGGACCTCTACAAACTCTAGCATCTTTAGAGTCTGGAAAATAACTCACAAAAGTTTTGTGGTATAGTTAGTCTATCTTTTTCAGTTGTCTATTTGCAGATATAGTGAACAGATCATTAAAAGTACATATTCTTTCCTTCAACCCCAATTTAGGTGAGATGAGTCCTGTATTAAGAAGTTAGTTGTGTATAACAGCATCTGATTTGCTTTCAGCATTCATACATCTACATTCCACATTCTGTTGGAAGTTCATTTTAAACATCATTGGAATTTCTGAAAAGAAAGTAATAATAGGAGATAAACATTGAAAAAAATTCTGAAGAGAAACATTGAACTGCAGTGTAAACAGAATCATACTATGGCTGCAGCACTGACAGAAGTCAGAGGCTGCAACCTATGAAGGTGGGAGATGTTTTCAGCACTTTCTCCCTGTAATTTGCAGATTTTAAATCAATTTTATAAATAGAATTCCACAGTTAAAAGTGTATGTATTTCATACACATCGTAGTCACAAGTCAAAAATTGGCAAATAGTTGAAATTGTACATTCATAGCTTTCAGAAAAAATTAATGAAGAACTTTAAGACTTGGGTTATGGTGTCAAGAAAGCAAAATCTACAAGCTCCTTGGCTGCAATATTATTTCACATTTTTTTAATGGGTAAGCAAAACCCCATTAATTTTTGTTGTGCAGTAGGCTGTAAATGGGAGTCACAGCTATGTGAATCAAACTGACAAGAGCTGTGGATGAGTTGTGAAGATAATGCCAAAGGGGAAGAACTTTCCCTATAAAAATCTTATTCACCCTCTGCAACAATGATGGCAATTTTGAAGTGAGAGAATTTACACTTGTGGTTGGTAGAAGTAAGAGCAGAATCTAGCTCACCTCTTTCTTTTAAAAGTCTCGATCTTTATACACTCCTGGAAATATTTGGTTTAACTTTTTGTTTAGTCTCTCTAACTTCTTTGAAAAGCCTGAAAAACTGAGGTTAAGTAATTAATTCCACTAACATAATATTTCATAATTACGAATGTTTGGGGCATTTTTAATGCTTTCCAGCAGTTGATCATGTTCCTGTTTGAGAGCTTTCAGAGCAACTTTAGCACATTATTACTACTTTAGAGAGTAGTAATAATTATAGTACATTACAGGACGGCTTTTGCTCCAAGAAAAAAATCTCATGGATTGTGAAATGCACTTATTTTATATAAAAAAAAAAAAAAAAAGACTTTCTGTGCTTTACTTAAAAGATTGACTGTTTTTTTTTTTTTTGACAACATGGAAAAGGTTTTAGTTTAACTTGTAAAGCCAAATACAAACAATAAAGTTTAGAAATTTGAATCAGTTAATTTCTTTTGGTGCTAGAAGGTGTAAAACTGTCGGATTTATGGTTTTTAAGATGTTTCTTTCAAATTGATGATGGTATTGTGTGTAGCCATTTTCATCTGGCTGCCAAAATATCTTCCTAGACATTACTGCACACGGGCAGGGGTCTGTCCATGCTAAAGACAACGGCAGCTAAGGAATGTTTTCTTTTAATGCTGCATTGATGTGTTATCACATCAATGATTCAGCCAGAAAACCTACTTTATACCACTTTCTTTTTTAAAGATTAACATGCAGCATGTAATTTCCAGCTGTGAATCTGAGATCTCTCTGAGATGGGAAAACAGAAAAAGGGAACAAAATGGGGAAACCTATCAGGTATGATTTTATACTCATAAGTTTTATATGTATATTGCAGAATTTTAAAAAAAGAAATTTTTGTTAAATAAGCCTTCCTTAAGTGACTATGTTGAATAGATGCAAAGAATCAAAACCCCCTTGCTTAGCTCCTCAACTTTTTGTGTCATTTTAGGTTTACAGAGCAGGTTAGGATTTCACTTTAAATGATAAAGTGGTGCAGTCTCACCTCAAGTACTGTGTGTGTTTTTGGGTTCCACATTATAAGGAGCATACAAAGCTGTTGGAAAGTGTCCCAATGAGGGCTATGAAGATGGTGAAGGGCCTTGAGGGGAACCCCAGTGAGGAGCAGGTGAGGTCACTTGGTCTGTTCAGCCTGGAGGAGACTGAGGGGAGAACTCACTGCAGATACAACTTCCACATGTGGGGAAGAGGAGGGACAGGCACTGATGTCTGCTCTGTGGTGACCACTGACAGGACCCAGGAAAACAGACTGAAGTTGTCACAGGGGAAGATTAGGTTGCATATTAGAAAAAGATTTTTCACCCAGAGGATGCTTGGGCACTGGAACAGGCTCTCCAGGGCAGTGGTCACCAGCCTGGCAGAGCTCAAAAAGGGTTTGGACAATGCTGTCAGGCACAGGATGTGATTCTTGAGTCTGGTGCTGTGCAGGGCCAGGAGTTGGACTCGATGATCCTTGTGGGTTCCTTCCAATTCAGCATATTCTGTGATTTCATGTCTTTGAAAACTTGGTACATGAAGGGTTCTTAATCTTTTTAAAACACAGTTTTGACACAATTATAGTTTTATAAATACTGTTCAGGTGAAAGTATCATCTGTTATATATTGCAGAGAGATATTGTCTATCACAATTCTCTTTTACTGCAGAGGTGGTATCTGTTGTAGATGCCTATTACTTGCCATGTCTTTGTGATTTGAATAGCCATAATTATGTGAAGTTTTACATGGTCATAATATGGAGGGATTTTTTTTTCCCTAAAGTCAAAATAATAAGTCACAGAAAGCAGAAAAGCAAAACTCCAGTCCTTGGTGGAGATTCATGCAAGTCTGTATATGAAATATATCTTATTGAAGACAAGAATATTGTTAGGGACAGAATACAGACAACATGGTTCTCAGTGTGAAGGTTTTTTTTTTTTCCTGGATTTTAAGCTATATAAAATGTCAGTGCTGTGGAAACATGAGCCTCTTATGATTGATGCTGTGTCTTACTTGGATACAGTTTTTTATATGTAAGCCTTGATTTTGTTTCATGCATTTTTATTTATTTTGTGCCATTGTTAGTAACTTATTTCTGCAGACAAAAATAATCCATTAAATAATTAAGAGTAGTACCAGAGTGCAGCTCTCAGGGTGCATGAACTTCTGAGTAACTATATTAAGTTACAAGTTCTTTCACTTCTATCTGAGATTTTTCAGACATTTCAGTAACCTTGAAGGTAACCAGTATGACACAGTGGATCATTGACTATTTAAATGGCTATCAGGGGAAACAAGGCATAATCAGGGTAAGGTTTATTCATTGTCTGTGCTGTGCACTCCATTGCTAGAAAGGCTACCAGTAAAAGTTGAGGCTAAGGCAACATGTGTCTTTAAGAACCTGGATTTGAAACCAGTTTCCCTCCTCTACCCAGAGCCATGGCAGTGCTCCAGCCTGGGCATCCTGCAGGAGGGTTTCTGCTGATGGCAGGGCCCTCCCAGCTGGGCCTGGGGTGGGACTGAGACCCCAGCACAGAGCGTGGCACTGCAGGAATGCCCAAGTCGTGTGCCTTTGGTGGGGGAGGTGAGGAGGAGGGTGGTCACATCCCTATTTTGAGGTAGGTATGTGAAATTTGACCAGTGGTAAGGAATAGCTTCTGAAGTGCAGGGGCTGTCCTGGACTCAGGTCTGAAAAAAATTTTGCTGTCTTTCTTGGTCAAAGGGGTGGTAGAATCTTAGGTTGGGTTGGATGTAGTACTTCATAGTTCAGATTGGATGGAACCTAAGGAGGGGTCAGCTTGAGCTGACCCAGTTGCTCTAGGGTCTTATCCAGCTGGGGCTTGAAAACTCCTGGGGATGGAGAGAGACTGCACGGCCTCTGCAGGCAATTTCTTCCAAGATTTAACCATTCTCATAAGGGAAAAATGTGTAACCAGACTGAACCTCTCTAGTTCCATTTTATGCTCTTTGTGTTTCATCTACTCACCATGCCCCACTGTGAACACCCTGATCTGTCTTCCCACAACCTCCCTGTGGGTGCTGGGGGGCTGTTCTTTGCTCAAAACCTTTTTTCAAGCTGGATAAGCCCATCTCCCTGCCAGAGTGACAGCCCTTTGCTGCTAATCCAATCTATCACCCTTGTATCAGGCAACCACAACTCAGCACAGTGCTCTAGCAGTGCTCCAAGGGGTGCTGAGTGGAGGGGGAAAATCCATTTCCTCCATGTACTGGCTCCGCTCCTGCTGATGCAGCCCAGGAGAGCCCAGGCTCTCTGCTGCCTGGGCACTGCTCAGCTTCATGCCCACATGAGTAATTTAAACACAAAAGAAATATAGCTGGGTTTCTATTTTTAGTCAAATAACTTATTTTTGGCTTTCTCTCTTACAAATGTAGTCTTGCAAATATGAGTTAGAGAAAAATTATGTCTGAAAGCTGAACAGAGTAAATATTCATTTTAGCCTCCAAAGCCTGGCTAGTGTCCTCTATATATCTGTTTAAATGCTTTCCTTTGAGAATGAGGTTATATGTCAGCCTATATGTTAATTAATTTGGGGGCTTATATTACCCAGCCATCACTCTTCCATTGCATTTGTGACAATTTTCTGTCACAGTTTCAAGAAACCATTTAAGAAAAACTTGTAGCAACAAATAACTTCTCAGATCACCCCAAAATCCTCAGACCAGAACTGCTGTTTGGAATCTTGGTCTGGGTCTGGCCAAAGAAATATCAGCTGTGATGAAAATGCCATGAATCATCTTAGATTCCTTGAGTTTAGTTATGAAACCAATATTTTCTACTTCAGCATAATTGAAAATGTCAGGAACATTATCATTGTATTTGTGTGTGGTTTTTTTTACAAATGCTATGTGTGACTGCTGTGGTTTTCCTGTATTTTGTAGTTTCAAATGTCTTCTGGGAAAATTAATCATATGCTAGTAAAGAATGCTAGAATATATGTTAACAAAAATGAGTATTTTGGAGATTATTCTTTTTGTTTTTCTGGATGACAAGGATTGTTTGTCACAAACCTTCCAGGCTTCAAATGTAAAATCAATACTAATTCCCCCCTGAAAACTAGGAGCATCCATTTTGTAATAGTTTGCCACATTTGACACAACTGCCAGTTTAATGAGAAAGCATCATTAATAGCAAAGAGATATTTTAAAAAATAATTTCTTGAATTGATTAATGCTCATATCTTGAAAAAAATTATGTTCCTATATTCCTTGGTTTGGACACAATTACAACTTTTTTTTCAGTCCTATTGCAAAATTATTTGAACTGTATCAGCAAGCAATAAATAAATCTTGTAGCTTCATGAAAGTGATCAAATTGCAACATATCAAAAGGTACAGGTTTCAGAAATCACATTTTGCATACTTATGAAACCTCTCTTTTCTTAAATTAATGTTTTATTATCAGCTTTTTTGGCTCTTCTGGAAATGGGGAGAGTTTAAGGTTGATTGGGATTTTTTAGGACTTGCAATGCAGATTTCAAAATCAACAAATATTTATATCGTTAAAATTTATCCCTTTTTATTACTAAGGTTCAGAAATGCAAAATAATGTTTTATAATCGTAACTAATGTGCCTGTTTCCTCACTACTATGAAATTTACTACACCAGCATCTTCAAATTTAAATGCAGCATTTCTAATTATTTACCAGAAAGTCCCACCTGGTTACTTATATGTAAAGTGACTAAAGTAATTTAAAATTATCATTTTTCAATCTCATAATTAATGCAAAGATAGAATATGCTTTATTAGGTATAATGGGTGTGACAGTGCAAAAAAATCAAAATACACAGAGTAATATATTGTTTACTGAATTTTAATGAGAGCACCTATCTAATCTAATAGAAACAAATTCCTTCATCCACAGCTGCATCCTCTTTCTTTTAATCCTTCTCAGCCTTTAAGCATTTTTTAATAAAAAGACATTTAGGATTTTTTTCATGTATAATCACACAAGTCTTTTGTTTGATTACAGCTACTACACTCTGAATTATGATGAGCTTTTCTCCTTCATGCATTTTGTTGAAGCTTTTTTCTTGTTTAGCTAGTAGAATATCCTGAACTATTACTTTTAAATCCTATCACAACAATGAAAAGTACCACTTTTCCTAAAACTTGCTGTTTTATGCTTCTTAGTCTTCCCAGTGCCAGTGGAGCTTCACCAAGCAGTATAGTTCTTAAATAAAAACAATCAAGTTAGAACACCTTTCAAATTGAAACCCTAAATGATGGATTGTTACTAGCAGGGTGTCTATGCAGGCATCTTACAAGCTTATATTAATGACCTGCCTTTGAAGACTTGCATGCGTCAAATTGCACGACATATAAATAGGGTGCACGTAAGACCTGCAGAACATTCAATAGAAAATTACTACTAAGCTTTAAGAAAATTCTCTAACAGGAATAAAGTATACTATGATTAAAATCTATTGGAAATAAACTGGGGGTTTTTTGTGGGTTTTTTTTTGTTTTTTTTTGGTTTTTCACATTCAAGAATTGTTTTAAGATCCTTATATAGGGACCTGAAAATGTCATGCCTTTTGCAATTTTACAATCTACTTTGTTTATTTTCAGTGTGTATTGAGTATACAATTTCAAAAGGTCTCTGATTTATCCTGCTGTAAGAATGGCTGTTGTGTATTTTCAGTGGACAGGAGTAGGCTGTAGAAAACTAAAGGAGGCCAAGGTCTAGTGTGAAGAACAGACTGCAAATACCTGCTCAATCCTTGGTACTCTAGAGCTGCATATTTTTGTCAAGAGAACACAACCTTTTCTTTACAAACTTCTGAAATGGTTTTGCAGTTGGTAAGATGGATCGTTTGGTTTGGGCTTTTTACTTTTTTTTTT
>VWYP01033088.1:536577-640500 GCA_013400435.1 Pycnonotus jocosus | reverse complement strand
TTTTTAAGGAAAAGAAGAAGAAGAAGAAGAAAAATCAATACTGTAATCAATCAGAAAGGCACTGAATGATTCCTCTGGCAGTCCCCTACAACAGCAGTTGATGAGGTCAGATAAGGACATGACAGACTGTCAGTGCTGGATAAGCCATTTCTCATGGGTGAATTAATACAATATTGGTAGCTGCAAGGAAGGACTGTCATTTCTGAATGGTTCTTGAAGGGGTTGCAAGAAGGGTCAAATAAAAGTTATTTCAATTAGCCCTATAGTTAAATAACAAGTCAGTTAGATGACCTTAAGTCAGTCAAGATGGAAAAAACCAAAACCAAATAAATAAAAAAGGAAATCTAAGTGTGAAATTCCAGCTTCTCTGAATTTTGTCATGCACTCCTTTTACTTTGGTAGTCTGTTTTTTAAGTGCAGTGTCTATTTGCCAGTTGTGAAATCAATGTGTGGGCTGTGTCAGTCAGCCACATCAGCTGCAGGCTCCTTGCTTTCCCTACAGGCTACCTATTATGCTGTGTCATGTAAAGATTATGTATTAAGGAGTAAAAATGTCTTTGCTATCTTTTGCCTTTGGTAACTTGGATTCTTTCAAATTCTGATGATGATAAAAGGACAGAATCATCTCCCCCATGTTATGAATGAAACTACTCAGAAGTCCCTTAATCTGTCAAACCCTCTCACAGGAAAAAAAAAAGAGACTCTGTAAGGTAAATGTGAGAAGGCTTTTATAAAACCCTAGCTAGACTGCTACAGCCTGCATTCCAGCTGACCTTTATTTTCAACACTTGTGCATGTTTTTAATGTGTGGCAGCAAGAATATTACACAATGACAAGCTAAACCCCTGGAGACCTGTGTGCTCTGTGGAGCTGAAAGTCTCCTGATGGCCCAGCTGAGCTGGGCATTGAGACAGGGGGGTTATCACAGGGCTGCTATCACTCAGATGTGTGGTTTCAACTGAGTAGGAACCACTTGTGGAACCACTGCACTTGTCAGCCTTCCGGGTCATTGGCATGAGGGAGTTAGCTGGTAGGATATGGTTTTCTCCTCAGCTATCTTGCTGGGTGAAACAGGATGTAAAAGTAGCAGATGACCTCTCACTCCAAGAGCAGGTCTTGCAGTCCTGGTTGTGTGTGAATGGTGTCTATAAGCCCTTCTGCACATTTCTCATTGGGGAGGCAAATACCTGTAGTGACAGCTTGGCAGAAGAGCACTGAGTTTAGCATTTGAGATTCTGAGACACTGTATTTAACACGAATGAACTGGAGAATTGTTGCTCTGAGGGTTTTTTTTTCTAAGAGAGAGTCTGTATTAAATACCTAAACTATACTATTAGAGTGTCTCACACAAATGTTCACTCACAAAACACCACCCTGAGATTACTTATCAAAAAAGATCAACAAAGGAACTATGCAAAACTAATTTAAAATTGGTGTTCTGCATTTCCTCCTCTCTACATAAAAAGGCTTGAGGAAATTAGATCCTTAGGCATCTGTGTCTGGTGATATGAAAACCCTTGTTGGTGCCCAAGGTGGGAATTTGTGTTTTCTGTCAGGGACACCTAAACATGTCGAAGCAAGTGATTAAGCTTCTTTTACAGCTGATGAAATAAACACCTAAAAAGAGTGATCTATCTTCTGCTACAATATCTTATCTAAATTATCTGAATTACTCTCTGGAGGTGACTGTTTCACTGATTAATGAAGTAGATAAGTCCCACTTTTGAATCTGTATTTACCTAAAAACCCCTGTTTTGCTTCAAGTAATTGTTGCTAAGTATCTGATACCTCCATTATCTGAGCACTCTCCAGGCATCATAGCTATTTTCTACTCATACTTGTGCCTGTATATATGTCAACTTAATCTAGACAGCTAGGATCCACTTATGAGAATCAAGAAATCAAGGCAAACTGTGCCTAAATCCTCTGATGCTCCACAAAATGACCCTAGATTGCTAAGAGAGTACCTCTATCTCAATTTCTGTGGAAATTCCTACTCATTTGAGAGGCCTTATTTTCAGGCCTGTCTCCTCCAAAGCTGGTCATACCTCAGATTTCTCTCTTGAATGCATTTAGACATGAATGAATTGCAAAGATCATCAAGTTTTATATGGGAAGCACGCTGAGAATCCAAAGCATGTGGGACCCTGTGTCACATCTCATCCTGAAACTATATTTTTTACTTGCCTGTCAGTCAGAGGTGCAAAAAAGATCACACCTGCATAGGTCAGTGATATTTAGAATGGTATATCTTTTTTATTAGGAGCTGAATTAAAATACCACCCCAATGATCCTGCACAGCATTTGGTGGTTAAAATTCTGGATTAAATATAGGGAGGGAACACTCCCTTCTTTGTCAGAACACGAAGTAGTTTCTAGTACGTGACAAATGACATGAGCTGATCTAAGTAGTCCAGCAATGAGAAAGTGCTTGTTACAATAAGGGAATCTGATTATAAATCAGGAGAGTGTTTTCTGCCTGTCCCTTTTGGTACCATAATTTTGCTGCTGTCAGCCTTTCCTTCAAGAACTGAGCTCTGAGCTGCCCTAGAGAAAAGGGTTATGCCAATACTAATGAGAAGGGTAGGAATGTTTGGGACTAACTGGGGAATAATTCCTTTTTGTTTTGTTAGCTTGTGAAATAATGGCAATAAAGATAATGCTAATGAGGTACAAATCTTCCAAGCATTAGTCCTATTTGACCTTGGCTAATGAGGAGCAGACAAATCCTCTTGAAAACAGAGATATGGAGATTACTGTGAGATAATGACCAACACAGTTGGGTAGCTTGAGTAGTCACACACGGGGATGCAAATGAGGTGTGTGAGACAAGACTGGGTATGAAATCTAGACATATTTTTTAAGGTTAGTTATATCTCATGAAATATCAGTGACAGAAAACAAAAAGCACTCAGACCAACCCAGCTGCACGTCACGATAAAGCTCAAAATCCTCCTGTTAAGGTGTGTACAAATGATCCTCCATTGAATCCTTGTTGTAGACTGGGGTAACATTAGCTTTTTGCCAATCTTCCTGTGTATCTCCCGATTTCCAAAACTTCTAAAATATTATGGAAAGCCCTTGCAATAATGTCAGCCAGCTCTCTCAAAATGCTTGGGCAGATAGTGTCTGTTCCCATCAGTTTGTAGGGGTTGAGCTCCTGCAATATTCACACCCCAACTCTTTGGTCATTGATGGTGGATCAGTTTTGAGAAGGACTGCATTTTTTAACACTGGGGGAAAACTGACACTGCCAGCAGAGGGATCATTGTTTTTGGAAGAATATCCCAGTGATAGATAGCTCTTAGCCTTGTATCTTTTTTTCTGCCTCTAGTCTATGTTTTCATGATTCCAGTCTCTTAGAATGATGGATATCTGAGAAGAGTTTGCTGTGGTTCAAGGAAATGTGGAAAAAAGTAGGAAGGTCTATTCAAAACTTAAATTATTGCACTTTGATCTTTGGCATAAAGCAGCAGGACTGTGTCCTGCTAAAACGACATGTCAGTATTTTGATGTCTTGGGTATGCCTGCTTTTTTCCCTGTATTACATATGTCTTTACAGCAAGTTAGAGAAGTAGTGTTGGAGTTATGCCAGTGATTTATACTGGAATATATACATATTCCAGAGATTCCTTCAATCAGGTAATTCTCTTCTGCTCAGATATTCTGGCTTCACAATTGCTTTGTGTTTGCAGTCACAAAGAGACATCAGAAGCACAAAAAAAAGGATTTTTCTCTTGTGATTTTTGGACTATATTGCTTTTAATATTTTGGTTAAGGATGTAAGGATGGGTTGAAGGGGACATCAGTGAATTTTCCTGTGCTCCAGGATGCAACAACCACATAATATTAGAGACCTATATAATCCTGTGTCCTTAAGGTGTCTTGTTGGAAGTTTGTATTGATAGTTTCAGTTTAGCTACTTACCCATTTTTGAACCCTGGCTGATTGACACTGATTATTTATAAAGACAGACCAAAAAGTTCATTTTTAGATATTTATAAGCTTTTTTTTTTTTTTTTTTTTGTTTTCTGTGCAGAAATTCCTTATAGTATTTGAAAAAAAAAAAAATAAAAAGGCCAGATAACCCCTCGCCATGTGTCCAAAATATGGAGTTCCTGATTAAGCCCAACACTGATGATTGTCACTGGAGTGAGGGATGGGTGCTTTAAAGTGCATTAATCAAGCTTCCTTAAACTTTGTGGATTTTACTGTAAACAGGGAGTTTTAGTGTATATGGGTAAGATTTTCTCCAGCAGTTGTTAAAAGAAAACATCTTTATACTGAGGAAGTGCACCTTAGACCCATTGGGGAAACCGTATCCACTGAAAATTTACATAAGTTTTATTCCACTTTTCTCCCTTAGCATGCTAACTATGGCTAATACTCTGTTACTGTGAGGACTTGCTATATCACCATTTAATGACATGGATTTTTGCAATAAGTAAGACAGAAAAGCCAATTGACTTACAATTGTATGTCAAGGGTAGAGGGTTCGAGATGCCTTTCTTTCCTATTTTTCTCTAAGTAATTTTAGCCTCTGCTAAATCAGAAATTTCATTATGCATATTTGTTATCAGTGATTAATTTCACAAAGGCATATCCAACAAAACAATTTTAATCTTCTGCATATGGATCATCACATATCTTAGCATTAAAAGACAGAATTATGGAAGCTAAGAGAATCTTCCAATTATTGCTTAATCATGACACAATTTGAAGAATTGAATCTTTTAAGAGGAAATATTTTAAATCAATGTGACACTTGAAAATTGCTTTAAATTGCTTCATGCATTTTGATGTGTGAAATTCTTCTTGAGGCACAACAGATGAATAGAAATATTACAATAAAAAAAATTCAAGGACCTTATTTTTTCATTAAATATTTACAAGCCATTCAAACTTTAGTGGGTTTACTCTGCAACTGAACAAGAGACCTTGGGGTTTACATCTGTAAATCTTTGTTTAATCACCAAAAGTGATTAAAACCAAGGCAAGCCTCTGCCATAGATTTAAGTTATTTAGTAAACAAATTTAGAGTGCAAATGTTCTCCTGTAAGTTTTAATGCTTGAAGTAATAAAACTAATATTAAATAAAAATTAATAACCACATTCTTGAGTGACAGAAATTATGCATGCACTGTATTTGCATCATAAAAGAGATATGATAAGCCCATGTGTGCAATTTTTCTCTACCTCTTCAGGGTCACATTTTTCTTCTTGGAAAAGAAGATAGTACAGTGGAGAGAACTGTTTTTCCAAATACACAGCTTTTCAGATGGGGCTATGCTGAACTAGTCAAACATCTTAAATTTTTGGTTCAGAATATAATTGTTTTAAAAGATAATTTTTTTTTTTTCTTATCCAAAGGCTTCACCTTCCAGATCAACAGCAACTGGCATTTGGGCTGAAAATACTCTTCACGTATCTTATTAGTCATATTATGTACATAATATTAAATACATTATAAATGTACACAGGAACACATTTGTGTCATCATGGGACAGCTTCTGCACTGTTGGGAGCAATGGAATTTGTTTAACTGAAGAAAATCAACTGGACTTCATCAGACTCTAACTCAGAATTTTTCCACATGCATGTCAGTTGCAGGAATGTTGCTTTTATCTTAGTGATTGTGATTTTATAACGTTATTTTCCTAATTTTCATTATTGCTGTTTTGTCTCAATTTCCAGAAGTCAGATACCAAGGAAAATTCAGACTGTTTTATTTACAAATCATAATAAAAGTCCCATAGAAGTCTGTAACATACCCTATTCTGTCAGTTCTCTGTCTCCCATCACTTCTGCTTTCTCCCTTTATTGCTAGACACATTAATATACACATTTTAATGTGGGCTCTACCATAGCAGTTATTAAGATGGATCCTAGTTGTACAAGTATTTCTTGTTTCTGTTGTTGGTGAACTGTTTGGCATTGATCTGAGGTGCTTTTTACTGAAAAATAACTGTATTTTTCATGAAACCTGGCATGATAAGCAGGGAACAGAGCTGACCAGAAAGCAGCTTTTTTCTTTGTGAAAAGTCTGGAGTTTTATGAATTCTTTAGATACTTTCCTTCAATCTTTTCTAGAGATTTGAAATTTCTGCCAAAGGAATTTTGTAGATGAAATGGTCTATTTTTCTGGAAAAGTTTAATTGGAAATTTTAGGACAGATTTAGAAAAAAATCCAATTTAAAAATAAGTGGTCAGTTTGTACTTCATTTGGGAAATACAATGCTGAGTACTTAATTCTGCCAAAGGGAAAAAGTGTAGCCATTACACCTGTATTACTAGCCTTGGGGTGCTGGGGAAACATTTTCCTGGAAGTGTCCCATGCAGATGCAGATAAGGGCAGCCAAGAAAAAAGTCAGATTAAATCTGATGATAGATGGGAGAGCAGGAGTGCCTAGCATGTCAGTAAATAAGTTTTGGGGAAAAATGCATGGCAAGTATTAGAGTCCTTCCCTAAACTGTCTACCTCTCTCTGAATGCGAGAGAGGCAAGGGTCTGCTGCACGTCCTCATATTATAATGAAAAGTAGGCAGATTTTGACTGACTTGTCTAAAGGTTGCTTGCCTTCAATATCATCACATCCAGATGCAGAAAAGATCTTGGTCTGGATCTGATTCTTCACGTACTCCACAAAGCAGTGTCACCTGTCTTGAGGACACCTGTGGGGAATGTGGGTTCACTGTTCTGGTGTCTGCTCTTAAACCCCCAAAAGCCTTTCAGCTCATCATTAAAAGTGAGGGATCAGAGGCACGGAGTGCAGTCTGTACTTCCAGGTGGTTTGTCCAGTAGGGGTGCTGCTCTGCTTGCATCTGTTCTATCGCGTGGTTGCAATTCTTCTGTCCTTATTTTGTCTTACAAAAATTCAACATGCTCTTACCAGCTGATCTTTATAGTTAGAACAACTCACCCAATTTTTACATGGGGCAACAATGCACTAAGACACAAGATGTGGTTCTTGGGACAGTCTGATGCAGAGCCAGGAGCTGGATTTTGATGATCCTTGTGAGTCCTTTCCAGCACAGGATATTCTGTGATTTTAAGATTCATCTCAGCTTAAGTAATGTATCTAAAATAAATGAAGAGAGTAATTTGAAGACAACTTTTTTTCAGTAATCAGAGCCTGCAGAAGCAAACTAAATCTAAAAATCCTTCTTTTTATCATATAAGTTGTTTGAAAGTGATTTTCATGCTGAGCACTGGACATCCTGACCTTTCAGCTGGGACAGCTGGCACATCTGTGGCTTTTATTGATGGTGAATAGGCACAATGGTGAACTCAACCAGTTAACAGAGAGGAGCTTCCCAAGCTGTCCGTCTTCATGACAAGGGCTGACACAGTTTGCACATTGTGAGCTTTTGCCCTCTCTAGTCCTGTTCTGCCTTCAGTCAAAAGTGATTATCACTGAAATCCCATTGAGGTTCAGAGGTCCAGCACTACAGAGGCAGAGCAGTACTTGGGTGTGATGCCTTCCAGCAAAGCCTCATGCTGCAGGAAATATTTCCACATTACTGTGAAAGGTTCTCTTTTTTCCTAATAAAGTGTGGTAATGATGGCAGGATGCTGTGGGCAGCAGCAGTGCCCATGATCCTTCTCCTGTTATCAAGAGCATTCAGCCAGCTCACCTCAGCTGACCCCTCTGTGCAGCAAGGGGAGCCTGAGGGTGATGCTGCCCAGGCTGGCTGCAGCTCTGGGGGTGTCTGGTTGCCAACAATGGGGCAGGCAACAACCTCCAGTAAGCTGATGGTGCTAGGTAGAAGTACACTTATCATAACTGTGTTCCTATTTTTTTTTTTTCTCAGCTGCTCTAGAAATCAGTCTATGGAAATGCAAATGTTGTGATAACAGTTCTGTGCAAGCTGATGAAAATGTTTGATATTAGGTGAATTGCAGGCTAGGTTTATTCAGCTTACAGAATAAGACATAGGATTTTTTACTCCTCTCATTTTGACACATTTTTTGGTACATACCCTGTAATTTTATTTTAGTAGTCTGCTTAAAATTTTTGGTTGACTTTTCCCTCTTGATTCATATTAGTCTTCCGAATAGTGGAGTGTAAGCTGTGGTGACAGGGACTTTCTTTTGGGGGTGGTTTGGAACTGTAATCACATTTTCACCTTATCACGTCTTCATATTCTCACTTTTTCAATGTGCTGGCCCCTGGCAGTTGATTCATCATGCGTCCCTAAGCAAAAACATGGACTGGGACATAGAAAGCAATAATAGACTAGAATAAATCATATTACAGCCTCATGTCTGGAGGAGAAAGATCAGAGAAGGCATGCTAGCTGTGAATGTAAATGTATTGTATGGCTTCGGGTTTGTCAGCTCAATTGGCGCGGTTGTGAATTTATTGAGTCTAGGTTTTGAAAAATGCAGTGCTGTCTGCTTTGTTCAGGATCAATACCAGTCAACAGAATGAACCAGATTTGACTGGTAAAATACTATGGCAAATTATTTAATGTGTGTTTCATGAGAGAAATATGTATATGTTGCTCACCTTGAAGTAATAATTACTGATATAAACTGAAATATTAAGTGTATGCTCATTGCACGGGCACATGCTTAATATTTTTATAGATAGTACAGGCAAGAATACACTATTAAAAATTGAATGAGGACAAGAAATGAATGGGCAATTCTATCACAGATATTAATTGAGGCACTAATTAATTTGTTTTGCTTTTTTGCCCCCCACATAATTAGGTGCCTAATTGTGTGAGGAGACCTACTGGATTTTCATGTGTGAATAGCAGTGATTCATTGAAGAATACACTTGCTCTAAGCATTTGTAATACATTTTCTGGAAACCTGATGTGACAAATTACATTTCCAGATTGTCTTGAAATAGTCCATGATTTAAAAAAAATCCTTCATTTGAAAATTCCCACAGTTGAATTTGAAAATGTCATAGATGGGATTTAGTACTAGACATAATAAAATTGTAGATAGTAGGGTTTACAAACTGTTAGTTTCTTATCTATGTGTCTAAAGCTACAGCTCTCTCATGGTACAAATAAATTCAGTGCAGCCTTTATTTGTAATTTTTTTTCTTATCCAAAATATCCCCATACTATATTTCACTACCTAAATACATACAAGAAGAGAGGGGTTTTTTTGTCTGTACTCTTATATCATAGATATACATTTTTCTTTGGAAAAATAAAAGGCAAAGGGCTGCCTTTCCTCTCTCCAGACAAACATGTATTTCATAAAAGTTTTATGGCATACTGTAATGCCTAAATTATAATGAACACAGGTTGCACAAAAATAAAGTGTTAGAACCATTTATTGAGATGAAAATGTTTTCTGTTCAGGTAAGTAAACATAACTAAAGGCTGGGATTATGCAGAATTGTGAGTAGCCCTGTCAGGAATATTTAATTTTTTTTTTCCTTTCTCTATATGTTTCCTGTTCTTCTTTTTTCAATTAGCTATCTCTTCACTAATTTGAGTGTCCAAAAGTCCTTGTGTACCAAATGGAGAACAAAGCTGTGAACTTGATATACTAACAAGACATACAAGGAAGACATGGACATATTGGAGAGTCCATTGAAGGGCCATATAATTGATTGAGATAGAGCCTTTGGCACAGGAGGATGGGCTGAGACAGCCAGGCTTGTTCACCCTGGACAAAACAAGGCTTATCAATGTGCACCTGATGATGGGTAGTGAAGACAAGTTCTTTTCAGGAGTGTGTGGTGACAGGACCAGAGAGGTTGTGCAATATCTGTCCTTGGGGATGGATTGTCTGGACATGATCCTGGGCAAGCAGCTTAGGCTGACTCTGCTGTGAGCAGGAGACTGGTCTTGACAAGCTACAGAGGTCTTTGCTGACTTCAGACTTGCTCTGATGCTGTGATTTGTCCAACCTTTCTACTTCCCATTTTCTCCCAAGTGTCATTACATGATGATCTTGATTTTTCTATCCTTTCTTTGTTATTTCTTTACATAATTACATGTAGTATATAGATTAAATTAAATTTTTCCTTGGGGATTGTAAATAGATGTAGGGTCTTCTTATGCCGTTCACTCTGTGCGATGTAACAAAGACTAATGCTTTTTATCTTCTAAGTGCTTTTTATAATTTGTTCATTTTTGTCATTTTTGCACTTCAAATGAACTTTATTATATTTTTTCCAAACAAAGGTTGGTCTCTTCTCCCAGGTAACAAGTGACAGGACAAGAGGAAATAGCCTCAAGTTGCTCCAGGGGAGGTTTACTTTGGATTTTTTGAAGAATTTCTTCACTGAAAATATGGCCAGGCTTTGAATCAGGATGCTCAGAGAAGGGGTGGAATCACTCTCCCAGGAAGTTTTCAGAAAAACCTATGGATATGGCCCTGAGGGACATGGTTTAGTGGTGAGCAGGGCAGCGCTGGGTTAAAGGTTGGACTTGATGGGCTTAGAGGTCTTTTTCAGACAATTCTGTGCTTGTAAGAGAGGCAAAATTTTACAAAATAGGAGAAGAATCAGTGGGCACAATATTTCCTGTGACTCCCCCTAAGTAACATCACCCCTAGCCATGGTCAGTAGGTTGTGGAGATAACTTTTCTAGAGAAGACAAACTAGTTTTTTGTATTAGCTATTTGTTTCTTAAAAAAACTCCCTTAATAACCTGCCCAAACTCATGGTTTATTTTCTAACCCTTCGTGATCCCACCTAGGCTCAGAACTACTTGAGACCTCTGGGATTGGAAATGAGGAAAATGAAGACTCTAAAGTGCTGACAAAATCTTTTATTCAGAAAATTATGATTTAGTGGAGTTAAGCTGTACTTGCAAATGGCCCATAAGTAGGTACAAGAGTATTTAATTTTAATAAGCAGATGCTGGAAATATATATATTTGAATTACCTCACTTAAAATCCACAGGTGGGGTTTATAACCAGTTTAATCTTTTGTTAGTCCTCCTCTCAGAGCACATTGTGTGCTGCTTTTCATGGGGCCAGACATTTGGGGAGCAGTGACAGCAGTGAGGTCCAGGAGTTGAAGCTAAATGCTCTTTTAAGCAGGTGTGTTTCAAGTTTCAAAATGGAACTTGTGTAACGTTTGTATTAAAATATACTGCCTCTTACTGGCAGGCTTAGTGTTAGACTTTGAAGCATTTATTTAAATTCTTTTTGCTTCTTTTGCAAAATTGACTGGTCCCTCTATTTGAATAGGTCAGAAACCAAAATGCTGCCTCTGCCATTTCACGATCTGTATGCAAAAAGAGCATGAATGGAAGTTATAAATACCCATTTGGTTTCCTGGATGATGAAATGTTCCTTCAGGCTCTGCTGGTTTAATCAATGGATGAAATAGATTACATTTGTTTATGGTGGTGATAGCCTGACTAATGCATTGACTTCAGCTGGAAAAAGAATAGCCAGCAATACTTAGAGGAGGAACAGTTAATTCACCCACATTAAAAACGTAGCAATGTGATTTTGAAAGAGAGGGCCTTGAAATTGCTATGCAAATATTGTACATGTTACTTAACGTGAAAGAAAAAATAACTTAGTGGTGTTTTAAGTAGTAATAAATAAAGCATTATCATAATAATGACTTGCTCAAGTATTGAATGTATTATTTTAAAAGGTTTGTTCTTCATTCCCAAACTCCTTACACATGTCCAGATAAATTTGCATTATATTATTTATCATGCTGATAAAGCATGATGAAGCACGATGGGGTTTTCTGATTTACTTGTCAAGTGATTAGAAAAAAGCCCTGGATTATTTGTGATTGCTCCAGTTAGGGAGATTAATTAATAATAGAGCTATTTCTGTTTCAGGAAATAGAGATCAAACTTTTTTCTTCTGTCTGATTCTGGTGCCTTTGATGCTATTTTCATTAGAATTGAAGCCAATAAGGTTACTTTTTCAACCAGCCCATGAGTCTAGAACTGGTTTCATAATGGAAATTACAATATTTTGGTTTCAAAAGAGCCATGTTGTACAGTCAGGCATGCTGCTCACGCTTCAGCCAAGGAGGTTTTCTTCATCTCTACTGGGAAATGGGAAGTGTTACAAATGGAGAATCATACTGCAGTGCCTTTGAGGGTGGCATACAGTCTTGTATAACTGAAGAAACATATAGTATAATGTTGCATTTGGAATAAGAACAGCTCCACAGCTCTGGGAAACAAGAGTCAAAACTTCTCAGGCCTTTCTGCCTGTCCCCTCCACGGGGTTCCCCCCTGCACACACACGTGCAGACCTGTGTGATGAGCATGTGTGTGCAGTCGTGCTCAGGCAGGGAGATTGCAGGTGGATGCTGAGTGAGGAGGGGAGAGGGTTTGCCTTTGTATTCCAGCTCAATACAGGTGCCCACTGTAGGAGATGAGGTAACAAAGATCCTTCCTGTTAGAGGCAGCAAATACTCAACTTGAAGTACAACCAACTGATCTCCTTGCTAATGTTTGCAGAACTATGAAGAATACTAAAGAGAGTGAAAATATGCTGGTTTTTGTTGAAGATTTTGTGCATGCATGTGGTGATACATAGGGATTAGGGCAGGGAGATGCCAAGCAATGCAGACAGGCTCAGAGCTGGAGATTCCTCTGCAGTGATGTCAGCACCTGGTCAATCCATTCCCCTGAGCTGCAAGCCTCTGACAGGATGGCAGAGTTCAACAAAATCTTCAAAATAATGCTTGGAACTTGGTTCAGTTCCACTTTGAGCTAAAATATGTTTTTGAATGATATGATAAGCCTAAGTCTACTTCACACCCTTTTGTTTTTCCAGAAATTTTATGCAAATTTCAATTTAACTAAAAATAGGAAAAATGAGAGCCTGTGTCTCTGCTCATGATTTCAAGTCACATTTGCCATAATTCTATGGTAGCATGTATTTATGTTTAAGCTTTTTTCTTAAGGGTCCTTGTTATTAACCTATGCCTGCCTCTTTTCCTATGATTATTTATTTTTCAAGTAAAATTATTCCAAAGTTACCAGCACATTCCAAAACCAAAAGCCAGTGGAAAACATTCTTTCATTATGATCCTTTTTTTTTCTGAGAAAAAAATCCCACCTCATTTGAAAGCTTCTATATTCTTGTAACTCAACCTTTTATGTGCAGCCATGAGAAAGTTAGATTAGCATACTACATACATAATCCTCAGGTGTTTGAGTTATTCAAATTTGTCACATAATATATGTAGAGAGACTTGTACACTCTCAAGAGGTGTCCTGGGTGCCCATGTATTTGTATGAGACTTTGTATGAGACTCATGGGATATGTGATGACTGAAATCTGAGGTTTCTGCTCTTTGACAAATGGAAAAATTCTGCCTCCACCACTCACTCCCACCCCTGTCATGTGGAAATATTTACACTTTTTTGATGATATCGTTCTGTTTGACATTGAACTGTGGTGCTGTGGGAATAGATCTTTTCTCCTGTGAGCTGGATCTACACTCTCCATCCCCTGTGGTGCTTCCATGGAACACGACACAGCATGTGGGAACACAGTAGAACACTGCATGGTGTGTGTTCCCATCAGGCTCACTGATGGGAGAAAATGGGACCTAATGTGAGTGAAATGGTTCAGTTAAATTACAATCATGAACACATTTTAAAACATGTTCCAATAGAATATTATAATAACACAATTTTTCTTAAGAGCTTTGCAAAATAATTTTTATTCTTTTTGTTAAAAGAATAATTACCATGAAACAGGCAATAGTCTGGTATCTGATTTAAAAGACGAATTCTGAAGGGAAGTCAGCAGCGTTTATAGCCAGCAAGGTGTATAAAACCACTTTTTTTACTTTTTGGAGACTTCTAAGCATACCAGCAATGCAGATTAGATCTGATGTGTTGATTGAAGGTCAGATTAAGCAATTAGAGTAGCTACAAAATTTAAGAGGACATATGGGTAAGATGAGAAAAAAGTGTTTAAAAGGGTAGAAAAAAAATCTGAGAACTTTGCTGGAAGACTAAAATATTTAATTTGTTAACAGGCATTTTAGGCAATTTATGAAATCTAATATAATTGGGGATGCTTTCTGAGCTTTTGTTTGAGATAGCAAGCTCCAGCTGGGTATTTGTTTAGTTCCTGTGCCTTTATACTGAGGTAGATTATAAAAGAAGTAAAAGAAGATATTTCTGCTTCTTGCACACTGATAGCAAGAAAAGACGATTATACTTTGGTAATTATTCATTGAAATGAAATAATGAAATATGGCTATAACCAAAATAGCATATGAAAAGGGAGAATACGATTTTCTCCTTCTAAATTCTGTAATTTGGGGGATTTTCTCTGATGTGAAAAGCTTCTTAATTCCGGTACTAAGATAATTTCCTCTTCAGTTCTCATGTGAAACAAAGTTCTCCTCAGAGCATTTTTACATTGATTCTCTCACTGATGGTACACATTCCCATCCAGAATTGCTTGGGTACTATACTTTCCTGATTGAATTACAAATTCATTAGGATTGGCAGGTTATTTGGTTATGCATGATATGAAATTCTACATGTATCTAATATTTGATTTGTATTTCACCCTCATTTTACCAGCACAAAATGGCTAGCTGTGCCTGCTCTATCTGATTTACTAACTGTTATTGTCACGATGTAGAGATGCAGAACAAAAGCACCTTTTAGTAAAGACAGATGTGATGTTTTGAAGGTATTATCATTTATCTGCAAGACCTCAGATGAACCTTCTTTTTGCATGGGGGAAACCTGAACTGTTCTAATCCTTACAAGTCAATTATCATCTAAACTGCTCATTTCCTGCTGCAATTCAAGATTCATAAAATCTGAATGGGATATGCATTTTTAATGTTATGGCAGGAACCATAAATATTGTTGGCCTTGTTTGCCAGAATCTTAATACAATAATGACTATAAAGCTGCAGGAAGAAAAAATATCTAAGATGCATTGATTCAGTTTCATAACCCAATAATTCTGACAACCTTTTCAAATGATTAAATAGGCCTGGAGAAATCCAGGCCCTGAAGTATTATCTCAATTTGTGAAACCCTAAATGTTTTTCTGTTGATTTTTTCTTTTCCCCCTTTCTTCTTTTAAATAATGCAGGAGCAGGTGCTGGCATTTCAGTTCAACTAATTAGTTCCTAATTTACTGTAAACATCTTAGAGTTCCACGAGCATGTCTCAGTGGTATCTGAGAGGAAACAATCTACTGGTTCGATAAATCTCTCCTGAAATACCACTGAGAATTGACTGCATGAAGTGTATGGCCTTACTTAATATATCTGAGTTTTTCAGAATGCACTGAAAAGCAAGATAACAATTCCAGGCTTTTCCTGATATTATCTCTGTAAAGACAGTCTGAAGGAACCTTGTGTTAATGACCCATTGTTTTAATTTTAAGAGCTATGAAATATTGCCTTGCATTTCAATAAGCTGTTGGAATTGGTCCAGACATTAAATGTGTTTGTAGTGATACTGCCACAGGAATCCTCAACAATGCTCTGCAGTATTTTTACATTCATATGATTTGTGTATCTAATTTGTAGATCAAAATGTAGATGTAACTATTAAAATATTTCACTTGTTTCTGGGTTATTGACCTCATAAAATGGTTGCATTTACAATGAGAAAATTTTGTTGCAAACATTCATTAAAATAAACCAGGAGCTTTATCTAAATATCTTTGTTTTTAAAATATTTATGGACATGTTCTATACATATATATATATATCTATACACATGTCAAACTTCAATTTTTATTTTTTTCAAGATAGAATTGGAAAAAATACTTCAATTTCTGTACTAGTACTTTTTATTCATATGTTCATTATAGTAAAACATTTTAAAATAATGTTATCTCCTTCTGTTTTTTCTTCATTAATTATTAATTATCTTTAAGATAAATGACACTTTAAAGATACAGACGGGTACTAAGTTATACATGCTTATTTTTTCTGACTTTGCCTTAAAAACCAAAGACAGTTGTCTTAGTACAGATGGTAGGATTTACATTTCACCATTTGGCTGGAGCCCTAACTTACCTCCCAGTGTGTTAGCAAATCCCTCAGGAATGCTCTGGAGCTGAACCAGCACTGGGGACACTGAAATCCCTGCCCCAGGATTGCTACACTCACCAACTGCTTGGCAGCACATGCACCTTTCCTTTCTCCATGCTCATCAGCATCCTTTGCCCTGGTAGAACTATTCTGGCAATTTGCAATGAACTGAGCAAAGAACTGGCTGAGGCTAAAACTATTTTGGTCCAAGGTTTCACTTATGTTTTTTATGTTCTGGAACCAGAAACACATTTTCCAGGGCACTTGGGAGGGTGATGAGGGAGGACTGAGTTGCTTAAAACTTCAGTGTCACCAGAGAAAAGATATTTATAAGTGTACTTTCAGAGACAAAAAACTAGGTATGCAGAATATGTGTCAGGACCTATTAATACAAGAGTTTACCAGGATTTTGGTGTAGCTATTGCTTCTTGAACCTCAAAGATACTAATTTTTTATTGTATTTGAGAAATTCACTCTTGTAAAAATGATATTTTTCTGATATGCAATTTCCTTAACATTTCATTGGATATTATGCAGGAAAAAGTAAATGCTAATATAAATGTTTAGTGTCAATTTATTTACAGACATTTATTTATTTTGATATTTTGGATTCTTAATCAGTGAAGGAAATCTTAAAAGTACTTACAATAGATTGTGTGAATGGCTAAAAAGTTGATACCAGCTGGAAACAAAACGTATATAGACAACTCTGATGCATATAGTGCTTATTCTTATGTTTTTATGCAAGTTTTTTTCATTTCTGCTTTCCTTTGATATCTAATTTCTTTAAATAAATTCTATCTTGCTAAGTACAAGGAAATTAACATTGTCATTAATGTGTGTTGAAAAAAAAATAAACCAGCTGAGGGATTAGGATCTGTTTGGAAGAGAGCTGAAAAAAAAATTAAAATACGTATAAGTTTATGTGCAGGAAAAAAAGTGTTAACTGAAAATTGTATTGATATACATAGGAAGAATCCAAATTGATCTGATGTGGAAATTATGTAATTGCTACCCTTTATGTTACACATAAAATGATAGAATCTTCTAGGTCTTTGAGATGGGTTTTCAGTTGCTCTGGAACCAGAGCTGCTGTGTGCTGCACTGTCCTTGTGGCAGCAAGAGAAGCTTCACCCACCCTCTGGCTGGAAACATTTTTCTCATGGGATCACTTGTATTCTTTTTTCAAAGTTTTCTTGGCAGATAATCCCCTGTTTTATACCCTAATATAAATTAGTTTAACTCTATTTAACTAAGTTTAATTGATTAAACTGCGAGTGATGTGTGCTCTCATTGCATATTCCATGGCAAAGGAGGAACCTCTGTCCTACTTCACAAGTTCTAAACCTCCTCCCACTGCTGATAACTCTATTACAAGAAGCAGTAAACATCATCCCCTCTAAGCTTAATTACACATATGCAACTGTTTGTGAGAGAAGGATTATTAGCCCATTTTAAGGCTAATAGCAAACTATTAATTAGTGTTTGTAGAGCTACTCTGAGTTCCCATAAGGAAGATTTTTAAAAAATTAAATGGGCAACTGGGATTCTCTTAGTGACCTTTTTTATTTCTCACACCCAATTTTCTTTTTTATAGCTAGGAAATTGAGGATTCTGAGTGTGATATATGAGTTACATCTTTGTGGAGAGAATAGTAGGGCCTGAGATTAGGTAACTCAATCCTTTCAAGCCCAGTAAAGCAGCAGTGCAGTAGGAGGCTACCTGGATCTTTGCAGAACTGAGATCTGACAGAGTCATTTAGCAGAAGGATGGTGGATTGATTTGGTGCCTGAGATTTTACTTTTGCATCTGACTGCAGTGTCTTTTTGTGTGGTAGTTGTTGTCATTCTTTCCACACGAGTAGCTTTTGGCTACATGTACCTCTGTTATTAAGTCCTCAAGTTATGGCTTGATGGCAGTGGACAGAACAATTTCTTAGCAGAAAATTCTTAGCAAGTGCACAAGTGACTGCTCAGTGAAGCATTTTAATTAAAGCAGTGATGGTATACAATCCACTAAATTACTTCAGACTGTCAAGGTGGTAAAGCAAATGCCAGCACAGAGTAATAAGCTGAGCAGTAAACTCATAAAATAGTCATTCTTTGTTCTGACATGGATCATTTAAATCTCTTTTTCTCCTAATTCAATACCTGGAGAGAATCCCATAAATATTTTGGGTAAACATAAAAATGTTTCTTTAATATAAAACTATTGGAGGCTTTTGCAGAAGGCAGCAACTGATAGTTGTTCAGTATTGCATTCCTACTGATGATGATTACTAGCAGTGGGTTAGTGTTAGCCCTAACACACTGGGTTCTGTTGTGTGAATGTGGGAGATATGTGTGTTCAACTGATACAAATTTCTATTGCACTGGGGTCAGTGTTTCTTGTTTCTTTTTTGTTCTGTTTGTTTTTTCCTTACTTTCAAACATATCATCTTAAAAGTATCTCTGTATATACACTACAAGTCCATCCATCTTTTACAGGGCTATAACTTTACTATTTTCATTTCTTTTATATATAATGAGGGGGAAGTTTTGTGGGGGTGGAGGTTGTTTTTTTTTCTTTTCTTTCTTTTTTTTGTGTTAATTTTTTAAAAAATCAGCACATATTGTAGGAAAAAAAAAATCTCGTAGGCTTCATTTTCATGCCAGTGTGTTTAATCACTGTCCATACTTATTTTTGATATGTTCAGTAGAGTAGAAGGTAATGAGCACAGAGTGACTAAAGTGACTGGATCACAATCTCTACCATGCACAAGTATGAACAAGTACTAAAGATTTTTAATTTGTTTTAAACTGAGAGTGAGTGTGGAGGAGAAAAGATGAAATGGTACTTCTCTCTCAGGATATCCATTTGGCTTCCCATATATTTTTGTACATTTGAACTTCTGGCCATTGGACTTTTGCCTTTTAATACTATATAATGGTAATTTTTAAAGCACTTTTCCCATATAATTAAGGAGTCTTGTATCCTCTTGGGTGACATGTAAGTTTGAAAGAAGCAGCAATTATTTAACAAACTGATGAGCTCTTCACTCCCCTTGATTTTTTGAAAGCTCCTGGAATTGTGGCAAGTGTTCTGTCCCAAATGTAAGTGTCTAAAAATTACTTATCTGATTCATATTCTAGGATATTCTCATAGTAAAATCCACAAACACCTCCAAAAGGTGACTCACCGTATTTTAAGGCTAGATGTGGAATTAATCTGTTCAGATGACTATATATCTCCACAGAGACAGGCAGTTTTAGGGTAAGATTCATATGTCTTAAAGTAGGCATCTAAAACAGATGAATCCATATTAGGAGAAAAGAAATATGCCCTAGTGCAAGAAAAAAAAATACTGTTTCTTGGTATTCACTATCCAGGGGCTTAGATGATTAGCTTAGCCTGGAAATCTAGCTTGAAAATGCATTAAGTTGATTGATACTTGCAACACAGACTGATTGTAAACAACCAGCTCTGCATAATGTGGTGACTGGTTTGCATAAAGGATGTAAGTCCATGGGATTCAAAAGAACTCTGTGAATTTATAACAGTGCCTACTCTTTCACTGACATAAATCAGTGCAAGTTCATAGGACTGAAAACAGCCCTGCTGCTTTACAAGTGCTAAGAGGTTGATGTAGTAAGTTTATCAAAAATTTTGGTTAAACTATTTTAGAAAATCTTAGAATAATCTTGCTGTGCCATCTGACCAGCTATTCTCTAACATAATTCCCTGAATGCTGGAAACTTTGAGCTGCATCATCAGCAAATGGTCCTTAAAATATGTAAATGCATACTGAAATAATTAAGTTTACACTAATGAATAAAATACCCCACAGAAAGATACTGAGATTCCAGAATTCTGGTATTAACACAGATTTCTGCTGTCATTCAGTTGTTGAAACCTACATGACTCTGCACTTTGGTCCTTCTGTAGCTGATAAAGGTGATGTGAGCCAAATGTTCAGCAAGGACTAAACTATGACATTAACCTATGGCCCTATTCACCATTATCTCTCCTCCTCCATACTCTTATTTCTTCTTTTTTTTCCCCCCAACTTCTCCTGCAACACCTGTGGGTCAGGCTGTCTGCCTCCAATGAAGGTACTGCCCTCCAGTAAAAGTCAACTCTGGAAAAAACCACTGCACATTACAAGCATTTCAGTTTAAGCTTCCTAATTTATTTCTGATATTTTCTGGAGAGACATTCACAGGCAACATGTAGTAAATTCAAGAGATATTTGGCATGCTGCTCTTACTGTCCATGCACAGACTGCCTGTGTGGTGTGCACTCAGTATGTCTGAGACCTTGGACTCCTTGGGTATCCTGCAAAGTTCATGTGCACATGAACAATGAACATTATCCCTGTTGGTCTGGCAGCATATTCAGAGTCACTGCCCTGACTCCACTGCCCCATTTTTCTACAAGGCCCATCCCTCAGATGAAAGTGTACATTTACTGCATACATTAAAATTTTCTATCCTACCTGCTGGCAACCCCAGTGGAAAGATTACCAAGTTCAGTAAAAGCAAGTAAATCCTTGATTTCTTGATTTTATAAATGGCCNTCCCTTTATGATTTGTGTACCCCCCTGTCTGTTATACCTGGGAGCCACACCCTGTTGTACCCAATTGGCCCCTTTCCAAATCCACCCCTCACCTCCTCCCCCAAATAAAGGCTATCGTAATCAGTGGCACGGGCTCTCTGGGGTAGGCAGTGTGAGGGTGAGGGGTCTCTGTGAGACCTTACAATAAACCTTTGCAGTTGTCCCCTCTGAGATACCCCTCTTTATTCTTCAGCATTCGCCGTGCTATCGTCCGGACGGGGTAAGCAAAGTCCTTCCGAAGACTGAGCTTCCTCCCACGTGCCGCCCGTGTGCCAAGGCTAGCCCGGGCTGGCAAAAGAAGGCACACAGCGCCAGCCCCCAATATCTTTCCTTACAGATTTTGGCTGACAACTGCTTCTCATCTTATTATAATTATCTTTTATCATGCTCCTTTCATTTGAAAGTCAACTAAAGTTTTGATTAGGATGCACTGAAGCTACTCTTCCCCTCAGCAGGATAAATAAAAAAGAGAATATTAAACCTGCAATCTGATTGTGGAGTCCCTGCATTTTTCTTTTGTTTGAAAAGCAGAACATACGGATATTTATTCTGGGAACAAGTTTTCTGGGACTGCCACTGATGCACTGACAGTTACATCACCTTTGCTGAAGACAACTCTAGCATGAGCAGGAGAAATGAAATAAGGAGCTTTTGGAAAGCTTAGTTAGATGTCTCTATTATACTCAGTTGTGATCTGTGTCATGCCAGACCAGCTTCTTTTCAATCTATGGCATAGTAAGCTTGTCTTTAGCCTGTGTTTTAGATAATAGAGCCTAAATATGTCCTGTTTTTTTCTTTTGAAATTGAATAAATTTATTTATATAGTGTTAATTTTTGTTGCTCCAAAAGTGTGTGGGACTCAATTCAGCTTACACTAAATTGAATAAATGACATTTAAGCATAAGCAAAACTTGTGTCTTAAAATATTTGAGAACAAAGTTTGCCTACTGTGTTGTAGGTGACATCATTCATGACAGGACTAATGCTCCTTGAGCTAACTTTCCCTTCCCCTTTCCCTTCCCCCTCTTCTCTTGTCTTCCCTCTCTTTGTTCTTCTCTTTTTGTTCTTTTTTCTTTTTCTAATTTTTGTATTGTAGTAGCTGAAATCCTGTCTCTATAATAAAAAAAGCCCTTTTTAAAGAATTTGGATAGTGTATATCTTGAAATATACTTTGAAGTGATTAATCTGTACACCATACACATATGTGCCAAGCCTAGAAAAGTTCACAGTTTGTGCACAAAAAAATCCATACACTAATGTTTAGTAGGATAATTTTTTTCAATATGTTTATAGATTCTTGTATATGTTTAGAAATATTTTCACATACAAAATGGTCATGAATAATTCAGTTTCCTAGTTGTGATATGGTAATAAAATATTTATTTATATTTTAAATAAAGGAATTCTTTAATTTAAAGGAAAGAGTGGTCAGGTAATTTTTATTTGATGTCTTTACTAATTGCAGTTGATCTCTTAATAGCATCTTTTCTTTGAATATTTTCAAACTTAAAATTGTTCACCCAGACAAGCGTCATGAAATTTAGCAACCTGGATTATGTTCAGTCCTATAAAACCTCCTAGACAGACCCATAAAAATATAATAGATCATCTACAGGGTGAACACCTCTGCTATTACACTGTTGACAGCAAAAAGTGATTACGTACATTTCATTGCAATGGTATTAGTAGTGACCTGCAGGAGATACATTTTCTCCCAGCGCTCTGTGAAGTCTGATGAAAAGTCATTAATATGGTCGATGGTCTGGCTGCTATAGATACACAAACATATATACTGTTTGAGTGATGAAAACGTTAAACTAAAGCTTTATGTAGTATATAACAATAGCCAGTACTTCTGCAGGAGAAAAAATGGCCAGGGATGTTGGACCTGTGCTGTCTTTTGACACATCAATAAATTTTGTCCTTTATAAATAATCCATGGGAAATATATCTTTAAAGGAATGAAAGATCCCAATTACAAAGCAACCTTTCCCCACTGTTGTCCTCACTGAGCAAATGTAGAGCTGAGAAATATCTTTGATTGCTTTGTCTATCAGTAGACAAAAAAAGTCTGTTACACAGATCTATTGTAACTGTTCTCTCCTACCTTCTCCTATAGGCATCCAAATTCAGAGAATTAACTCATGGCTGTTAGGAATAATCCACCTTGATTTTCCAGAACACAGGGGAAATTACCTTTACTATTGAATGTGGATTTACACTGAGCACAACACTAACACCTGCTTTGTACAGTGCAGGAATGCTCCTGACAAATCCCCAAGACACAAAAGCAGGCAACAGGTGGAGATGACATGACAGTGATGAAACAAAGGCAATTAAAAGGAAACCTTGGTCAGAATGATAAATAGCTGTCACTATAAACCATCTGCTGAAACAGTACAAAGAAATCTGTAGTCATAATACTGGAGCAAGTATTGGTCTCATTTGTGTGGTGTGCCAAGCCACACAAAATCATTTGAAACTTGGGCATCCTCCCCAGTAAACAGGAAAGTTAGGATATTATTTTAGGTTTTCGTACTTTGACAGCATAGCCCAGACCTCACTCTCACTGGTGGGTATTCCTGTCTGATCGTTGAATATCTGAAACCAAAAAAATCCTGCAGAGATATTACATCTGTGTGAGGTGTGGAGGTGGTGTAATTTTATTGGCATCCCTTAACTCATGAAATAAGGATGGAATGGTATTAATTTTTTTTTCTTTTTCTTTCTCCCCTCTCCTTCACCTGCCAACCCCCCACCTAGATTTTATTGCTAAATTTGAACAGCTTCTGGTTAAATCATATAGCTGACAAAATTAAACAGGGCAGGTAATTCTTGTAAATGTCCAGCTATTAGATCACTGCTATAATTTTAAAAAGTGAAGGAGTAAAGTGTTATCTGAAGCACAATAATAAGGAGTCCAAATGTCAAGGAGAAATTTTCAGAACTTCAGTCATTCAAGGATGATCTGTTAATCTCAGTTTGGGAGTTGTGCAAGACAAAAATGGCATTAATGATGGACTTGGAGAATTGCATCCCAAGTAGCAGGAAAAGATCCTGCCTGGGATATCTGAGATTAAAGCACTTGTGTAACATATGATTTTTGCTCAGGGTTTTCCTCCCAGAGAAAGCCATAGCTCGGGAACTTTTAAAGGTGTTTCAAAATTATGAGTGTTTAAGGAAACTGTTCTTTGAGGCGCTTCTGTAATCGGAATAATTTCTGAGGTGATGGTCGTAACGAAGGATGATCATTGTGGTCTTTGAATTTCTCAAAGACCATTTCTTTTTGCTTTAATTTCAAAATTTTAAAAAGACCTTTAAAATTACTTAATACTAAAAAGCAATACAAAATATAGATATATGACAATGTGTAAGTGTCCCATAACTAACTACCTAGTCCTTTTAGAAGTCAATTTTTAAACTTATTTAAATGGAAGAACTCATTACAATGTCCTCAACAAGTGGATCCACAAGAAAGTTGCCCAACTTTCTTTTTATTTTCCATTCTCTATATTTTCTCCTTTATAATTAAACTTTTTTTTCTGCAACCAAATACAACTTATGCCTTGAAACTTTTCAGCATTGTAGCCTCCTAATTCAAAGAATAATTTTCTTCTAAGATTTGGAAGGTTCAAATAGTACAGATATAAGGTTTTCTACATTTTGAGCTTTTAGAACCTGAACTATATTACTCGAGATATGTGAAATATGCTAGGTTTTCTGAATACAGAGAGGAAGCTAAGTGAAAAAATAGACATTGTTTTTGTTTTAAAAACAGATGCTGTGTCATCAGTTAAATATATTTTCTTTTTTTTTCTGGAAAAGCAAAGGTGCACTGAGGTGCCCATTTGAAGCATGAATCCTAAATGCAAATCTGTTGTCCTGGGACCCGTGTATGTGCAGACCATTTGTTTCCATCTAAGAGCTCCATTTTTGAGGTAAGGTATGTGGAGTCTTGCACAGATGAGAATGATTCTGCTGGTTGCCATCCAGGAGCCCACACTTACAAAGAAAGTGGGCAAGACAATAGAATTGACTCTCCATGTATTTATTAGAGATAATGAGCATGCTGTTCTGACAGCAGATGACATGACAGAATTTCTAGGAAAATTATGCATCCCCAACATTGTGGGTTGTGAGAAAAACAGGACTCAGTACTTGTTCCAGTTCATGGGAGGTTCTGTTCTCTGTGCTCCTCTTTTTTTTTAAAAAGCTTTTCCTTTTGGTCTTGTACAGTGAGAGCTGATACATGAACTTGACCCTGCTCCTAAGAAAGCTGTTATCTATCCCATGGCTGTCTGAAGTGTGGCTTAGGTACAGTACAGTCAAGGAGAATGTCAGAGAATGATGGAATCATAGAATGGCTTTGGTTAAAAAGCACCTTAAGATCACCTAGTTCCAACCCCTGTGCCATGGACAGGGACACCTTTCACTAGACCAGGCTGCTCAAAGCCCTGCCTCACGTGGCCAAGGATGGGGAGATGAGGCATCCACAACTTCTGGGGGCAACCTGTTCCAGTACCTCACAACCCTCACAGTAAATATCTTCAATACCTTTATTCAGATATTCAAACAACTTTACAAGCAATCATCCAAACTACCTTTTAGTCTTTTTTTTTTTTTTTTTTTTTTTTTTTCTCTGTGGAAAGGCATCTATCTTTTGAGACTATTAGGTAATTGTGTAATGAAAAACAAAATCTTTGTTTTCACATGAAGTTTTAACGTACAAAGTAATTTGTATGTAATTTCACCCCACTGCATGATAGATTAGCAATTCCAACTTCCATTTACAGATTTAATTTTCCAATCCCCACCTTTTTCTTTTAATCTTGTTCAGTGTTTTTAAAGCAGTTACTGCAAGTCAGGCTTTTAAAAACGTAAATTATCGGACACGATTGCTTTCAACCACATTATCAGCAAATGGTTAGAGTGCAATCAGACTAAGTGCTCCTTCCTGTTGCACACAAGCACTCACACATGCACCCAACAAATGCAATCACGCTCCAGCGCACTCAGCTAAAGCAGCAGATGAAATCTTTTTTCTGCTATTCCCGTGTGGCAAGGAAAGTATGATGGTGTCCCTGTGTGATCGTACCGTTCCTTCCCCTACAGCACTTTCTTTCCTTTGCATGGTTGGGCTGTCAATCCCACTCAGGGGACTGAACACCACTTTAGAGGGGTCATGTTTCCCTCCCACAGCAGCTGCTGCTGTGCTCTCCCCCTTCACCTTCTGTATTCAGTGGTCCTTTCATTAGTGAAAAAAAATCAGACACCCCAGCGCCCTCGGCCATGCCACTGTGTAAGAGGGGACACAAATCAAAGGATTTTGAATCTCTCTCAGCACAATACTGTGATCTCAATGCAGGACACCTCCAGGCAGTGGTGCGAGCTGGTAAAGGTTGTTTAGCTGTGAAGCTGATTTTCCATGCAGTGTCACTGCTATAATAGGCTGCTATATTGCAGGAATCTGGAAGCAGAGAGAAAGGACAAAGTACTTCTCACCTTGTGTATGAGAAATCAGCATCTCACACAGTACTCCAATTCTGACAGAATGCTTCAATTTTAAAAAATAGCCATATTTCAAGGAAAGGCTGGTTTTATTCACTGAGATGGAGCAGTGTCAGCAAGCGGTTTGAAACCATTTGCAGTGATCTCAGTTGCATATTTTTCTTGATGATGGTTCTGATCCGATTACTAGGAAGTCTGTGGTAAAAAGGGATATGACAGCTATATCCACAAAAGTACTTAAGTATGCTTCATTAAAGGTTGCAATGCTTACGCCCCAGCATAGCCTTGTTCTTTTTTTCTTTAAATCTTGACCCTAGCTAGTCCAAATCTTTGAATTCCTTCTAGGTCCTCATTTGGTGTCGTGCCACTTCCATCTACATTTTTCTCTGAATATATCCTCCTTTAGCCTTTCCCATTTCTGAGAGTGCTTGACAGTTGCTTCCCCAAGTACTGCTTAATCTTCTGTACAATTTTGTGTCTAAAATAATGTGTGACTTTTAACTTGTTAGGTGCGTGGAAGTCAGGAACTGAGAGGCATGAAGTGGTATTCAAAACTGAAGTGTACAATCCAGCTGTACATCCTTTGTGCTAAGGTATCTTGAATGGAAATGACAGTTCAAGATACACCAAACATTCCTCAATCAGAATGAACTTGCTTCTGTTGTTTATCAGAGAAAATTTTGTTTACTGATATACTAAGCAAAACAGTACAACAATTCAAGTTTTTCAATTACCAATTCATAAATCTTGCAGGGACAAAAACTTTCTTATTTCCTAAAATTTTCTTATCTTATTTAATTTGCCAGTGTAGCAGCTGTTACTTTTTTTTTCCTCCACAACCTCTTATACCTAAAACTGTTACTCTTCTAACAGATTTAATTTCATAGTCAATAGGTCAATAGAATTATATATATATATATTTTAAATTCAGAAATAGTTTTACACCACTTAAGTTATGCTTGCTGAAATCCAACCAATTTCTCAAAGAAATAGTTAAAATAAAGGAGTGGAAAAAATCTCCAATATATATACTGTCATTGTTTTACTGAATTGAAATCTGTCTGAAGGAATCTAAATTCATGACTTTATTTCCATTTTTTACTTAGTAATGCAGATGATTGGACTTGCCAGATGCTGTGCAAGGAAGATAACTGTGTAATGTTCAAAATGTTGGGTCCCATGTTGCTGCCCAACCACAAAGCCAAAGCTTTGCATCTGTTCAATGGCCTAATTGAAATTCAAGCTGCACTGCCAAAAATTACTCAAAAAATGTTAAGTTTTATCCATCTTTACCAGGGAACTATAAAGGAATATATGTCATGATTTTTCTTGAGCTGATATACAGTGCACAATTTTTCTGGCAATATTTGCTCTCTCTGAAAACATTTTGAAAATATCCATACTATGAAAACATGCTGAAAACAGGGCTTTATACTGCTTTCTTTTAAACTTGGCCCATGGAAGAGCAAGCCTGTATTAATCAATCAATCTGAGCTGGTACAATAGTGTATTTTAGAAAAGTAACATGGCCTGGGTAAGAAGAGTGAATGCAAACATTAGGTGTGTGTGAGGAGCACTCCAAACTTTTTGTTCTGGAAAGAGCTTTGTCCCAAAACTGATGGTGCCAAAAGGCAATGAAAAAAAATCAGATTAATTTAGCTGACTATTATCTAAACAATGACCAAGGGACTAACAATAAAACTCTCAGGAAAAGAGTTACCTTGCAAAGCAATACAGGAGAAACACAAAGCTCTCTACCACGGGAGAGACCCCAGGGAGCAGGTGGGGCAGACCAGGTGGGCAGGCACTGCCCACACCATGTAAGTCAGGGAGTGCCTTTTCTATTGCTGATTCTTATCCTGAATATAGAATTCTCCCATTGGTTAATTATATCATTACTAAATTGATAAACTGCTTCCATTCTGATTTCATTTAAACCATGCAAGTTAAGCTGTTTTTCCCATGACAAAGAATCACTTCTGCTGTGGGAATAGAGCCTTTGATGCTGGAAAACCTGATCATTACACCTACAGGGCTGGACTAGCTGCATTGGTGTGTCAGTGACTGGCCATCAAATCTGTTTTCAACGCTTCTAGCCACTCAGTCCCTGGGATCACACAAATATGGCTCAGTAGAAAAACTCAGTTACCTTTTTGTTCCTCTCCCCATCCCCAAGACAATGAAAGATATCCTGGGCTTCTCTGAGCAAACCCAGTGAATGAATATCTGCCAAAAAAAAGACATTTAATCTGACATTGCAGTGGAGATGCAAAATATACAAGAAAGAAAGGCAACAATGCTGAGTTATGCTGGGGTGCCCACATATTTATAGCTGTGAAATGTGCTGGCTTGACAAAGGCACAAAGGTCGCCAAGTGTACTCTAACAAAATTGCAGTGTTGGCAACTGTGTCCTGGGACAATAAGTGTCAGTAAAAGTTCCTCATGCAGAAATCATGGCTCTAGCACCTTGATATTTGCTTTTATTCTTTTTCTGATATTTCACATTTTTCTACTGTCTTATCCAACTACAATTTATTTTTGTATCTCCCTAACAGAAGACGAGACTACATGTAAATGCTGTGTCCATTTAAAAGTGCACGATTACTTATTGATGCTATATATGCACTGTGTTGAATCTATGCAATAGCAGTCAAAAAATACTATAAGAAGCTGTAAGAGAATTAAGATGAAATAAAAAAAACTCACATTCCTCTTCAGAGACTGTTTTGTCTGAATCCTATTTGGTGTAAATTATGTTTTGTAAGTAGGGACTTTTGGGGGGCTGAAAATTTGCTTTTGTTCTTAATTCAGAGAGCAAAATAGCCATCTTATCTGTGGACATGAAAACATGTTATACCTTATTCTCTGTATAGAACAAAACCCAGACTATGAAGATTGTATTGATTTTCCATGAGTTGTAAACATGTTCTAGTCTTCTTCTTGGGCCACACATATCTTTTCTTCCTTTCAATTGCATCATATCAAATTTTATTATCTGTCTCATTGTTATTTTTTTTCATCCAGAATAATTTAATGTCTTCCTTTTTCTTTTTCCTTTCCCCCCCCTACTATTAATTCTACCTCTCCAGCTTACTATTGCAGCTGAGGATCCTCATAAAATCATTTTATAGATGCATTATGTGAACTGTGGGGGGGCTGTATGCCCAACTCTGGAGTCTGTGACCTATGCCATAAATACAGCACTTGGTTAAATGGTGAACCTCTTTGTGACTCTAAACTAAGGATGCCAAAAGTTTAGATGGATTCAAAAAACAATATGATAAACGAGTGGAGAAAAAAAAATCCATCAAAGGCAGTTGAACAGAAGAGTATTAAATGTGTTCTAGGAAGCCCCTAAACTGCAGAATGGAGTAACTTAAGAGATTGTAGCCTGAAATATATCACTGAATGCCTGTCTATTTCTTATACTCCTATTTAAGCATTGATTACTAATTATTTTTGAACGTGAGTTAGCAGGCTGAGTGCTTGGCTTGTTATGGTATGGCTCTTCTTACGTAATCTTATGTAGATGCTTATGACAGATTGCAAAAGTGAATTAATGCTTGCCCGTGGACTAAGAAGAATGTGGACTCATTTGTCCACTGTCAGGTTATAATCATATTTTCTACATCCTTTCTTTAATGTACAACTGCTCTAGAGGAACATCTTAGGGGCAAAAAACCTAACATTACAATTCTTTACCATCAACACCTGCGTAAAATATGAATTTGTATCTTTTCAATTATATTTTACATGGTGAACATGCATATGACTGGTATTCAGAGTTGGCTGGTGCAGTGATCAGTGGTTTCCTGCTGGTAGGATACTGACCTGAGCACCAAAATAACACTGCTCCTCACTTTCATTTTAATGTACTTTCCAGTGTAAAGATTACTTGTTATATTTCCATGTTGGTCCTTTGTTCTCTAATGCCAGATGCTGGGTACCCATACAAATTTTGTTACTACCTGTTTTGATTTTATCTGACTCTTATTAAGGGCTATGATAGGCTTTAAAGACCTTGGAATATCAGCTGCCATCTTTATGTTATCAAACTAAATGAGAAATAATCCCTAACTGTAGTTCCATGAAGAATGACATATCTTAAAACAAATATGGATTTCTTTCTTATTTTGCCTCATGTTGTCTGATCTTTCTTGGAACATAGACCAGCTTAGCACAGATGTGTTTTCTCTTCCAATGGATCTATTTTTTTTTTTTTTTTGGTTACTGTTTGTTTTTTTAAACCATAACTAAGGCACAGTCAACACAAATTTACCACAGTCTCAGAAATGTAATGTAAAATATAGTAAAACTCAAGAATAGTAAGCAGTGTGGCTTAGTACCCTTTACTAAAGTGCACATGGAGTCAAGTAAGGCTCACGGTAAAACACTGACATTACTGAAAAAATGTCTCTAAAACTCCAGTACCTTCCATTCTTTAATCTATAGGAGTTTAAGCTATATAGGTGAACATCACACGGATAATTTTTTCAAAGTTCATGAACTTTATTCTTTTACTTCTGTAAAATATAACTTATCCTCCTGAAACCATTCTGTTTCATCCATATTTGCAGCTGCCAGAGATCAGAATCTGGCTCTAACTTCTTACAAGAGCTATGAAGTCAAAGGGAGGTTTTGTTCCAGAAGCAGCAGCTGAAAGGGCAATGGAGCTTCTCAGGACAGAAAAAGAGAGAAAAAAAATTAAATTTTCAGGAAAATAGAAATTAGTAAAATCCTGATGAGTACTAAGCTGACTGGTTCTTACCATGACATCCATTTCAATGCATTTTGACTCAAATTCCATGAACAGTTGTTAGTTGAACAATTTTTACTGGAAAGAAAATATTGCTGTTTGAAAACTATTTGTCCTTTCTTTAAAAAACAGCTTACCTGTGGAAAGCGCACTTTACGTGTACGCTCTCCCACATGAAAATTCCCTGTTGTGGATTTCACACTGGTTTAAAGAGTTGATTGAAATAATTGATTTTCCCAAATCTTTCAGAAATTCACTTCTGCAAAATCCCAGAGACCAAAGGAGTTAGGGCAGAGAGCAAGCACTCAGCAGTGATGTCAAGAGCCCGGGTCTCCCTGGCAGGAAAGATGCTGTGAGCTCACAATCTGAACTGGCTTTTTTCAGCTGAGAGGAAATCTGTGGCAGACACTCACTGCAGCTGTAGTTTTATTGACAGTAAGAATATTTCTGTTTTCAAATGATGAAAAATATGTTTATGGCTTTCAGATTTGTTTGCCTTTGGGTCAGAGGTCTTTTCACACCTTTCATAAATGATGGAAAAATACAAATTAACTTGTCTAAAGAATTAAATCTACACATTATCTACAATGTTTGAGTAACAAGTTTATTTTTACCAGAACTTGGTACTGAAATATTCTACATAAACATTTTATGTTTATGAGTTAAATAATTCTGTAGTTCTCACTATTCATTTCATATTTACAGAACTGTAAATTATCTGATTATAACAATAAAGCATAGCTACTATGGTATTTAATTGTCATGCCTAATAGTATGACAACGTTAACAAAACAATATAAATATTCCCAGTTGATACAATATAATTTTTTAATTCAAAATATCAATATAAACATGTAATTTTCTTGAAAAAGGGAAAATAAATGATTGTAATGTCACTTTAGGGACTGAAGTTTGAAGCATAGTTATATTAAATTCTTTAATCTTTTGAGGCAGGAGTTAACTGAGATCCTCTAGTTTAGAGTCTATTGTCTGAAATCCAGCAATATGCATTCAACACTCATTTTATTCTTTCATCCAGCCAGCCTCCCTTTTGTTTCCACTTCCTTTACAGTGTACTAAATAGTGTCTGATTCACAAAGATATGGAAAGAAATTACCCTGGAGAAAGGAAAAAAAAGCAAAAGGAAGATTGTAAGGACAGAATTATCTCAAAAGCTTTTTAATCCCATTGATATTTCTTTTTCTGGGTGTTGGACTAACTTGTCTCTCTAGTCTTCCTATGCTGGAGATTTCCATCACCTTCTAAGGCTGTTCCAGTGCTTCATTATTTTTGATGTTTGAAATGTTTATCTGTATTTCAATCTACATCAATTATTTCTTTTTATTCTTTTTTTTTTTGTGTTGAAAACTCATGTTTGGACAACAGATTGCACAGAAGAAGAAGGTTACCATGTCTCCTCTCTTTTCTGTAGGAGGTTTGTTATACAGGGGGCGTCATGAAGTGACAAACACAGCTGCCAAAGAGGAAAACGGTTCTTGAAAGGTAAAAATGTGTTAAAGATGAAAATGTTAAAAAAGACTTGGATCACAGTGGTCTGTAATGCCAGTGGAAATCATCTGAAAATATTTATTGGTTCTACTGCTACACTAAAATGCTGAAAATGTACTTTTAAGACAGATGACTAATATAGATAATTCCTAAAACTTTACAGTTGCAAAGAGGTGGAATATTTGCAGTGTTCATCTTTGTAAGTGAGGAACAATATTTTTAAGGAAACGTAAAGTGCCAGATTTATACAGGAGATCATGAATTCAGGTTCGATTGTATTATTTGAGAATCATTCCTTCTGTGGCTAAATTCAGAATAAAAACTGGTCCACAAGCCATTCACAATCTAATTTTACTTTATACTAACCATTAAAATACTAGCTTTATTTATTTGATTATTTGTTATTATATTAATATTTTAATGTATAACCCTATCATTATGACAGATATTTGGAACTTTGAGGCTGGACTCAAATGAATCCCATACAGTATAATTCTAATTTTATACTTGGGAAAATAAGAGGAAAAACTAGGTCCTTAATACCATGAAATAATATATCGTGTGCTGGAAGGATTCTTTTGCAGAAATAATATCCAAAAATTTACAAAGGCATGATAAACTGATATAATAAAACCAGAAATTTTCAGTTTTAAGGAAATAACACCAGCAGAACAACAACAAAAAAAGTTGTAGTTGAAATATAGCTGACTTGACCTCACTGCTTTAGCTTTGAAACTTAATTTAGACTAGAAATTAAGCGAAATGGAGCAATCTTGCTGTAATTTACACAAAGGGAAGAATATTGTGATTCTGACCATCCAGCTCCTCAGATGTATTTCAGTTGGTGCTGAGATGCTGAATTTCTCAGCCTATGCTGGTTTATTCCAGTGCAGTCTGACACTGAGTATTACTAGAAGGATTCCTTCAATTTAGAGTCCCTCAAGTCACAGCCTGTTCCACTGCAATACAGCACTGCTTCCATTCAACTCAGATCTTCTTCAACAGCAGGTCTTGCATTAGGAACAAAATCTCACAAGTTGCGTGAATATGTCTCTCAGAAGTCTTCAATCATATTGTAACTAGATGGGAGAAGAAAAGAGTGAAAAAGTGATAGCTGAATACTGCTCCATTTGAAACAATAGGAATTATTCTTATTTACCATTAGAGGGCATACATACTGTATAAAATACATGATTAAACAGAATTCCAGTTTACTAGGTGAAAGGTGAATACTGTCACATAATAGATACACAGTAAAGTCTCCTAATACTTGTTTCCACTCAGAGTTGTTATGTCTTGAGAATCCTGGACTCTAAATTAAATACTGTTGGATGACAGGACAAATAAGTCAGTGCTGCCAAAAGTTCTGTGGCTGTTAACTCTGGAGCATTGCTGTGTTTTCAGCTCTTGCAGCCCCCTTTCACATTTGCCCAGTTCAACAAGGATTTGCCATTGCTTTAAGTTCTCTAACAGACTCACAATATTCTCCCTCCCTTTCTAGTTGGTGTCTGAGAAAAAGAATCACAAAAAATAATTTTGTGTATCAGTAGCCCACAACAAATAAATTAAATTAATACCTAACAAAATACAAATGCCTGAAATTCTTCCCCCACTGAGAGTTCCGTTCTAAATTTATGAGTGCTCTTAGACAATCTGTCATACCAATGCAGTAGTTACTGTGACAAGGTGACCTCCCAAGCACGAGGAAGGTACTGCTCTGAACTGAGTGAATACTTGACATATATTTTATGGTCATGATGTTGTAAGATGTATACTGCCATGGTTTATGCTATGAGACATTCCTCCTGGATGGGTCAGAAAGGAGGGAATACAGCTCAAGGCTGCAGTGGAGAAAAGGTTGTCATACTGGCAGGGCGTGGCAGCATCATCCTTTTTGCTCTGAAAGCCTCTATGTCTGGTATATTTCATACATATATATATATATATATGTAAATAAATATACCTGAATGAATGAAATATATATTTCATTTTATATTTTGGCATGCTAAGCAGCTCTTCTTGGCTCATTGGGCTGAGAAATGGTCAGTGTTGTGCTTCAAATGTAGAAAGCACTTGGTTAAGAAGTGGGAAAGGGGGTGAGATTAATATACAGCTAAAGATTTCTTTCATAAATATATGGAGACACAATTTAAGTCGGGAAGAGAGCTAGTTTAGACAAAACTTAATAGTGGCAGCTTGTTTACAAAAAAAGACCCCCACTGAATTTGTGGAGGATCTGTGAGTGTTATGAAAGAACTTTTGGATGATAAAAATAGATACATTCTCTCTCATGACATTCTCTCCTGCTTCTTAGCTGGTTGTCAGGTCGTCCTGACTCATCAGATAATATCTTAGTAGTAGATATCTGATGCACAAAATGTCAGGATGTCTTAAAGTTGTCTCTAAATGAAACTGTTTCTTCCCTTACTTGTGCTGGAATGGAACTCGTTGACAGTTGAGGCCGTGTATGAGCACATCCCCACAGAGCAAACTAGATGATTTACTGATATCAAAGGAAATGGCTAGGGTGGTATGTTGCTTAGTGCCAAGTTTTAGTACAGCTTTTCTGTAGCCCAAAGAAGCTCTTTCAATTAAGGACACTGTGGATCTGAGAAATAAACATTTTCTCTAACAGCCTAACAATGATACAGTGAAACACATTCTGGATGGACAAATAAAAGCCTAAAGTAGCCTGGAATTAAAGTGTAGGTGTTTCAGGGATGAATAGATGCCAGACTAACCAATGTGTTTTGTTGCTTAATTTGGAGAGTTATTTTTCCAAATCTATCATATTTTTTCTTGATTTCTGTCACACAAATGAGGATATAATTAAAAAACCTTGTCTGCATCTCCAATGTCTAGCACCTGAACTTCTATATTCCAACCAAAAAATGGGATAAGTGCAGCAGGTGTTGCACTTGTTAAGAAATTGAATTAAGGGAATCTCTCTGAGTGTGGGACTACATGAAAACAGAGGTTGAGGAGGGCTTCAGTAAATAGGAAGACTGGAAATATTTCTTGATTTTTATTAGGTATTGTTGCAAGGAAAATCTATTGAAATAATGTAGTTTAAATTAAAACAATATCAAGGTGGGTTATTGATCTACTAGTGACATATGATTAGCCAGTAAATAGTGAATAGCATCCAACAGAGAAGCAGCTCTGCCTGATCCAGCCTTAGGTTGAGATGCTGGAGGCAGCTTGCCTCAGTGTCAATACAGGTTTTGACTGCTGCTGACTCTGGTTAAAGGTCTCTATCCTCAATTACAAATGTTCATGCTTTGATGCTTCTTTTCAGGTTGATTCCTCCTGTTTTTCAAAAATATTTGTAATTCTCTTCTCTTTAATCTGACCTATTTGGAGGGAAATGCTGTTCCAGATAGTTTTGAGCTTTTCAGCCACTTGCATTGGATGTGCTCCATGTCTTAACAGGTGCTGGTGTCCAGGCCAAAGGTCACCTCTGCATTCACTCATCAAAAACTTTCTAGCTAGTAGATAATTATGGTGTCTTTTAGTTAAATATTTTGATGTGTGCTCCTTTCAAAGTCACTTTGGACTTGTGTCTACAAGTGTTCAGGCAGGGTGAAGGTCTTGCCAATCTTGTCAAACTTGACTAAAAGCTGGGAATCAAACTTTCATGGTATGTTTTAAACTATTGCTCACATAGAGAATTGTTTTATTACTTACATCATTGCCTGTGTTTATACTAAACCAAATGAAAACTGGAATTTCCATCTCCTAGGAAATATTTGCAATTCTTAAAAAAAACCCCAACCCAGTTGAGAGCAAAAGATTGGAAATATGTTTTCACTTTCTTTATCCTCTTTTAAAAACCTTAGAGAGAATGATTGCTTTTTGGAAAAGGGTGAAGAGGTGAAGTTTATTTATTTTCTCTTATCAGGTCTCATCTTGGTAGCACATTACTTTAGGGTTTGAAGGCCCAAGATATGAGGAACTGAACAGTCCTTGCTCTCTGGAAAGATCTTGTGAGTCTGTGCTGTGTAAGAATACTGGCTAAGTCACAAGAGCACATTTGGTAAGCTGCTAAAATGCAGGGGCTCTGCAGTGATTTTTTGTTTCATAAATTGAATTTCTGATGCAGGAGGAAAACGTCAGTGTTCATGAGTTTTCCTATTTGACATAATCCTTACTATGTTTTTCTCAGTTCACTTATAAATTGTATTTTCTTGAAGGGAGTGGAGATAAAGACAATCAAGATTAGATTTCAAAACAAAACCAAAACCAAAACCAAAACCAAACCCACCTTCTCTGCTTGAGTTTTCCAAACCTGGAGATCCATTTTCATTTTGCCTCTATAATACAATGTCTGTCTTTATGGACATTTCAACATTTTCAAGGTTGAATTTATCCAGCTCTTTCTTTCATTTATTTTCTTATGCCTTTTGTCAGCAAGACTGAAGAGTCCCCCTTTCTGTTGCAGTCTTTTTTTTTTTCTTTTAATGTGAAATATCTCTAGAGAGTAATCACTTTCAACCCTTTCTTTTCTGATAACTCCTGAAATCCTCCCTTAGAGACCTTGTTTTTCAGTGCTTGACCTCTTCTGCATGAGTGTCTTTTCTCTGAACTCTCTCCGGCTGATTTTACAGCTTTCTTGAAATGAGGATTTAAGGCTGAGCAAGAGAAATTTCCACACTCCTTAATTTACTCTATCTTTAAGAGTGTCAATTGTCACTCAGTTGGTTTTCTTCTTTCTTTTCAGAACAGTGCTCTAGATGTTCATGTTGATGTTAAAAAAAAGCTTTGACATGTATCAATTTAAAAATTAAATAATTTTTTTCTCCCTTGAATTTGTTTTAACAGCTGATCTTGAAATACTGTCACTTCCTATGGGATAGAAATCCTGTTTACTTTTTCAAGGCCATTGTTTTAGTAGATGGGCACCAATATCTCTCCCTATAAAATGACATAAATCTCTTTTCTGCTTTGTAAGAGGAAATAGGAAAATACCATTTAATCTTAATTAATAAAACATAGGAAAATTAAAAAATTAATGGAAAAAATATTCACTGTGTTGATAAAGAAAGAGAAGGGTGAGGATTGTGACAGAGGGTGAGAGAAATCATGTATTTGTGGTTTTGTTACAAAAATAACAAAGGATTTTACAAAAAGAAGTGGATTTTACAATAAAAGTGGACTTTACAATAAAAAGGGTCTGGACTATAATCTGGACCACACCAGTAACAAGAGGACAAGGTAAAGTGCTGGCCTTGCTGCCAGCAGCACACATCTTCAGTAACTGAGAGCAAAGGAGACCTGCAAGTGCCTTCTCAGAGCAGACACTTCTACTAAGAAATGAGAAGATGACAAATAATGCTCTGTGTGGATGTTTGCCAGAACAACCTTACAGTAATACATAATGTGCTCTTACTAAATATTTCAGGCATGATCCTCCTCTGATCTTGAGCAGTCTTGTTGACAGAGCAGAGAGCTGAGTGCAGCACGTGGAGCAGTCTGCATGCAAAGACAAGGGTGGGGTGGTGAGAAATGCACTGGACCTGACACAGCAGCTGCACCTGATTGAGGGGCCCTGGTGTTACTGAGTGCAGGTGTGTAGGCTGGAAGAACCTCCTGTGTGGGAACCACACTAGCTGGGATGAACAGTGGATCAACCTCAGTGGCTTATGCAGGAGATGACAACCTCAGACTGTGGGAAGTGGGATAGTGAGGAGGAGGCATCTGGTTAGGTTATGGTGAGAAAAGTGCAACCATAGGAGTTGGTATGCTCATAGAATCATTCCATAATAAGCCATGCTGCTGGTTCTGGTTCTCAGTTGGTTTGGGACCTGTCACATACGAGGTCAAGTTCCTGTTCAGCATTTGGGATCAGACCCTTGCCCTCAGACACCTCTATAGATTGTTACATTTGCCGTGCCCCAAGTCTTTGGATGTTGTCCCTCAGATTGTGTGTGATTTTCACTATATGAAATAGTTATTTTCACTATTAAAGTTCTTAATTTTTCAGGCAACTCCATCATTCCCTTCCCTCTATCTCGCCATGCTCCCCCAGCCAGACCAGACCTGGAGTCACAGCGAGTCAGACTGGGATACTCCTGGCTTCTGTCTTGTTTAAGCACCAAGAAAAATATCAGAAACAGATAAGCCCTGGAGGAGAAACACATTAGTGAAAGCAAATTACAAAAAAGTAGGAAACATGACGTGCCAGCAGCTCAGGCAGGAGCTGGTGCTAGAGTTCTTTGAGCTCTATTTGTGACTTAGTTATCTAGCTTTATTGTGAGTCCCTTAAATTTATTAGTGCCTATGTTACATAATATATGGCCATATGTGACCTCAGAGGTTTACTTCAGAGACTCATTTGTGTTTCAATAGGATTTGATGATTCTCAGGGGAAAAAAATTAGAAATGAGTCATTATTAAACTATTGCACATCCAACCTAACTTATTTTCTTGTGACATTTCTACTAAAAGTTTTTTGTGTTTTTTAATAATGTGTACTGAGGAATTTAAGCATTTTAAATCTTAGCAATTCTTGTAGGTGTTGTAGGTGGATTAGGGGAAAAGCAAATTGACACATATAGGTAATATAAGGCCATTGTGATCGCTACTTTCATTACATGCTCATTTAAGTGATTATTCTGTACAGAATTAGGAAGGAGGCCATAAGGACTTGCCAGAAAAAGAAAAAAAGTCTGTATAATTCATAAAGACTTCAGGTTTCAAGCTTCTTTTTCTTTGCCTTTGCTATGAAAAGTTGTAAGAAACCCGGTAAATATTGTTTGCTCACTGGTTGTTCTGTCAGGAGAATCAATAAAACCCAAAAAACCAAACTTAAAATCCGAGTTCCAGCTGTCAGGGCAAGGAGCAGAGATGCACAGCTGGCAGGGGAGGCTTTGAGGGTAGGCAAGGAAAGGTCCAGCTACTGGAACCAGGGCTAGAAACAAGAAGATTCATGAGGAATAGGAGTGGCTGTTGAAGAAAGGCTCACTGCAAGATCAATGGCAGCTTAAACCAGATCTTGCTACCCAGCAGGATTTACTAATTATGCTGAATGTGATACTGCTGCAGAAAAAGGAAAGTAGTTTGTATGTGTGCATCCAGTGGTTGCATCTGATGATTTCAAAGTAATATATCTGTACTTTAGGAATCAAGTATTGCATGCTGCCCTGTTATGTATAACCCCTTTTCCCCTTCCTTTAGTAAATCTACTGTTTTTAAGGCAGGTTTTAAAACATTAAGTTTTAAAATTCATACTTGCCTTGGAAATAACTAGCTCCAAGAGCACCAGAAAGCTTAATATAATTTCCAACATCCTGAACCAAAGGCAGGTGTGTTAGTAGAGATTGTTTTAAATATTAAATCATCCTTTGATGCTGTTTGTAGGTTCAACAATTCAACAATTAAGGTCTATTATTATATATTATACATGTATATATAAATATATATATAATATATATTTACATAATATTAAAATATTATATATTTTACTTATACATGTAAGAAAAACATGAGTGACAGAGAAAAGTAAAACATTCAATTTCTCAGACCACTGAAACTATCAATTGTGACTAGAGGCTTAATATAAATTTGAAAAGCAAAGAGAATACAACTAAAATCACTAAATTAAAGAGTATTTAAATGTGAAGTATGGCTAAGCTAATGACATTCCCTTTTAAGCATCAGTGAAACAGGATGGTGTATTTTTTATATTAGTGATGACCTTTGACATCTTTTAGAGAAAAAATGGCTGAAGAGAGAGAAGAGTAAAAAATTAGCTCTTCCAAAGAAGAGGACAAGGCTAGCCTTTAAGACAGAAATCTACCCCAACCAGAAAAGTGCCAAAACAAAAGGCATGGTCTGTCTGTGTACATCTAAAGAGTGATATGGTTATAAAAAGCTAAAATGGGTCAGTCAAGCAGTTGCATTTACTACCTGGCTGAGTAATTAGTCCAGCAGGTAGAGGAAAATGAGGCATAAGGTTTATTTTGCCTTCAGTAGGACTGCTGACATGGTCCTGCACATATAAAGTAGGAAGATATGGTTGGGTAAAATAAGTGTAGAGTAGATAAACAGCTGTTTGAAAACCTATGTAGCTATCCTTAACTTTTTGCCTAATATGGGAGGAGAAATGAAATGAGGACTTTGATGGATCTATTACCTGTTGAATTTTTCTTAACCATGACTGTTATATGAATTGCGTGATGGGAAATATCCTTTAAAATGCCAATACAATGCTGGTTAAAATTAGCAGAGCAGGGAGGAGGAGAATGTTACAAGTTAAGATTTCAAAATTTTGTGAAAATTGGTAAAGGGTTTGTAATATATAAGATGATATTCAATAAAAAGCAATGCAGAATGATTCTTTTGTAGGACAAACAAAATGTGCAAATACAAGATGGGCAATAACCAGCTAATGATCTGTGCTGCAAAAACTGAACTGAGCCTTGAGATCTGAGCTCACAGGTGCTAGTTAATGAAGAGTTCTCTCAAAGAGGCAAATATCTTGCTGGGATGCATCACTAGGACATCCAGCATCCAGTTACACCTCATCCAGCAGATAAGTCTGCCACTAAACAAGTGCAGTCTCAGCTGGAACCTCCAGACCTGGGCTCCAGATTGGAGAGCAACAATAACAGAAATAAAATGACACGTGAAGGAAGGTTAACACAGTGAGAAAAGTGTAGGGGGATGAAAGATGGAGTGCTTAAAAAACAAAAAAAACCCCACCAAAATCTTCAGAGGGAGACAAGGAATTTTAATATTACTAATAATTACTAATTAATCTATTAACTAATCAATGGCTTCATTGTCCTTTACATTCATTGGAGTGGGAAAAGTAGCTGGCTTATTTAGCAACACCAAGGGTAAAAGGAGAGAAGAAAGTGGGTAAGAGCAGGAGCTGTGAGACAGTGAGGAGGCTGCCCAGGGCTGGTCGTCCCTGAGCCAAGGTCTAAGGTGCTGTGACCCGACTGCAAGCTGTCTGGATCACTGCCAGCAATTCCAGGCTGGGAACCATGGTCAGGGAGAAAAGGGGGTGATGACTGTGGTGGATACAGGAAACAACTCTCAGGGATACAGGAAACAACTCTCAGGGAAGCACAACAACCAACCAAGTGTCATATACAGCCAGGAACATATGACAGAAATGTCTAGACCTGATATTCACAAAAGGTGATCACCTACACCCCCAAAATCTCAATGATCTGTTCAAGGTACAGTTGATGCCTTAGGGCAATTTCAAAGGGATGCAAAGTACAGTTTTGCCTGATGCTGTGATGCTCACTATGGCATTAACAGGCTTTGCAGGGGGATCCTGGGTGTGGTGCATACTAGACAATCTACTTTCATCATTACCTCTAACAAGAGATTTATTATTTTTCAACAGATGGAGTGCAAATCGAATTGGGATGCCAGATCCTTTTCTACCTCCTGGCCAGTAGGGCTGAAATTCCTCCTTATGTCTGGGAAAAGTGGCAAACCTGGCTGACTGCCAGCCTGCAGATTAGGGCTGCTGAGATGCTGTCAGCAGCAGTCTCGATGGTAAATATTCATGAGCCAAATTGTGCCAATATTCATGTTTGGTGTATTGCATATTCAATGTTATTATCTATACCACTTTGTAAAGGTCATCCCAGCATCTAAAGTCAACGGAAATGACTGATTCACTGTAAAAGATCACCATTCTCTTAGAAAGTGTGAAACCTTTGCATTTTTGAGTAGTCTATGTGGACCACTTGTAAACACTTCTGTTTTTATTATCAGGTGACAGTCCCAACATATAGAGTAGCTTTAATTTAACAAGAACAGCTGTTAGTCTTGCCCAGCCTTTCTTGATTCTTGCTATGCCTTATTTGGCTTTGAGATCACACAAAACTGCATCTAGAATCTCATAATTTCACTCCCTTGTACAATGGGCTTTTATCTGCAATGCGACGCAGCAAAGCTGGCTTTCCAGTTTTTGAATATTGAACACATTTTATTAAAAAAGTTAAAAATCACTCCACTTAGCTTTAATTCACGAACTTATTATTTTGGGATGGAGCAGGGAAATCCCACATTAATTTTCAGCAACAGGGAGATAATGCTGTGGGTGAATTTCTGTCAGAGCCAAGGAAATGATTTTTTCAGCCACAAGAATTCAGTGCGGCAATGTCATAAGAGCATGTAGTTATTATTCTGAATGCTATGCAGACTGCAACATAAGACAGAAAAAAGTGTTCACGAGGAACATATTGAATTATAATAAATCTGTCTCGTCTGGAGACAATGATGATCTGGCACATTTTGTCAAGTGGCAGTCACATAGGATGCTGTGCACTGCATACATATTACTGCATTAGCCATAGGCAGCGAGAGGATGGCACCAACAGGGAAAGTGCTCAGACAGATAGGTTGATCATTTGTATTCCAGAGCTCAGCAAGTGCTCAATTCACTGATCCAAACCAAACATGTTGAAGTCAAGGCCTGTTTCTCTAACATGTTTGATATACAGCTGAGCAGTAACTGAATCAAAACAGCATCTCACTCTTGCTGTCTGGTGCCGTACTGGGTGGTGAAAGCAAGTGAAGCTTTTCCTGGCACTGGGGGTATGTTGTATGCAAATGGACCATCTCAGTGGTAAATCTTTAATGTGGCAGACAGAACATTAATTGCATAGCTCCCCAGGATCATGTTGCATGCCCAGTTTCCTTAAGTTAAATTATTCCAAGGATTCTTCTCTGGATGGAGAATTCCAGGCGTTGCAGTCCTACTGTGTGGCATAAATTAACTCGTCCGCTGTTCAGCTTCAAGTCCTGCCTAAATCCTGGGGCAAATGCTGCTCATATTCACAGTGTGTATCTAACTAGGACAACCCAGTGTGTTTGCTACAGTCCATGGTAATCTGAAATACAAACTAATCAGTAATGTGATACGATACAAAATGTCTGCATTTACACCCCCTTTTGGTAGGATACCAATTCATCTTATGAAAACGAAAAACCTGCTTATTCAAATCTTTGAACAAGAGAATGCCTGAAGTGCTCTCCCTGTATAGGTTATAAAACCAGCTCCTGACATGTGTGCCATAATGATCAGCACTTTGCCCTTTGAGTCAGTACTATATTGAGGCCATACAAATGTAGACAGTTGTGTACACACAAGAATTCACATGCTATGGTCTGACAGCCACACTGAGACAACCTTCCCTTTTACTATCTGCCCATAATTTACTAGAAGCTTAGTTTTTGCCATGAGCAGGGTACAGCAATTCACCAGAGTCAGGGGTTAACAGCATGACAATGAAATCCTTTATTTTCTCTGAACATTTTCACCTCTTCTAATCTACCCCTATCTCCACAGAAAGCTGAAGATTTCTCAGAAAGAAACTCCTTTTAAAAGCTGTTCAAATTTCTATGTATATGTAGCAAACAGTCACTTTTACTCTTCTAGGGAGAGCTCTAATGTAGTCCTTTGTACTGGAATGAAGATGCACTGTTTTAGATGATTAGTTCCATTTGCAAAATGAAACAGAAAGCTCAGTCCTTTTCAAAAAGAAAAGCTCAGCATCTCCTCAGATGGATTTCATTTGATAGTCTATTACCTTGGCCTTGCTCCCATGGTTCTTTATTACAGTATACTTTTATCCTTCAAGAGAATTTGTCGTTTTGAAAACACAGCAGGTGGAAAAGAAAAGCAGACAAAAAAAGAACATTTTTAATAAAATGTTTGACAGAAAAAAGTGGTTAAATCTGGGGAAAGATGAGGATTATATAGAAACAATACAAATATTATTTATACAAATCTTATTTACCAACCAATGATTATTTTTAGGTTCCAGTGAATTGCCTCTTACACTCCTTCAACAATACGTGAGACAGAGGTGCCAGGCTGTCCACAGTACCAAGTAAGCACGGAAGCCATGCCTTTCTGACAAAAATGTCTGGTAGAAGGGATGCCCTCTGTGACTAGATTTATGTCAAAGACAAGCAGCAATAGGAACAGAAGCGATGAAAAAGTTTATTTTCATGGTTTAGTTAAAAATTTACATACACAAACCAACTAGACTGCACATAAAAGGCCAAGAAAGCCTAAATCAAAATGGAAAGTATTCCCTGACCCTATGGCTGTGGGTTGAGCACAACATAAAGAGAAAAATACATCTAGTAAATGTTCTTGTCAGCTTGACTTAGTTAATCTAGATGTTTGGAAACACAGAAGTGCCTTTAGCTATGCAATGACCTGTCTGCTAGATTTGGGCTTGCAATATTGAACACAGATTCAGTCTATGGTTAACTCGAACTTCTACAACAAAAGTAAGGGGCAAATAGTACTTTTTTGTGAATATCTACCTGCTTGTAACTTGTCTGATAGTCAGATCAGCAGGTTTTAATTTGTCCTGATCATATAAAAAAGAATGTCTGTTTGCTTGACCAAATTAAGCTCCTTGTAGGAATAGGATGCTACAGTATGCAAGCCTCACTTTCTTTGGAACTGTTAATTTTACACCCATTAAAGAAAATTTGTGGCTTCAATTGCCTTAAGTGCATTTATATCCTGCACTACTAAATCTTTTCCAGACTTTCAGTTAACTTTCAGTGGAAATTATTCTAAAATATATAAAATTGTGACATTTTTTTTCCTCAGACAAACAGATTGCCTAGAAAAGACGTGTCCAGACTAGGGCCATGGGGATTATAAGAGCTGGGATTTTCCAGTCTGGAGAGGTGAAGGTTTCAATGAGACTTTATAAGAAAGATGGAGACTTATAAGAAAATGAAGGCAAACAGTTTAGCAGGGCCTGTTGTGAAAGAACACGAGGCAATGGTTTTATGCCAAAAAATTGGTGGATTTAAGTTAGATATAAGGAAGAAGATTTTTTTTTTTGTAATGAGGTAATTTTTATAATGGTAGACACTGAAACAGAGATATGTTAGATACCTCATCCCTGGAAACATTCAAGATTAGATTGGAATAGGCGCTGAGAAACCTCACTTGCAGGGGTTGAACTGGATGACCTTTAGATGTCCTTTCCAATACAAACTATTCTATGAGTCTATGATTTGTGTGTTTCTATATCTCTGATTCATGTACTTGTGTACTTGGGCAGAAGGAATCTCAGAAACCGCCTCTGAAGTGATACAAAAAGAGATGGTTTGGAGGCACCAATATTTAAACATCAGCCAATTTCCATGGCTGCCCATACTTCTAGGAATAAGAGGAAAAAGGAGGGAAATGTGTTAACTTCTAAAGCCACTTACGCATCCCCCAGAGTTCCCTTGTGGATGTGCTGCTCCCGGGCCCTTCTAATGCAGACCTGTGCCTAAAGGTATTTGTTAGAAAAAGCAATGTAATGTGTGCGACACTGGACTCATTTTTAAGACTGCCCAGCAGCAGCTTGAAGAGGTTTCTTTATAACATATTTAATGGCTGCTTATGTAAATAGAACAAAGTGGGTTTTTTTAAATTTTTTTTTTTATTATTCCAATGAGTATGTAATCTCTAAATGTTTACAATCCAAACAACTTGAAAATTTTGGCTTTTTTCCACTTTTAAAGGTTATATACCCCAGTAGTCTCCACAAATACCAAACTACAATAACATGCATTTAAACTTCAAATGTCTCTGGCAAAAGTTCTGGTTTTAATCATACCCTGGAAAACATAAATGTAGTTTCAGGGGTGACAAATGGCTTGTGGCAAGCCAGGTTCTCCCTCCTTTATTCCTACAAATTTGGGCTTAGAAAAAAAAAATCATTCTATTTAAGGAGTAAAACCCTTCATAAGTGAATAAAAGTGGTAGGAACACTTTCCCTGTTAGCAGATGGTATTTTGATAGCTCTATATATGGCTCTAGATATCCCTCTCCCTGGAGACAAGAGCTATATTTTCATTACTGTGTTCTGAAAAATGGCACAGAGACATTGCAGGGTCTATAAAACCTCTAAATGCAGCAGTGATACTTATGCCAGCTCTTCCTTTTCCACAGGCTTTATGTGAAATACTGACATTGTGGGTTGGGAAAATTGACAATCCCCATTAGTATCTGATCACATTGCTGAAATGACATGATTTGACCCTGGGTACCTGCTTGGACCCCAGTCATTGATGTGTGTGATTTCTGAAATTGTATATTCTGATCCCAAATCTCTGTTTCTCTTAATAACTACAGGTGCAGAAAGAGGCTGAGGAGATGGGATGGAACGACATTAACATGAATTCTTTCCTGTTGCCTCTGTAGGTACCCTCGGTTCTTCCACATTTGTTCAAGATGTGTGTGGTTTTTATTTATCAGTCTAGTGGTAAATATGAATCTGAAATAGCAGGTAACAACCTGACTCCCACCCAATTGTTCTTGGACAGTTTCTTTCCCCCTCTAAATTAATCTCTTTTCCTTAAAGGTGAGATTAGTGTGGATCAGAAGGGAGAACAGAACACATGGCTCACTCCACAAAACTTAATTTTTTTTTTCCACATGGATGTAGAGGAAAATGATGAATGATCAAAATATTTGGTCTTAAAACTTACTGAATTAAAATCATGTCTCATCTGCCTTCAATATGTACTGATCTGCTTATTAAGTGTGACTGTCCTTTTTACTAAAAATTACCACTGATTTTTTGGTAGATGAAGAAAATCACATGCTTAGGAAACAAAGTATAAGGCATTTTAAATTCTAAGCTGTCTTTCATCATTATAGTTTCCTAATAAACTATATAAACTCTGTTTTTAAAGCCTGAATATAATTCCTGTTTCAATAAGCAAGTATAAATCTGATGGCCTGAATGTAATTTCTGTTTCAATAAGCAAAATAAATCTGATGGCCCAGTCCTCAGTAAAGCCTGTGAAATAAATTAGTTTGTTAGAAGAAGGTTAAAGATTTTTATCTTATATACTTCATATATTCTGGGAATATTTATTAAATTTCTTAAATATATGTTTTTATATATATAAATGTGTCAAGCATGCTTTCTGCTACAGAAAAACACACAACAATCTCAAAAAATGTATCTACCATGTCAAATATTAATTTTTAAAACTAGGAGTGAAATAAACGGACTTTCTCTAATCTGCAGATATTTTTCATCAGGAAAATTTATGAAGACAGACTAAATCTTGGCTGTTTATATATCCTATCAGTTTGCTTTAGGCGATGATAAAATCTCTATATAAGGCTATCAGAAATTATTTGTAGATAATTGCTTATGACTTAATGGTGATCTCTACAAACTGAGACTCCAGGCATCTGTTACTTTTTGCCACACTGTCAGCCATCTTGATCAACAGATTTGAAAACTCAGAAACTTGCAAAGCTTTGACAAAACAGTGACAGACCCAAATTTAGTGAGATGGTCTGTGTAGAAGTGGAACGTTTAGCCTGAACATTTTGTCAAAACCCAACAAAAATAGAAAAAAATTGTTAAAATTCTCTGCTCTTACTGAGCCCTATCAATATTTCATTAAAAATTGACTTGGTGGAATTTGTCTGCAACTACTCCCATATCATCCAAATCAACTACTCCCATATCATCCAAATCAAGATTAAATCTTGACAGAAGAATCAGCCCTGTGCCCAGGTAAAATTCTGCTGGGTAGCTATTGGCACCTTCAAGGCTACTGCTTTATCCACCAGTTCTGAAGCTGAGACCAAGCACAGGTTGCTCAGCTGAAACCTTAGATTCAGTGGAGGGCATAATGTATGCTAAAGGGCTCAAGGAAATAAACAGAGGATAATGTGTCCTTTGTTCTACTGTACCTGTCAACCATTTGCAAAGAGTTGTTTGATTCTGACTGATTTTCTCTTGATATCATGTTTGCATGTTTTTAACTTGTTTATGCTAGTGAGCTTTTAAATCAGTAGGGGACAATATTCTACTGAAGTTGAATGCTTATCCTGCAGTTTTCAAGTTACTGCATGCAATTTGCAGAAGGATTTATTTTGTTAACTTTTCCAAGTGCATAAATACTATTAATGACTAATTGTTCCCGCTACTAGACTACTGACTTAATACTGACCTACTGACCATCTTTTCTTCACCTCAAACAGTAAGATCTTTATTTTTGTGTCTTCCTGCCACCCCAGTGGAAAATATTTTCATAGTCAAAACTTTTTTTGACCTGTCTTGCAAAACACAGAATTACTTGAGTAGTCTGAAGCTCGGCATTTGCAGAGTTCTGTGACTTTCTACAAAATCTGCCCTGACTAGTCATATCAACAGAATTTTGTTTTTGTGATGCATATATGATATAAAATATGATATATAGGATATAAAATACAAACAAAGACATAAATTGCAAAATACAGAAATTAATATAAGATATAAAGTACTATCTATACATATATATAGATATATGTATATATCTATATCTATCTATATAGATAGTATATATGTACGTATATATGCAAATATTTTTGCTGAAATGCTAAGCAATTGGATATCTTCCTGCTTTAAAACAAAGATGATTCGAACCAGACAACTTTTTCTTGTTTTTACATGACTCAATCAACTTCCTAAAGAAATGAGTGATCCTATGTAACGTTTTGGCCATTGGCCATGTGGTATCATTTGTTATGTTACTTTCTGCACTCTCTTTAATTTCTGATCTTACCACCTCATAGATACTCACTACTTAACAGGACTTTTAAACATACATCTAATGTATTATCACTGGTCATGTTTGAGGTTTAATGTAATTTTAGTCCAAGGAGAACTAAAGGGACTTTAGTTTTGACCAAGGGACTCTCATTCCATAGTATTTTATTTGCTCTTTTGAAGAGCCTCTCTATCATTGAAAACAGTTCTGTGCTATTTGTGTTCAAATTTGTCTGTGTTATATTCAATTGCCTTTTCTCACACAGGACTCATAGTTCCCATGTATTTTATTTTGAAGAAGAAAGAAATTAAACTTTTAAATGGTTGTATTCACTTCAACATTAGCTGATCTGTTATTTGTGTTCATTATTTCAACCATGGTTGCTCACTAAACACGTCCCATACATTATGCCCTCACACCAAATTAGGTGGAGACACACTCTTTATTGCTGGTAGGGAAAACTGACTCAGTTGACATTGTCAGTTTTGAAATACACTTGGCTTCCTAATCTACTAGAATTATGCTTCTCTTAGTATACAGCATAAATTTCTTAGAATTATAGTTTTGATGTACACTTTTTGTATAGATGGGACATATAGATGGACATAAGGGAAGAAATTTTTTTTTTGTGTATTTCTTAGATAATTTAATTATATGAAGGACTCTGTANTTTTTTTTTTTTTGAGTGAGAATAACCAGATATCAAACATAACTCTCAGGGTAGGCTAAATCTCAGGCAGGCAAAGCCTTGAATCTGGGCAACAATCTAGATAGATGCAGGAATCATGATCTGAAAGCAATATATGAGATTAGGCTGAATGGCCATTGCGATCCCTTTTAAACTCACCTATCTGTGAAAAAGAAAATTACTGTCTCTGATTGTCTTGTGGCAATTTGTTCTGTCAAATACTGTACATTATCTTGAGACAAATAAAACCACAGGAAGGAAAATAGGAAGCCAATATTTGGACTAGAAAATGCAACAGATGTTAAAATGTTAATATCCAGTTATATGCCTGCCTGTACAACATATGTCAAATCTTCAAGAATCCAGGCACTTGAACTTGTAGTGATTGAACACAGAATTTTTTAGAAATAAAGCTCAAAGTTCTTTTAGATAATCCAATAAAAAAGGCAAAGCTCCCAAACTAAATCTGATGCTCGGTCCTCTCTGCCCTGGTGGGTACAAAAGGTTGTGCTCTAGATGTCCACACTCTTCTGAAGTATCTGAAAAATTTTGCACGTATTTCCCTTAGCTCAGAGAGGTACAAGTACTGCTATTGGCACTGTCATTATGCTGCCATATAAATGGTCTAGTCATGGTTCAACACACTGCTTGATTTGTCATTGGCATGATCATGTAAAGCAAGGACTTAGGTTGAATTTAACAAAACTATCAGTAGTATGACTCTTTACACCTACATAGATTTGAGAAATGAGTAAATGCTATGCTATAAAAGTTTAGTCCTGTTATTACTTAAATTTTCAATTTAGTGGTCAAAATTAGAAGTCACGTTCAAAACTGCATCTGGGAACTTGTTTTGAGAGCTTCTGAAGTATTACAAAAGTCCAAAGCACCCTGAGTTCTGTTCATAAGCAGAAGAACAGCATCGCTGCAACATCTCTGCTTGCAAAGATGAGGACCTGATGTGAGCACATTTCTTTTTCATTCTGGACATGTATTAACAATTCTAAGTGTCGGAGGCAGTTACACTAATAAAGAATGAAATGGTAGTTTTGAGGTAGCTGACCAGCCCTTTTATCTCCTTGCCTTAGTCACATCTGCCCCAGAACAGCTAGATGTGAAACGCTGCATTAAGTAGGTTGAGTGACTTGTCTCCTCTTACTGAACTCTGGAGCCACAATTTGTCTTGGCAGCTACACCTGAGTGCTGCCAACATCTCAGCTTTCAGAATCCCAGAGGGGCAGCTTGCCCTCTACAGCAGTACTGCTGGTCTAGACAGTCTTTGTGGGAGGCAGTGCGTTAAAGAGAACAAGCACATAATCCACCACACATATTCCACCACACATAATCCACCACACGTTGGCTGGTGACTGGTCACAAGATTAGTCACAACCAAGTTACTACTGCAACCACATCTTCTGCAACAAGAAACAGGTAAGCAAATTGTGCTATTTTTAATGTCATCATTCCCATTCCCCCAAGCTTCCAGACCACACTGGAACATAAAATAGTTGGCGGATTTTTATTTCCAGGATCGTTAGGTGGTCCTTTCAGTAAAGAGTTGAGAAATACCATTCAGTGTATTTGGTACTATTCCTGTCAAACCTATTTGCTGCACACCCATTGCTGGAAGCAGGTAGGGTGAACAAGCGATAAAAACTTAAAAAACCTCCCTTCTTCAGTGAGATAACCAAAGAAGTAGATCAGGAAAAAGAGAACAGGCTTAAGTGAAATAAAAAATGGTGAAATATATGCTTTAAACATATAATTGGCTGTGTTGCACTAGGAATTTGAAATGTTGCCTATCCTAGTCATGCTTAACAGTTGGCCCATATTTTTCTATGAATGTTGTCTCAGTTATTTAATGATTTTTACTTTCTCCTTTTTTGTTTGTTGGCACTGACATTGACCCAGCCTATTCACCTTCTACCATTTTTTCTTAAATAGCTTATATAGGAACCAGGTCTCATCAGCTGTTTGTGCAACATATAGCACAATAGCGTAAGGACTTAACACAAATTGTGAATAAATAAGATATGGATTCTGTTCATGTCTCTACTCATTTTCAGGGGTGAGGGTGGGTCAACATAAAATCTAATTTCTATCTAAATTGCTCCTTCAAAAAAAATCATCTACTTTAATAGTACTAAGATTTTATGCTAAATTTTAAAGTTATAGCTGAAACTATTCCCATTCAATTCCATATTGGGCCTTAGATTCATGGTATTGTAAAAGAGGGATTTTTAAACTATGCTTTTATCTTTCAGTGGTGGGATATGAAACCATCCTTGCTGTCAACAGGTGTAATTGAATTTTAAAAAATATTGTAGAAAGGGGAATCATCTAGGTTGTTTTGATAAAGAAAGCAAAATAAGGATCCTGGATCTGATACACTGTAATTAACAGTTTTATTTGGACCTGTGATCGTTTCCTTGGGTTAAATTGTCAGCAGAATGTATTTGACTATGTAGTAATTTTTTTTTGTCTTTCAGGCTGAACCTGTTCAGGAAAGAAAACCCTTTGGAATGCTCATGTTCTGAATCTTCTGACAAAGTGTAATTAAAAAAATAAGTAAAAATATGCAAAGACAACCCCACACAAACATGCATACACACGCACACACGTACATCCCTACAGTCTTGGATGTTTGGATTCATTACAGGCAAGGGGATTGTGTGGAGCACGATTTTTTTTTTTTTTTTTTTTTTTTTTTTTTTTTTTTTTTTTANTTTTTTTTTTTTGTGCTAATAAACCAGGAATGTTGAGGAGGTTTTAGCTCCAAGCCACTCACTGTCCATTTCTCAGTGCAGCAGTCTCACCCTAGTGAGGCACACCATGTCTCCAAATGCACAACTGCAGAGATCTCAGCTCCCCAAAAGCAGGAATCCTGACCTAACTGCACCTGCCCTGGAGCTTTCCTGCAGCTTCAGCCCCGTACTATGGTTAGGTTGGCTTTCTTTAATGCATCACCACCTTCTTACTGACAAAGCTGTGGCCCTCTTTTTATACTGCAAGTTTGTTTTTCACCTCTTTGAGAAGTGGTGGCCCTACTTTCTCCATCTTCTTAACTGGGACATTTTTCAAAACAGTAGGGATGCAGAGTATCAAGAGATCTGATTTTAAGAGGCGAGTGACCAAATTAAGCACTAAGACTTCAACATTGAGTGTCCTGGTTTGTTCATGCTATAGCAAGGGAATAGATTCCACTTCTTTCAAAAAGCTATTTTGAACAGTCAGACTAAAAAGAGGACTACTACTTTCCAAGACTTCTTTGGCTCTTTCTAGCCTTTTCCTGACTTTGTTTCCTCACTACAGACTAAAAGGATCACCTTAGCTATACAGAGCTGTGCTGGCTTTATGAAGCCATTAGAATGGACAGATGATATTTTTGTACATGTAAATCCAATAATAATTTAATAATTGCTTCCATCCCCATTAGTAATCTTTCCACTAGTGTGACTGGATTCCACTCAGAACACCATTGTGCATCAGGCCTTTATAAATATACATGCATAGAACTACAATCCATTGTCAGACATTACTATTCAAGGTTTTCAAGGAGCAGCAGTCTTGTGTCACAATAGGACATGAAAGGATGAGGCAGGGACAGCTCAAAAGTCAGGCAGAATGCTCTATATTTTATTTTCTGACTCCAACTTATATACAACTGTACAGAGGACAAGAGATTGGCCAAAGGTGTTGCCACCTCTTCAATCTCGTTGGTGAATATCACCATTACTCAAGAAAATCCTCTTATAGGAGAAAATATGAAAATATTTCTTTATTTACAAGAGAAGGCATGAGAACTAACTCCGAGTTCTGTAAACATCAGAAGGCAAAGCATAAACATCAGAATGCAAAATGAAAACATGAAAACAATTCCTGTCTTGTACAGGAATTTCTTCAGCTAAGGTTATCTCAGAATTAAAGAGTGAGGAGACTCTATATTTCATAGAATTCTAGAATCATGTAGGTTAGAAAAGACCTTTATGTTTAGAGATGCCAACTGCAAACCTAACATTGCTAAGTCAACCACTAAACCATGTTGCTACGAGCCACATCTACACATTTTTTACTTAACTCCAGAGATGGAGACTCAAGACTGGGAGACATGTGGAAAAGTATCAGCCTAAAAATTGTAACACAAATGAACATATAGATCATATTTCTAAAGAAAATGTCTGTGTAAGTTCAGTTTAATAATGTTTATATGATTTCAATCAACTCATGATTTGAGTTGACTGTTAATTTTTTTTTTTTTGGAAACTAGCTGAATCTTTAGCAATAAATAAATAAATCCATTTTTGGCAGTTATGTTCCAGAATTGCAAACCATGTAGAGTAGCAAAGTGATTCAATTACCTTTCAGTATGTTCTGCTTAAAATCCCTAACTGTCTGCATACAGTTTTGCAGACTTGGCTTTCTGTGTGTTTGCCATTATAGAATATTCTGTGGAAGCAAGACTTTCAGCTATAGGAACACTCCAAGAAGGAATTTAGAACAGGCTAGGGTATATTTAGTATCATGCACTAAAACTGCTGAAGACTGAAAAAAGCTCTTCATATTTATTATTATCACCACACAGTATAAATCACTAAGAAATGTTATAATTATTAGATCTATATGGCTACAAAATGTCGGGATGATTACTATGAGGTAAAAAATAAGTAATATCCAGCTGTAAAGATAGCTTTTCTGTCTCTTGTACTAATTGCCATCATAGAGCTCCACAGTCTATTTCATGAGAATTTTGGCAAGCAAAAGTGACAGAAATTGCATTCATAAAAAGAAACAAAAATAAAGGATGCTTCATGTAGTCTCATACATGTAATCACATTTTGATGTCCCTGATTCATGTACTTGAGATCATTGTACTTTAGTGGATTTATTTTGTTTTTGTTCATAGATTGCCAGTGAACAGAAACTGAAGAAATACTGAAGATTATTATATTGTGTGAGGATTTTGTAAAGCAAGGTCTCTAATGGAAATCTGGGCTGTTTTTAACTAGGCAAAGGGCTAAGCAGTGTAATCAACCTTTATGCCCAAACCTGCTGGGGTATTAAGCAAGACCTCACAATAGATCCAAAAGAATTTTCATTTCTTCAGTTTCTCAGCTGGAAACCAAGCCAAGCAACATAGAAAAAGCAATTATGCCTTTTTTATTAAAATGTTCAGACTATTTCATGTTGTACTGGTTTTTATTAAAAAACTCCATCTACTCATAGATCTTCAATGCTTATGGATCAATGGAGTTTTAAATCAGAAAGTTAATGTCTCTGCAGGTGACAATGGGTCCAGTGGCACACCAAGTATGTGCCCAACTGCATGTAAAGTATGTGTAGCCAGTGGACATGAGTTCATAGCAGCAGTGTAAACTGAAATGTTCTTCATTTTACCATCAAGACACTGCAAATATCTTTTACAAATTAGAACAAAAATAGCCAAGGACTAAAATTTTTCCACCTACTATCTCAGTAATGTAGAAGTTTAGTTGGTTTGGCTGTACTGCAAAAAGTACTGACCCAGCAAACTGTCAGCAAATAACAGTTGTTGATATAAACCTTCACCTCGTGGAGGCAATTTCTGTTTCTTATAAAATATTGCTGTTGAAGCCTCACTGTCACCTACTGAACCCCAAATGCCAGACTGTGTTCTGTTCTGTGACGCTAAATGTCATGAGGTGCCTAGTTCAGGATAACTCTCTGTACAGAGGACATGAACTCCTGATCTGACACAGATTTTTTCTAGACTACACTAACACAAGTTATCATTCGGTGTTCTTCAGCAGCAGCTCATGTCTTGGGAGCAGTCGCCCATTCTGACTCTCCAATCTCTAGGAGGCATCATCTGTAGAGGCGACACTTGAATGTTGCCCTTTATAGGGAATTTCTTCACCTCCTGGGATAAGGGTCTTGAGTACTTTACAGATCAACAGACCAACAGCCTCTTTTGAATCTGCTTAAGTTAATCTACTGACTACTCCTAAATAAAGCAGGATAGAAGTTGTTTGTTAGCTCTGAGTTTGTGTCCTATCTCACATTGGTCAGATTTTCACCCTTCCCAAACACAATTGTCATACATCTTTAGGAATAGTTTCTGATATATACAGCACATCCAAACCATGTCCAAATGTAATCTGAAAGAAGAGTAGTTTGCATGACTCAAGTTTGTGTTAGGGACCATGCTGATGTTTAACCAGTGCGGATGTTTGAGAGCTGTGGACTGTTTAGTAGTATACAGCCACAAGAGCCTATGCTCAGTTTTGCTGCTGTTTAAATAGATCTCTGAATGGACATTTATGTGGTCCTGCTTCCAAAGTGCCTAAATAATGAGAATATAAACATAGCTCCAGAGACCTCAGCTGGACAAAGTCTCTATGTATTGGGCCCCACACAACCTTTTTCTGGGCAAAGCATCTCACCACAGTGAGTGAAGAGGATTATCTTGTCATTCCATGGGTGGTGAAGCAAAGAGAAATTTTAGCCTCAAAAAAATTTAGTGATGAGAGAATCTTGTGTCAGCAAAACCTAGTGAGAACAAAACTGCATTATGCTAGATGGCATTAATACAGATATTTCAGTGAGGGCAGAGCAATAAATTTAATTTCAACTTTGCCCTTCTTAGTTAGCATAGACCTGAAAGTCAAAGCAAGTTAACAGTCTCTCACTGCAAGGACCAGGGCAAAATAAAATCAACTAAAAATGAAGGTTTTCTATATTTTGTCTTCAAAAAGTGCCAGTAAAGACACTGGAATTCTAAGAAGGTTCCCTCAGTCAAAAATATGTTAGTTCTGGTTCCTGGCCTCCAAGGGCATCCTGTCACCAGGCCAAGTGGGGCAATTGCCTTGGGGACAGGGAAGATGTTGATGAAGTTTGCACAGCAGTGCTACTGGCTATGAGAGTGCAGAAGGCACAAAATGATTTCTTCAGGATGGTGAACCAGGCAAGGTTCATCCAAGGGTCCTCTGTGGATGGTGTCCTGTACCCCACTATGCTTCTCAATCATAGAGTTAATTAATCAATGCTTCCACTGTCTAATTACTAGAAGATAATTAGAAACAATTAAAATTATATATACAGGCATATCCTTCTTTGGCTTACTTATTTTAATGATTAACATATTTTTAGGCATTTGTTAAGCAGTTAAAATAAGCCAACAAGGTGAGGAAAAGTGGCTCATTTTGACCACAATAATGAAACTCCTTAGTAGCATAAATGGAGAAAGATGACAAATCTAGTGTGAAGGTCTCTTTTTCTGCCTTCTTCCAATAGATCATCTGTCAGTTTGTCTTCTGTTTACTTTGCTTTTAAACTGATATATACAGGGAACAAGTGTGGGTATGTCTACTGTAATAGAATCTTAAAAAAAGAAGCTGTAGCTCACAGAAGATTATAAAGTAAAAATCAGTGCTGATGGGAGCAGAACAGAGAAAATGTGAACAACAGTAAAGACAGAAAGAAGATGTGAGAACTTCAATTATAGACATCCTTATCTTGTGTTGTGTGTTCTATTATCTCTTGTTCAGTCTTCCTGGCACCAAAAGTGGTGTTTGCAGGAGAGTAATAGAAGCAGAAGTAGCAGCAGGTGGTGTGCTCCTCACAGCATGTGTTGGAAATTGCCTAAATGAAGCTCTGGGTGTTCTGTTGAGTAGCAACAGCTCCTAGGTTCAAAGTGAGGTGAACAACAAGTTGAAGAATGTGAGTCAAAAAAAATTTGTTCTGTTTATGAATGGCAAATTAGCAGCATGAAAAAAAAAAAAAACCTGATAAAAACCTGATAAAACTCAAAGGCTGTGTTTGGGAAGAATTTTCGTTGCCTTCCTTGGTCCAACACTTTGGCATTTTCCACTAAATTGGAGTAACAAAACAAGCAATTTCTGATATTTAAAATGTTTTATTTACTTGCTCCACTCGTATCACTGAGGCTTTTTTATAGGGTCTTAAATATCCACTTCCCATTTATATGGGGGTTCATGTTCCATCTTAAATTCCACTGGAAGATGCAGGCAATATAGGTTTTTGCAACACTCACCAAAACCAAGCAAACCAGAATGACACGGATGTAATATGACAAACCATTCTGATTTTCGAGATAAATATTTTGCTATTGATCTCTCCACCATTCCTAGACAGTGGATTAGGTTCATGTGCATGTTGGCCATAATCACACAGATTTCACAAAGCATTATATATGGTCCATATGGGGACCCTGTGAATGTTTTTTGTGCCCATAGAGTTATCACCTACTGTAAGATAACTTACATTTAGTTTCCTCTGAAGTACATGAAATGTTGACAATGGGAGCAGCATGTGCTGAACATTAATTGGCACCAGACAAACTCATTATTCTCTGAAAGATATTGTTCATCAATAGGGAACCATCTGCATTGTATTTACATAAGCAACTATTGGTTTCTCTTTTAATACCATGCTGGATCTTTGACAAAATAGCAAGATGTTCCTAATACAACCACTTTGATTATAAATTCTGTAGAACAAACCAGGCAGTAAAGATGCATGACTGTAAGTTAATTTTCTGATGGGCAAATTAATTTCTGTGAAAAACAGTATGGAAAAAAAAAATGTAGTAAAACATCAGAATATTTGCTTTGGTGAAGTGAGGAGTCCTTCTAGGTCAGAAACCTGTCCCTGGTTGTGACAACTAAAACATATTTAAGTAAAGAATATAGGACAAAGGCAGTCCCTCTTCCAGCTTTTGATATTTGAATGCTTGGAGGTTTCTTTAAAAAGAGATGGGATCTATCATGCTGCATTTGTTAGTCCATGATATGGTTTTGCCTACATATGCTTTTTTACATGAACGAGAACATAGTCTTTAGGTGTTTTCAGTTTTCTAGAAAATTACTTTCACTTTTACTTTATAATTATCTCCATCTTCAAATATAACTACTGCTATATTATTTATGAGCAAAATGCCCTTGTGCCTATTGATCTTATTGTGTAAACTTAAAAAATGCTCATTCAAATGTGGGATTCAGTCCTATCCTTTCCTCTATTGCTTGTATTTAAAGGTCACCCTTAACTCACTCCACCCTTATCTAAATAACTTACAAAGTATTTCACTCTTTCCTCATGCAGGTGAATCTTTGTGTGGTCTTCTCTGGCATCAGAAGCCCATCTACTTAACTCTACATCTACTCTCAGTTTGGAATTGTAGGTGAAGATATCTCAGCTACAATTAGTATAGTTTGATAGTAAAGAATTCTTCCTAGGAAGTGTGCTTAATTTTGTTTTCATCTAAGATCCCTTAATAGTAAAATTTAAAATTGTAACCTACTATTTCTGAGCCTTTATAATTGTTTGAGACTGAGAAAAGAATTTATCACCCCATTTTTGAGAATAGGAAATGTCTCTTTTTTACTGGGCTTATTATGGACAATTTTTATTTTAAGTTCATGTCAGACATAGTGCAAATCATATAGGAAGGTCATGTTAACATTTATTGACATCCTAGTTCATTGGACAGTTGGAAGAAAATTCCTGTGAATGAAAAATTACTCCACAACTGGCTAGCACCTTTTCTTTTTCTCAAAGAAACTATACATGACATCTATTGTTTAACTCCGTTGATTAGTTTAAACTTTTTTAGAGTTTACTTTACTGTTAAAAAATTGCACAAACCCTATATAGTTCATTGGTTCCGGTCAATTTTTACAAAATATTCTGATGGTTCCTGAGGGGAAAAATGTCTGAAGACCCTTTCAGGTTCTTTGCTTTTATTGTCCTGGTGCTCAAAATAACAATTCATAAATTTTTTTTTGAGAAAGGGCAATAGAGAGAAGTGAAAAAGTCCCTGTCAATCTGCATTACTTACTGTGACTGTACAGTGCTAATGAAACAAATTAGATACTGACAAATATTACAGATACAATGATGAGCTACATGGCAGAGTTCATGCTGAAAAAACTCATATCTTAATTAGCAATGTGGGTACCCCAGCTACACTTGATAGGCTCGGCGTGCTTACGTTTGTCTACTATTAAAAGGCATGGTTTTTCATTTAGTACTAGTGACCTCATTGTGAGTGGAATCTTTTCCTCCTGGTTTAATATAATCTGGATCAGACATCTTATGTGGCTCACACTGCAGCTGCACAATGAACTTTGCTGAACTAAAAGAGAGAAATAGGCATGGAAAGCAGAGGTTCAGTTGTTTACAGTGCCATATTACAAAGTTCTATCGTGATGGTGGAACTACAGCTTTGCAGTAGTTCCTCATGTCACTGTTCATCTCTAATACCTGAGTTTCTAAGCAAAATAACACCTATGGAACATTTCCACAGAACTTAACAGGAGAAGTAGCTTAACACTATTTCATTTAAATTTTATATGCTAGTAAAAAAATAACTAACACAACAGTTTTCAAAGTCCAGACATAGCCTTCTGAAGCCAAATAAATGCAAGGTGATCTTGGGAGCTCTGTTTTCTTACACACATGCACCTTAGAGTCACGACACGCTGTTAATGTGATACTGTACCTTGTCTACAAGGTACATTATGGAAAGAAGTATTTTGTCCTAGACTTGCAGGAACAATGACAATGTGTAAGAGATGTTCTTTAATTAGGTCATAACTTTGTCAGTCTAACTCCCCCAGGGATCATCTCCCAGTGCTGCTTAGAGTATAGGTCTTTGTTTCTGTCTTGCACATTTCCATCTCCTAGCAGGTGGGGGGTGGGCAGCTGTCATTCTTCGCCGCTCCAAATCCAATTTCAGTTCCTTGTTTTGACCCCTACAGTCTTCCCATCTATAGAGGTTAAGAGGTGAGGAAAAAAAGAGGTCATTATTTCATTTTCCTGTGCGAAGTGAGAAGTGTTGCTGCATACTGTTATCTTTGCCTGAATATGAATGAGCAGTTGGAAAGAATTGTTGCTTTAACCCAGACTTACCTGTTTTAATGCATGTAATTAAATAATTAATATAGCCTGTTAATGGGAATCAAGCTACTACAAAAATGCAGGGGGTTTTCTACTCAGGATGAATTACAGATAGTGATTTCTGCTGCTCTCCATTACTTCATTGATGCTGTTAAAATTACCTTTGACAGGAGTGCTGATGATAAAAGTTTTTTGCAAAATTTTTAATGGCGTCTAAGAATCAGAGATACAAGACTTAAAATTATCCTTATAAATTTCTTCTCCCATACAACTGCCTTTCAGAAAATTTAATGCAAGTCAAAATGTCTAATCCCAGAGAAATTTAAGGGTCCAATTCCTTAAATGAGACTAGAAGGCAAACATCTGGTTTAGAGTTTGAAGAGATTTTTCTTACTGCAAAATATTAGATCAAGTGATCTTCAAAAGGCTCATTGTTGGAATAAAGGCAGGAAAAATATTTTTGTAGCTATACCTACTCTCACACTTGAACTTGTTTTTTGCTAGTGCATGTATTTCTATGCATGAAAAGGAAATAAGGGGTGGGCATGGAGAAATGTTTGTTTAGGGGACAGAAGAAAAATAAATTTACTTATGTAATTTGAATCTGAGGGCAGAAGCCTTAGAGATCTTTTGCAAACAAGGAGGATGGTATGATGGTATCTGCTTTTGGTGGTGGTCATGAGAAGCGCTGTTGCTGATTTTTATACTTATGTCACAAAGCAAAATTGGGTTGTATTAAAATATAATTTTAGCCTTACTGCTATAGGCTTCTGTTTAAAGTGTGAGTTTTAATAATACCTCTCTTCTCCTTGAAACATAGAAAAAGAGTGTAAAACCATAAATTAGACAAATTGATCAAAGTGTTATATTCTGATTCTGTTGTCCTGGAGTTCTTGTAAACCCTTTATCACTCAACTGAGTTTGAAAAACATAACAGGCATTTTTAAAATGGGATTTTTTTCCCTACGGCTACTATAATTCTGAAAAATATCTATTCAGGCTTGAAGACTTGAAGACTTTCAGGGATGGGGCATCCACAGCTTCTCTGTGCCACCTGTTCCAGAGTCTCACCACCCTCAAAACCAAGAGCTTCCTCCTAATACCTGGTCTAAACTTACTCTCTTTTGGTGTGAATTCATTCCCCCTTGTTCTATCTCTACATGCCTTTGTAAAAAACCCCTCTCTGTCTTTCTTGTAACTCAGAATCATCCTGAGTATCAGTTGTGAAGGTGTTTTTATGAATGGATTACAAGAGTAGGATGTGTATGTAGAAGATGTTCACAGGTGAATTTTATCAATCATGAAGCAGTGTAGTAGGTAGGTAGCTGAGGCACAGCTAATTTTGCACTGAAGCTCAAAGCTTATCCTGGAGAACACCAATGGCCTGAGAAATTTTCACTGATAGCTTTCAAACTTGAAATGCTTGAAGTTTCTTTATCAACAGTGGTATTTGAATGAACAACTCAGAAAAATGTGTGCTGCCCTTGCTGCTTGGACATGAAGTCTTGTGCTGGCTAAGCTGATTCTTTATCAGGAAGCAAGGGCATGCTGCCGTCTTCTAATCCTGCTGACACTTCGAAGGCAGCCTGGTGTGTCCTTCCTGAGAGCAGAGAAACAGGAGAAGGAGTTTTGCCATATCACTTCCATTTCCAAGGATGTATGTTTGTGTTAACTGCCTTTCTTCTATCTTCTCCTAAGAGGCAGAATAAGAGAGTTCATTCTACACAGGGAAGAACCTGCATACCTCACTCCAAATCTGTACTGTATTTAAATAATAGTAAAAATAAAAAGCCAACAGAAATTTGCTTTCATTTCATTATCTTTTTCTCATTGCTTCTGAGCTTTCTGCTGCACTACAAGTAAAGAGAAATCCCAGTGGCTGTACCCACTGATTACATATCACAGTGAAGGTTTAGACGCAGCAGTGCTCTGCCAGCCTGGCAGAGCTCTTGTGGGTTCTGCAGCATGAAGAATAAGTGCCACTGACACTCTTTCAATCTGTTTAAGGGCCTCTGTTCTAAAATTTTCCAGAGGCTATATTTTCCTGTTGCTATTTACAAGAGGCCAGTCTTTTATCATACGCTTGCTGTCTTCTTCTTACTGAATCTTGGGAGCTGTAAAGTTTTGAAACAAGGGGTATTTCATCTGTGCAGCTGATCTAAGTAGGATTGGAGATTAAAGATCTCAGTGCAGTTTAAGCAGCATGTCTTCTATTCCCGACACTTTAGGAGAGAAATGACAATACAAGTGGGGCCTGAGGCCCCCAAACCTTTGGAAAACCTTTTAAACTGTATTTTTTTTTTTTTGCAAAGTGAAAAAGCAACAAAGTAAATCTGCTGTTTCCTATTTCTGGAGAAAAGAGCCGACACTGTTGTGGCTGGTGTATTCCCTTTCTGTAGTAGTATCCTTTCCCTCAATATCTTATCCATGTCTATGTCCTTCCTTTCCTTTAAAGTCCTGCTCCCTTTTTTCTCATAAGATTCTTGTCCTTCTTTATCCCTTCCTTACGGGAAATTCAACATCCCCTTCTTCTGCCTTTCTGGACACAATAGCACCCACTCAGTTTTATCTCCCTCCAGATAATGTGTACCAGCTGAAACTCTCGGGAAGCCATGAATTTTGTGGTTAGATGGATATATTTTCTTATTAGAGGGTTTCAGATTGGGACATAGGTTGGGGCTGGTCAGTGTTCAGTGCCTCTCAGGTGCAGGGAGATAAATGTATTGCTTTTAAGATCACACATATAAAAGTTGCGTAGTTTTACATAATCTGTGCTAGACTGAAGGCTAACAGATGTACAGATACATAAAGGGCTGAAACATAGGATACCTATCCCTTGGTTGGGAAAAAAGGGAAATTAGTAAGATTGGTGGAACTGAGCATGGACTCTTTACTCAGAGAAGCTGGAACTGAGAAGTTCCTACTGAGATGTTGAAAATTCAGATTTGGAGTATGATACCAGTCCTCAGAGCTGCACAGCACCAAAGGACAAATATTAGGCTTTGAATTTTTTCTGATCCCTGTGCATCCCCATACATTTTTGGTTAAGGACAGCACTGCAGAACATTTGCCACTGGTAGTGTTGTGACAAATTTGTAAATAGCTTACAACAAAGCAACTATAATGATTACCAGACATGCTTTTCTACTTACTGCATCCCAGATTAGCAATAGAATGTCCAGAAAATATTACTGTAATCTCTTAGAAAGGAAATGTTTTGAAAGTTTTAATGATGTTTTAGCCTGTAGATGTCTCAATGTTCAGGATTGAAGCCTAATACTGAAATTGCATTGACAGCCTTTAAAGAAGATAAAATTTTATTACTAACATTAAAATTACTAACATTCCTAAATATCTCTAGGATTTTTTTTTTTTGGAGAGTGAATGGGTATTTTTCAATTTGATACCAGAGTCCTGTCACTTTTCAATGTAAAAATATTAATTCAAACAAAAGTAGTACTGAGCACACACTTTAGGAGTTGCAGTAGTCCAAGCAAAAGAAATTATGCACTTGCACACACAAACTAAGGACCTTGCTCTTTGTCGCCTGTCAAATGCAAGTTTTAAATAGTGGGTCTGCTCCAGCTGTAGGAACATTTCTCTTCATCTGTTGCTGCCTTTGCCACACTCACATCTGAGATTCTTGGCAGATATATTTCTATTAAGAATATGCAGACAGCTAACTCTCCTCTAGATAGTTCCTGCTCCTCAGATATGCTGAATTATCTAGGCCCTCTGCAAAAGACATCACTAGGGATTTTGATGAAGACTGAGAATATTCTTCCTTCCAATGAAAGAGAGTATGTGTCCAGCTGTATGTCTAGCTTCTTGAGCTTCAGGCTGATTCTTTAACTTAATTTTAATGTGTGATTAAGTTCCTTATAGGGACTAGAGGCTTTCAGCGTCCACATTTCAGTCCAGCTAAACACAATTAATGAAACAGAAACCATGTTAAAATAATGTTTGCTTTGTTTTGTTTTTGTTTGTCTTTTTTTTTTTTTTCCCAGTAGGAGAAGAAATCTAATTATCTTACCCTCTGCTCCCATTCTTGCACAATGGAACAGTTGGAATGGTAATTCTTTTCTTCTGAAAAAAATGAGCTGACCTGCCACTTACTGCCCATTAAGGATTGCTTAGGACCTTTGCTCCCGTCATATCCAAATAATGTAATACTTGTTCTTGTTATAAACCTAACGCTATTTGAAGGCTGGTTTGCCAACCACTGGATACTGCAATGAGCTCTCTGGGATGGTTATGAGATCCTGAACTTGTACCAGTCAGAAAAAAGCCCTACTCAGCATTTTTGCAATGCATTCAAGGAATAATGAAAGAGCTTTATTACAAAAACTTACTTTCTTTTGTTAGATTGAAGAAAAGACAGAATTATTTTTAGGCAGTGCCATTCAGACAAGGACTGAGTGATTTTCAGCAATTTCCCATATATGGAAACTTATGAATATTTTCAGCCTAAAATGTGCTATACAAAACTATATACACTCGCACAAAATAACCTGGTACTTGGGCTCTGTAAAACTGCTATTTAAAAAAAGAGCTATCATTTGTGAGGAAGATGGAATTAGCAGTTTACCCACAGAAAGGTCTACTTTGTGTCTGTCAGTCAGGTGAAATCTGATATATTACTATGACTAAATATATACATCCAAAATGTGGTGGGGCCACTTAAAAAACTCAAGATGGAGGATTTTCTAATATTCTTTTTGAATTTATTTGCTTCATCTGAATGAGTATCTTGCTTCAAAAGAAGCTTCTTTGTCCAATATAATTATTAAAATCCTGCCTATGGGCAAAAAGATAGTACACCTACATGTAAAGGGAGGATTTATTGTTAGTAAAAATGAAATCATAGCAGTCTAATGAAAGAATAATTACTAATCAAATTGTTAGCCAAATTATTTGTAATTATTGCAAAAAAAAAAAATCCAAGGGAAAAAGATCAATTAAAATTGTCATGCACATAAGTTTCTATCCCTCATCACATTGTTATGCTCCATACTCACATGCTGCTTTGGTCACTGAAAAAAATACATTGTTTATATTACCAGTTTCTCTCTCATTCTAGGGTCCACCTGGAGTAATTTTAAATGCTTGCTGGTGGGCTTTCACACTTTCTTCTCTTTCTTCACTGGTGTGCAGCTGCATGTTACACCTGAATTTACTATGAATGGCATGATGGTGCCATTCATATTTGTTAGATACTATGTGTTCTTCTCCTTGTTAATTGTAAAACTAGGTTTGTCCAGCTCCAGGTTTATATTTCTGTTGATTCACCTCTGGCAAATTGGTTATAGTCCTGAGGTTTCCAGTGCCAAGCCTATGTTTCACTTCTTATCACCTTAATTCCATTTTGCTGGATAAATTGTTGGTAAATGTCTCACCAGTCTAAAGCAATGTTTTTAGGTCAAGTAAGGTTGAAAAAAATGCTCAGTTGAAATTCTTATAATTAGTTGCCATTTTTAACTCATTTTTCATGAACTACCAGAATAGCTGGCTTTGTTGGAAGTAATATCTTTTTGAGCTGTTTTTTACTGCTCAGCAACACCAACAATTTTTATGGGATTTTTACTACACAATATGAAAAATAAATGACAACCAAACTTTGTTTTGACACCTTTTTGCTATTCTTTTATCTGTTGCATGAACAAAAAACAGTTTCAAGAGCAAGAAGAAATTTGGGTTTCTCTCTGGGGACAGTTTGCTGAAGTTATTTTGGAGTGAATTCTTTATTTCTGGGATATATTCACTTATCTGGGCTTAGATGTCTGCAGACCTACCTATTCCTTTTGTTTGCCTCCTCTTTTCTACAACCATTATAACATGGCTTGGTTTTCAGAACTGTGCCAATTATAAAAAATAATTCAAAAGGCACCTTAGTAACAGTAAAAAATATCTGTTTAGCTGTGATTTATGACTGATAGCTTTTGGTTGGTAACTCCTTAGAAGACAGTATGAAATGAGGTAACTAAGTAGGATCTTTATTATTCCAAAAGGCAAGGATTCAAATTCCAGGAAAGAGTAAGAGATAACAGGAAAGATAGGAAGGGAGGAGCTCCTGTTTTTCTGCATGTGTAGAGGTGATGTTTAGTTTCCCTTCCTCTTTAGTTTTATCAGTGTGCCTTTTGACTTTAAAGAAAATCATATGGTTTGTGTGCTAAAATGTCAAGTGTCATTTTAAAGTAGAATATATTTCCATGCCATTCAAAGTCTGTAGCTATTCTGATATGTTTAACTTGTTCTTTATAGAAAAACTATGGCAATTGTGTTAATTATGAGAAGAGTCTGAGGATTGGCACAGAGACACTTATCAGAAGCGTGTTTTGATTTGCTATCAAAGCTCTCATCTCCTCAGACTGAGAAAATTTTAAATCTCAACTCAGTTTTCAACTCATATAACCTGTATAGATAATCTATCTCAAAACTTTGTAATTTAATACCATAGTTATAAGTCAAAAATGATCCTGTTCTTTTGCTACCAAAAATCAGGATATAACAGAGCAGCCCAAAGGACCATGTCTTCTTGTAGGCCTTAGATTTTGATGCATTTTTGTGATGCTCTGATACTGTGTGTTACAGAAGGACAGGTAACAATTTGAATGGAGAAAAAAAAGCTATTAATTCAATTATTTCTATTCCACTTGGAATTTAAAAAGTGATTTCTCTTAAGACAGGTAGGCCCCAGTGCAGAGGAAAAGTTTGAAAGGGATGCTGTCAGACAGTTCTGTTGAATGAGGCATTTTGTTTCAGTTCTGTAGGGATGATGAAGTGGCAGGAGAATTTTATTCAATCCCAGACCAGAAATGTGTGGGACTTTCAGAGTACATCTATATTCCTTGCTAGGCAAAATTTTCTCCAAATATGCTCNCACCAAATATGCTACTTCCTTCAAAGTTTATCAATGTAACTTTTTTTTTTTTTTTTTTTTGAGAATTATCTATAGCTTCTGAAGAAAAAAAATTCTTTGTCCATGACAGCAGTCAGGAAGATTAAAGCCCAGTAGTAATGACAGGCTTATTAATGGTCATTGCTCAGTGGAAAAGAAGGAGTCATGGGGTATCTAATCATGGGAGGTGCTGCTGAGTGAAACAACATGAATGTGATACATGCAATTACCCTTCCACATTCCATCTAGACTTACAGCCCACTACAGTAAATCTTATTCAGTAACTTTTATGCTCTTTGTAAAAGGCCTGTATATTTCTTATTTTAGTATTAACTCTACCTGGAGTATTTTAATGGATTCTTCAACTGTGTCAAGGAAAATAATTTAGAAAACGTTGTTTTTTGCTGTGGTTTTATCTACACTCTTAAGTTTGGACTATGACGAATAAAACACTCCCTATAATCTTCTGTATAATGGAGTCTTGTAATAGATCAATTAATCCCATTAAAGTAATAAACTGTAAGAATGTATTTCTTTTATAATGATTTTGTAGCACTGATTGTTTATATTGGATAAGACGCGATAACGCCTGAGCACAGTTTTCTTAACTCCTGATTAAGAGTCATGTGGAAAAGCATTCAGGTAGTTAATGATAAACTAATCTATTCAGGAGGACAGAATGTTTATAGCTAATTCATCAGTGAACTGCAACACAGTGTGAAAATTATTTATTAGTGATGTGCAATGTGCAATGCACAGGAAACAAGCACAACTATTTTTAGATTCTTATTAATTTGCTGTGATTATAAACATGTGCCTCTTCAGTAGCTACTGAAGACATGTTTTATAGTGTGACTGAGCATTGCTTTTACACTCTCTCTTCTCTGTTTTTAATTATAGTACCATCATGTGAGTGTATCTGGAATTAGAGCAGTGTAACTGTAGGCCAGCAATAGCTTAATTGTTCAAGATCCTACATAAACTAATTGTTGCTTGTGATGAGCTTTCTTTAGAAAATATTACATTTCCAGATTGAAGGAAGCAGGAAGTAAATGAGAGGATGCTAAAAATAATTATAATAAAAAGTCAGAAGCTTTCTAAATTAAGTTCCAGAAGGCTATTTAAAATCACTCATATGTTTTTCCATTTAACACTGCCCTTCTCGCAACTTCCATTTAACTATATCAATGATAATTTATATCTTTTGATGCCTTAAGATTCTCAATATTCAGGAAAGACATTTCACATTACTGTTTTTGGTCCTGAAAAAACCATATATTTAATTGTTTGGAATTATCTAACATGTTAAATTTAGTTCTTAAAATTGCTGGAATTGGGAAAGTATCAGGAAAGCAATCACTTATCACAGAAACTTAAAATTTAGCACAAATATCTAAAAGCCTTTTCAAAATATTTAATTGGTAAACAGCAATAAAAATAGATATTTGCTAAATAGATTGATATCTACATTTTGCCTGTGCTAATAGAACCCATAATATCAATTTTTAAGGCAAGCATCACACTACACCTAATGAGCATTTTGACACTTCAGGCAATACCTGGCATTACACAATATTTATAAAGTATATTAAAAATGTTTTCCTATGAAAAAGAGATTAAAATAGCACTGAATAAACAGCAATAACTATTTATACTGTTTGGAGGTAATAAAAGACATGATTCATCACATACTGAACATGTAAATGTGGTTTTCTCTTGATAGCTGTTACTGAGAAATGTGTCAAGGGCATATTTGTGAGCAACATTGCTGAATGTCAGTTTTTTGAAGGTCTCTTAATCTTGTCAGTTAAAAAATGTCCCTTTTAATAACTTTGACTATTTGCTGTGAGCCTGTTATCTTCATTGTCTGAAAAGTTAATTGATTAATATTACTAATTTTTGTAGCCTTGCAACCAGCATACCCGGCCATGGATGCACATGTTAAGCATGTAACAAAAGACACGCTTTTATTTCTAGACTTACCTAAAAGTATCATTAAATCCTTTCCTTCTACTTTGCTGAAAATTGTGTATGAGTTAGAGGGAATGCAACAGATACATTAACTAAATTCCACTAAAGAACTGCTCAATCACTTGGAGAATACAATTATTAGATACTGTTTACACAGAAGTGTTTTGGAAGACCAAGGCAGTGGCTGTTTTGGGTTAGAGGAAGCTTGCTGACTATATATCTGATATTGGTTTTCCACTTCAGTGCTCAGGTTCTTCTTCACAGAATTCCAAGCAGAGTAGGAGATGAACCCTAAGCCAAGAAATTGTGGTGTCGCCCTGATCTTTTTCAGCCTTCTGATGTTTGCATTTTTGTAATGGATTTTCTCACAGATTTTCATGTAAACAATGTATGTTATTGTAACTGTCCTCTTTTGTTTTTCATTCCTCTCTTGAGGAGGAGAAAATTGACGGACTTTAAAGTAATTTGGCCAGGGTGGTTGGAGAGGTGGCAACCTCATCCTTCAATCCATGATCATTGTCAGAAATCTATATAAATCTAAGCAAAGAAATAAACTCCCCTCTTCTTGCCTTGAAGACTTGGCTGTGTGTTTGTCATTCATTTCGTGTAGCTGTAGAGTAAATTGACAAGCCAAAACAGAATAATGGGAAGAGAAAACAAAGAGTGTTAGTTTGAAGATATTGCATACACTTCTTACTTTTTTGTATAAAAAGTAAGAAATTAATATCTTTTTTACATTTGGAAAAGAGAAAGAACTGATTTTAATCTGTTCTTATATCAAATAGATAAGAAAGCAAAAGGAGGGGAGACGTGCACAGAAAAAGAAGGGACTCCTTATTGCAGAAATCTAACATTCATCTCACATAAAGCCCTTGCTGAAACTCCTTATGCAACCATTTATGTGAGCACACTCAACTAAACTAAAATTCAGCATCAGTGGCCTCTCTGCTTTTCCCACCATGATCTATTAATCTTTCTTTTCTGAAGTGCTTTGCTGCTTTATCTAAGGAAATGAATTTGTCACTGACACTTTCTCAAATGGTTGCCAGTTCCCTCTTGACACAGACCATTTCAATAGCAGTTGTTTTTTGGGTGAATGTTGTGTCCAGAAAGCTGAAGTGTCACCTACTTCTTCCTTCTCTACTCTGTATTCTGCTTCTCACAATTCTGAGTTCATTCCCCAGGCTTTCATTCTCTCAGCTATATTTATCATCAAGTTTTCTCTCTCATAAGTACTTTCTGCAAGGTCAGGTTGACCCATCCAACTAAATATCAGGATTTTTTTCCCCATTCTCCTTTATTTTTTCTCTCTAGCACATTTGACTGCATATAAATTTCTATTCATACAATTCACATCACTGGGAAGGTCTGGTCAGTAAATTTTGAGGATCCACGTTGGAGCTGTTCATGGACTGTGGCCCATGGGAAGGACCCACATTGTAGCAAGGGAAAAGTGAGAGGAAAGGTGAGCAGAAAGGATCTCCTATGGGCTGACCACAACCAACATTAGCCACATGGAACTGAGAATGAAGGCATCAAATTGAGACTGAGAAAAAAATGAGGAGAGGAAGGTATTTCATTTTTGTCTGTTACTTGCTGTCTAAATCTATTTCAATGAGCAATAAAATAAATTAATTTTCCCAGGGTCAAGCCTGTTTTGCATGTGATGCTGACTTCCAAGTCTTCATCTTCACCCATGGGCTTTTTCATGTTTTTTCTTCCTCAATTTTTTGAAGATGGGGAATAAGAAAGTGGCTGTGGGAGTGTCTGGCTGCAAGTCAAGATTATCCACCACATGTGCATAAACTCTGTAATTTTCCAGATATATTTGTTGCCTTTCAACTTGGTTGTTTAAATGGAAGCATGGTTGGATTCAATTTCTCAGCACTTTATAGGTGGAAAGATTGTTGATTGAATTCTTAGTCCAACTCTGACATTGAATCTTCCCTGCCTTAGTCATGTCACTTGCCTTCAACAAAATTGCTAGCTTTCAGGGCTTACATTGTGCTTCCTGAACCTTCATTATATGCTACTTGCAATACTTTGCTATGTAAGAATGAAAATCCATCACGAAATTCCCCTGACATTTGTTCAGTTTGTAATACATAACACACCTCCACTGCTGTAAACATGGAAGGATCCTGAGTTGCTCACAGTTGCCAGATAGACATTTTTCCCTTACAAACACAACTGAATAATACACTACTCTTAAATTCTACGGATTTTTTTTTTTTTTTTTGCATAAGAAAAATGTTAAAATTGTCCTAGTGATGCATTACCTACAGAAATTTTCCTATGCTTTTCTTCCTATTGATTTGGATTTCTGACCAAATACAGCAAAGGGATTGGAAGAGCTTCTGTCAGCTGAAGAAAACTAAGGTGAAGACCTTATTGGGGGATTTGGATATCATAAGCGTATGAACGCTTGAGTGTGCATTGTTAATCATGCATTAAAGTGACTTGAAATTAGTTTCAGTATAGGGTCATTTGCCAGCTAGAACCTCATGATCTTGGAAAATTTGAGTACTTATACTTTTCAGATGATGGGAAAGGCCAGAAAAGTCTAGGTGCCAAACATGCAGGTCGCATATGACAAGCCCTTATGTTAAATCTTATTTTCAAACCTGCAACATTTGTCACACTGCTTGAAAAGAATATTTTTTGTTGCTTTCCTCTAAGGAATAGTTCTCCACATTATACAACTTCAAGGTCTTATGACTGACTTTAAGCATGGTAAACTTGCAGCAGGACTAGCATTCCTATAGCTAAATTTAGCTCTCGTGGTGCTGTTGGTGGCTGATAAGCTAAAATTACATCCTTTTGATTTGTCTGCCATTTAAAGAATATTTTAGAGGATTATTAAGTTCATAATCAGAATTATCACTGTCTCTCTACACTGAATTTAGGTCCTGTGGCTGACATGTGATTTCGTGCTTGTCTATCTTTAGTTTTACAGACAATATGCTTCATAAATTTAACTCAATGAATTAACTTTAAAAAGACTGACTAAATGAACTCGATTTTTTTAAATTATAAAAGGTTCTTCAGCATATTTTGTCAGAATAATGGAAAAATATGACAGACTGTTATTAAATGTCCAGCAATCCCCACCATATGGGAAACAGTAGCAATAGTTCTATAATATTTTCTGGATGGCTGCTTATCTTATCTGTATAAATTAATAATGTCTTCGATAAATATGTGCAAAGAGTTTTCTTGGGCAGAGAATTTCTGGAGTGTGAAACCTGTTTTTACATGTAAACAATTTGCCAGTGGTGGACTCCTCTTTTTACTCTCCCGTTCCTATCCCTTTCAGACATTTTCATAAATGTAACTCTAAAAATGTCATATAAATCATATACATTTCCATTAGATACTGAGCTAAAAGGAGTCAGCAGCAGATGTCCTAGAGGTCAGCTACTTGGTGTTTCTTTTGTGACCCATTTGTTTGCCACCTTTTGCAGACAGGGTGATAGCAGACCATGCTACAAGGACAAATGATGAACCTGTGAACTCCTTAAGATTACTGGGCAGATGTTATAGTTCACTATAGAATCTCTGGGATCCTGCAGTGTTGTCCATGACTTCTTTTCAGCTCAGTGAACTGCCACAGTTTGTGGAACTTTTGAAGTGGAAACACTTAAGAAGAAGGTGACAAATTCTTGTCTTCCTGCCACATAGTATGCTTATGGTGGGATGGCAAAATAAAGAGGCTGACAGCCCTGACAGTACACTCTTGCCTAAATTTCCACCTCTTCAGCCTTGAATGAAGGCATGCTAATGTTCTAACATAGCAGAAGATGAAAGCATTGTGTATTTTTTGCAAAACATAAAGAAGAAGACTAAGGCAGGTTTACATGAGAAAATTCCAGGCTATGCTTTCACAGCAGACAGGATTTACTCACAGCAGCTGTGTGCTGCCTTTCAACCTAGTGTAATAGAATCTGCATTATGTCTTTTGAGGTGGAAGAATGGAATATGTCATTGTTTAAGTTATTTCTAAAACATGTACTTAGCTTTGATTTGCAAGACTGTAAAATGACTTTTCAGTTTTAGACCTTCTCAAGCACTTCTATGCCATAGTTGCCAGATCTCCTCATCAGTTCAGATTCAATTCTTAAAAATTGTTGACAAAGCAGATCAAGACTACTCTGTTTACAAAGGCCAGTCTGCCTACACACCAAAGCATTGTGTTCTAAAATAAGGGGGCATCTTTAACACCAGTTGGGTTTTTTGTTAGTTTGGTGGGGTTTTGTTTTGTTTTGTTTTATTTGTTTGTTTGGTTTGGTTGTGGTGTTTTTTTGTTTGTTTTTTTTTTGTCCCATTTCATACAACATGTCTCATGCTAAAGCTTCCTGCTCCAGAGTTCTGAACAGGTCTAAATTGAGACAATGATTTATTCAACATATTTATACTACTAACAGTCTTTGGTTATAAGTAGACAATGGATTAAGTTACCACCAATAAAAGTTCTAGGCTGAAAAAGGACAAGTAAATTACTTCAGGTGAAGAAATAAACTCAGAGTTAGCATTTTTTTATCTCTAGAAAATAAAGCAGATTACTATTTGCCATAGCTAATGTGGAATTTCTAAAGATATTACAGATCATAAAACAGTCTAGCACAAAAGTCACCTGACAATACTCTGCTACCAAGTCCTGCCTTGGATGTGGGGATAGATTTCACTGAAAAACAATTCTCTATTTTGTATTGCAGAAATGCATTGAGGTAAGTAAATAAGAATTTGGGCATCATCTTCACTAAATAGAATCATGCTGATGCTGCCCTGGCATGAGTATATCTGAGGTCTGCCTGTGAATCTGAACAAAGAACTCCCTTTATATGAAAAACAACTGAGGGCTCAGAGGAAAGACTTTAGATGAGCTTAAATATCAGAGCCATTTTCTTGAAAATTAGTCTTCGTTCTTTTGTGGTTTGGTTTAGTTTGGTATTTAAGGATTATTTTTAATGCCAAAGTTTGCTATTCAAATAATTTTCTTAACACTGAGGCTATAACTACTCAGCTTAAAAAAAAATGTTGAACTTTAAAGGGTAGGTGGAATAAAAATAAAATTAAGGTTAGGAATTGTCATGTATGTTTTAAGGGCAAAACAGAAATTTACAGAAATAGGGAGTTTTCTTCCTATTCTGTGAATTTATGCCATTAATTCTTTAGCACAGACTTTAAAAGTACCACAGCCATATGGTTCCTAATTTGAGGATCTTTGATATGGTTTGTAATAAATGCAGGTATCTTTAACAATTTTCTCATCTTTGAACAATCTTATTTGGAGGCCAGTTGTAGATATGATAATGACCAGTAAATATTACCTGGACACTGTAAAGAGTTTAAAATATCAGAATTATCTTTTCTCATTGTCTGTGCTTGGTTTGTGTCATAGTAGAATTTGTAAGTGTATGTAGCCTTTACAGGGAGAAATATATATTTTTAATAAATGTTGGAAACTTGCTGTTTGCTGCTGCTGCTTTTTATCTCCAAGCTGTGTTTCTCTATCCTTAACTCAGCTGACTAGAGAAAGGTAAGTTCTGAATATTTTATAGCCACATCTTTTTAGAAAACATAAGAAGGCTCCACATCAAGGTATCTATGTCTTTCAGTTATTTTGGTCATCTATTTTGTCATACTGGAAATTAGGAACAATATATTTCAGTATGTGGACAACTTCCTTCTTTTTTTTTGTAAAGGCTTGATAAATAAGAGTCCTTTTCCCTCTCAAACAGTGTAATGCAACAGATCCTAGTTAGCTGAGGTGAAATACATTTGCCTTGTTCTGAAAAGGCACTCATACCCACAGCCAAGAGGCAGTGGTCATCAGTGTGAGGAACATGTACAAAATATGAATTAATTTTGGATCAAAATCTAGCTTAAGTATGCTAGCTCTGGTTTGACCTCACATACATCAAAAACTTAAAGCTGTCTGGATTTGAAGCAAGACCTTCAATCTTTCTGCACTTATTCACTTAAAAGCTTAAGGAGCACCAAGCCAACAGTGCTCTGGCTGGTGGTTTATAGCATGAGGCCCAGTTGCCACTCTTGGTGTCCTTTTCAGAAAGTTTTTTCAGAAAGGATTTTTATTGTCTTTATGGTTTTCTGTTCCTTTGCAAGAGAGAACTGGATGATGTGAAGTACATTTAATGTATATTCTATACTAGCAAGTTCAATATGTGCATGTATATTCCTGAATAAAGGAAATGTCCTGCACCCATGGTAGTATTTGTATCAGCCACCAAAATGGCCAGGATGCTCATGAGCCTCTCACCTGGATCATCTGGAGGAGTGTGAGTTGGCCCAGGCCAAAAGCTTACCAGGAGCTGTTACTGGCAGTCGGTTCAACTCAGCCAGTGTGGATCATGTGCAGGTGCTGGTGCTATAACAACCCATGTAGATGTGTCTATACAGTGTCTGCTCTTGCATCCAATTCTCCCTCCCTCATGCTCTCCAAAATACTCAGCTCACTCACCAAACTATGGCACAGCTGTAGGAACTCTACCTTGCTGTGGCTGTGTGGCAGCTACTTCTTCTGCTTGCCCTCTGCTCTCCAGTTCTACTGCACTGAACCACAACAGAAGCTACTTGACAGAAGTCACCTGTAATTTATATGTTTTTTGCTGTCAGTGGATCCTCAACTCTAACATCTTCACTGACCATGCAAAATTAAGACACACAGCTATTTTCCTAATGATGTAGGGTCAAAAAGCAACTCAGGGCAATGAACTCAATCGTCAGTGAGGTTTCTCAGGTATCATTTGTTGCTCCTCTTCTCTGTATCTGGATTCAGGCATAGTTATTTTTGCCAGAGGTTTGGTTTTTTTTGGTGGTTTTTTTTTTTGTTTGTTTTTTTTTTGGGTTTTTTTTTGTTGTTGTTGTTGTTGTTGTGCTGAAGAGTAGAATAGATCAATCAGACAACACAATATCCACCATTGCAGGACATAGAGAGTTACAGCTGAGTAAATCCCTACAGGTGAGTGGCAAATTGACCTCTGGTACTCTGAGCTTTGGATCAGTGTTTTGTTCTTGTGTATCCTGTTCAGGCTTAAATTTGTTATTAAGTTTAAAAAACCTGAATCTTACTGGTGTATGGCCAACCTTTGTAAATGAGACCTTTTATTCAACCTGAAGTCACTCTTTTACCACTATTGAAAGTTTGAAATTTTATTTCTCTGCAGTGAAACGCCTCAGATTGAATGTTTTCCTGCTGGTCAGGTAAAGTTCCATCTCTGCTTCCTCCCTCCACCTGGGATTTTACCTTGCTTGTTTTTCATTCCCTTTGATTTCTCTGCTTATCTTCTTAATTAGTTGTGATTCAGGTGAATGCAGGCTGAAGATGCTTCCCCTGTGGGAGTGCTATTCTGTCACTGGATCAGGTGCAGATGGCAGAGCTCTTGTTAACTTAATTGATTATTAAAAAGCTGACATATGGATGGAATTGCTTTCTTTCACTTTTCAGCTTGGGGAAATTGTCAAGCTATGTGAATAAACAACTTAGGAAGTTCCTGAAAATAAGAATTATCAATTTGTTAGAGAGTTGCTTTTGATCTTCTTATGAGTTCTCACCTCTCTAAAAATTGGAAGTTGGGACTTGTTGCTACCATGTGGAGTTGCAGTTCTGATTAGTTATGTATGAAAGGAGTTTGTCTGCAGAATTAAAGAACTTCCAGCTGTCTTAAGCATAGTTGGATCCTACAAAGAAAACAAAAACAATTAAAGATATAGAAGTAGTCCAGAGAACACAAGAAAGCTGGAGAGGAGATATTGTAGACAGAATATGTTTATTTGTCTGAAGTTTATACTTCCTTATTGCTATTGAAATGTTCTGATTTTCCTCAGTGTTTTTTATAACCAAACTGACTAAAGCTGTCATAAAGAGTTTCATTGAAACCTGAATGTGTTGAGACTGGATTCATCCAGCTTTCATTTCTGGGTATGTACCACTGCTCACATTACACATATATAAAGTATTATCATCATTAGGATACTTCATGCACTATCCTCATGCATACACCAGGACAAGTTGCAGCCAGCATCTTTCTCTGTCGTCAATTTGGATCACTTATATGTTGAATTTTTCTATTAGCTTCACATTTTTTACCATGTTGCCTCTCATACTTAGGAAGAACTTTCTGTAATACTCAAAACCCCACCACCTTCTTTAAATTATTGCTGAAAATTTTCCTTTGAGAAATCTAATAGCCACTAACCTCTCAGAAACTGATGTTAGAGCTATTATGCTGAGATTTGTCTTGTTTTTATCACAAATTTGATACTGGAAAAACAAACCATAAACTCTTTGGGGTGGAAAATAAACTTTTTCTTCTGTAGCTTTTACAAGAGTTGGTATAGGAGGATCCTGGTAACATAGTATCACATAAACTTACAGCTTTCATTTTCTCCTGCCAACAAATGAATAGGAAAATCTGCTCCCAGTGTCTTTCATAGTACCTAAATAATTAAACAGAACTGATAAATTTAAATTGAAAATTTCTGTCCACTTTTAATTTTGCTGCTAAAGGCAGTGATTTTAAGCTGAGTTAATACTAGGTGAATGAGTACCTGGGCAGCTGAAAAGGGAATCTGACAGTGCCATGTTTTCCTTATTCTGACTGAAATCTCCTGAGCAGTGTTATGGAAGGGAGAAAAACCCAATATCTTAATATAAAATTCTGAAAGTGGAGAATTTGCACTTCTTACATTTGGGGGAGGAAGGATTTCTTTGCTTTAGCATAGCAAGTCAGTATTTTCCCATCCCTTTGGAAATGTCTTTAGACTTGATGGGGAAAGAGGATGATTTCTGGTGTGTAGGAAAAAAGAAGAAAGAACGTATTGGTATGTATCATCTTTGTGAGCTGGGACTTTTACAGAGCTTCCCTCTTCTGTTATGGTCATTCCTCTGTTATTGTCCCTCTTCTTCCTCTATGCTGTAATGGTTTCTACCATGTTGTATGTAATGGCCTGCTAAACTCTCAAAAGAGTTACCAGTCTAATAAAATGCTTCCTGACCATTTGCTTAATTACCGTATGACAGTCAAGCTGTATTGTCTAAATGGGACTTTCTGCAATTTGAACCAAAGCCAAATCTTAAATGTAGAGGTGTCAATGTAGAGGATTATCTAATTAAAGAGAAAGATAGGTAGCCTCTTTTCATATTTGTGAATCTGCAGATGTAGACAAAAATATGGAAACATCAATTAAGCATAAGCGTGACTTGTTGGTAATAAAACCAGAAAGGTAATGAATGATTTAATCAATAGTAAAATACTGTATATTGAATTGTTAGCAAGCATGTTGGCTCTATCAGCTCATCTGAAGTTCCAGTATGTTGAGCACAAATCTGTGTGACTGACTTAACATTTCTTATCCAGTGACATCGATATGTTAGAGTCAACATGCAAAATAACATAAAAATGCTTTTTTTTTCTTGTCCAAGGAAAAATGGATGAAATTTTTATCAATTAATTGAGAGAAATTAAATCCTGGAGAGATCCCTCTATTCTTTATACTTCAGTGAGACCCAGCAACATTGGGTGCAGTGCCCTGGTTCTGCATGAACAGAGACTTTAGATTAATACCTATAATTTATTATTTTATTTCTCAACATGAATACCAGAGGAAATCACAGATATGCATTTTATTTAGAAAGCTGAAGAACAGTCATTGAAATTTTTCTAAAAGAAGTTCTGATCAACACAGTTGTTTTCAGAAAAAAATTGTGCATAGAAATGCTCTAAATTAATACTATAAATACAACTGCTTTATAGAAAGGCAAACCTCCCAAACCTCAGTCTTGCCTGTGTTTTCATCTTGCACTGGTCTCTTTGCAGTGACTTCCTGCTTGTTTCACAACTCAGCCAGCTTGTTTCACAACCACCGCCCAGGGTAGTGGTGGAATCACCATCCTTGGAAGAGTTCAAGAAATGACTGGATGTGGCACTTAGTGTTCTGGTCTAGTTGACAGGGTAATGTTTGTTCGAAAGTTGGACTTAATAACCTTGGATGTCTTTTCCAACTTTAGTAAATCTATGATAGTTAGATGAGGTTGCTCAAGGTCCCATGCAACATAGCCTTGAACACTTCTAGGGAAGGGGCATCCACAGCTTCTCTGGGCATGCTGTTCCAGTGTTTCACCACCATGTGAGTAAAGAATGTCTTTCTAACATCTAGTGTAAACCTGTCTTCCTTTAAAACCATTTTAAACCAGTTTAAAACCATTGCCCCTTCTCCTGACACTGTCTGCCTGTAAAAAAGTTCCTCTCCTTCCTTTTTATAAGCCCACTTACGGTACTGGGAGGCCACAATGAGGGCTTCCCAAAGACTTTTCTATTCCAAACTGAACACCCTCAGCTCTCTCAGACTGTCTTCATAGGTGAGATGCTCTCACTCACTGGTCATCTTCATGAAAATTTCCCATATTTGCTCATTGGAAAGTTCCTGCTTGAAGGTGAATATCATCACAAATAATAAATACGGTTATAATATGAGTAAATGAGTAACTGTTGACTATTGCTCATGTAGTTATGGAGCTGTCATATATTCTCTGAGAACCTTACACTCTGGTGATTTCTCTTTATCTATTGGTGGTTGTCAAATGCGAAATATAAAATTTCAGATACGTGTTTTCCTTCACTAATTCTTCCTAAGAAGAATATAAAATAAGCAATAGGACAGAGAAAAAATTTTAAAAACCTGTTCTGCAAAGCTGACCAGACTGTCTGGCTCTCCTGGGCTAATGGACAGGAGCTGTTGGCAGAGGTTCCAATAGAGGCTGGCCAGGGAAACTGAGGCCCACTACTACACTTGGGACCCTAACCCATGCAGAGAATTATTAGTTTCATTCTAAAAAAATGTTGCTCTGAAAGAATGTAATGTACACATGCCATGATAGCAGAATATTTAGACTAAAAACAGAGTTACAAACTCAGTGCTGTGGGTGGAAAGCAGGTATCTTCAGGGTATGAGACAAGTCCATATGCCTGAAGAAATTAGCAGTATACATGCAAACTGCTGGTTTGCAAACAAAGCTAAAAATATTTTTTTTTTCTAATGATACAACACAATCTGAAATGTGGCATAATTAGATATTTGAGGAATCTCGCTCTCTGTTAAGAGTGAATGGACTCTTTAAGTGTGATTAGTGTAAGGCTTATGCTCAGCTGGAACTAACCCTTGTTTTGTTAGCAAAGTAAACTCAGTCTCCTTGATACATTTTGAAATAATTAGGGGGTTTTGGCACTGAAATTTCAGAATAAATTCAATATATATAATAGATTAATTTTTTTGCACTTTAGTTTAATATTTATACAGCTTGAAGATCACTGAATTTTTGACATATAGGTCTTTTCAGTGTGGTTACACATTGAACTGTGCATGTTTTGCTATCATTTACAAGAAGTTCTGGTTGTTTATTCTTTCTGGAGAAGAACAATTACATCTGTTTTGAAGAGGAGAGGAAAGGAACTATCTTACCCAGAATCATGCAGCAAATCCATTATAAGCAGGGAATTGACCAAGCTCATAACTGAAAAGAATGCTTACACTACATATTTAATAAGTGATCTTTTTTTCAACTAATGGATTAGATCCGGTACTTATGGATGCTGGGAATAAATCCATATAAATTATTCCTGACAGTAAGAGGATATGAGTGTGGCCAAAGGCATAAAACCCCCCAAAACCCAAAACCTTGCAAGGGAAGTAAAGAAGGGTGGGAAAGGCTTCCTCAAGCTGAGAAAACTTGTCACACATTGTATGTATGCAGTGAGGAAAGTGGCAAAAATATTTAATGCTGGATATGGTTTGCTACGGAGAGTATTCATGGTTTTCATACAGGGCAGATACACATTAAGCAAAATAGACATACACAATAGTGATTTAAAAAAGAAAAAATGCGGATAAATATTCTGTATGTTCTGTGGAAATGCACTGCTGTCATTGCTCTTGTATGTCACTTTTCTTTCCAAGCTCACTTAAATGACTGTCTTGTATGAGATGTATGCCTCCATTTATGTGGAAGTTAGTGAATAATTCCATTTACTTGACATATCTAGCCTCTTAACTACTTTAGCTTTCCAGCAGCATAACATGATACCTATGAATTTACTTGTTAAAACTTAAATGGCTTTTTCTGTGCTTAAATATATGGAAATAATGTTCTAACTTAACAGAAAAAAGCTGTTTTGCTGTTTTCTTCAACTGTTAAGTATGTCATGTTAGAAATTCAAGTACGTATTATGATGTTTCTTTTTGTAATCAGAATTAAAGTAAGATGTGCCAGTGAGTTTTATTTCTGATGACTGGCTAGATTTTAGGAAAAAATAAAATACATACAATATTAAAATCAAACAGCAGTTTATATAATGAATATATAATGAGTAAAATCAGTGAAAACAATTGTTGATCTTTCATCTATCATCTATCTATCTATCTATCTATCTATCTAATTGTTTCCTTCTATTTACTTTTAAAACTTTGCTGTTAAAACTAGTAATGTTTTAATCTCTTTTTATTCCTGGGGTCATGTGCTACATTCCTCTTCATACAAGCTATAAAGTTTGAAAGAGAGAGTCCATTTCTCTCAGTTTAAAGTAGTGTGTATATCTTTGAGATCAAGGGATACTGATATCCAATTCTTGAAGTAGCTTTTTAAAGAAGCTACTTTATCTATATGGCCTCAGATTAAAAGCATGTATCCTCAAATTTAAAACATTTTGTGAAATCATCAATTTCTGTGCTATCTTTACCATGAGAACAGAATTTTCCTGAAAACCTGGCAACAGGACCAGAAGGCAACACAAAAAAGAGATGGTGGAATGTGAGAATGAAGGACAGAAGGAAGTGCCAAGGGAAAACAGCTGTGAGACAAGGCTTCAAGGGAAACATGAAAAGACTGACAGATGTGCTGCACTTGTCAGAATTCAGAAAGCCCTCCATGGGCTGAAATACAGCGCTCACCTGCTTAATAAGGTCAGACTGCAATTCTGCATGCTCTCTTATCTTTTTGATAAGACTCAGGATACCTGAGTCTACTCCGCTGCCACATCCATCTTCTGTTTTTCCACTATGTTGGAACATGCCACAGTCTCAGACCATAGTTTCGCCTAAAAACAAAAGTAAGGGCTGACACTCAGCTCATGTTCCAAAAATAAAAGTATTCTTTTGCTTTTTTTGTTTGTTTTCTCTTTTTCTAGTGTGGTAGAATTTAAATGACTACCTCTGTTAATAGTGTCCTTTTTTTTTTTTTTTGGATTATATTTTTTAAAAAATGTCTCAGTCCATAATAGAATTGACTTTTACAATATTGTCCTGCTTTCAGCTTGGGTAGAGACAGTTTCTTCTCTGTAGCTGTTACAGTGTTGTATTTTGTATTTGTGTTGAGAATGGTGTTGATAACACACTTATGTTTCGATTTTTTGCTAAGTCATGTTTATCCTAAGTCAAGACTTGCAAGTATCCTAGTTTGTATAAATATTGAATGCTTATATAATTCTGTGAAATATGAGAATTTTTTTTTTGGAGATGATTTCTAAACTACAGAATTAAAATGTTGTTGTAAGGTTCTCATCAATCTAATCTATTAGTTAAAAAAGAGGTCTGTTTTATACATATAGTGCAAGCACTCTTTTCAGTTAAGAGCTTGGTCAATTCCCTGCTCATAGTTGATTTGCTGCATGATTCTGGGCAGGATACTTCCTTTCCTCTTCTCTTCAAAACAGACAAATTCTATCAACCATTTTTTTAAGCTCTTTTTCAAATAGAGAAGTATTAAGAAGTAGTATTTTTATTCAAGTTTTCATGTTGTCCTTTTTTTTAAAGACAGACACTAATTCCAAACATACTCTTCTAAGTACATTAACATTCAAAAACTGACCAATAGATATAAATTATTACCAGTTGAAATATTGCAACAGCTAATCCACTGTTCAAAGCAATTTACAGAACAAGAAATGTAATATAATTTAAGTAGGGATGTTTCAGAGTATCTGATTCTCTGGTGGTGGAAATGGTGGTGAGGGCAAGGGGAGGAGTTAACTTCTTCTCTGAAGACAGTTGACAGTTCCTCTTCATTTGGAATACATAGAACAGCTAAATATTTCCTCTTATTTTGGACAGATTGTAAAACCGTTCTTATAGCAACTATTTACAGTAAAAATCTTGAAATCCCCAAAGTGTACTTACTGAGTGATAATGGCATTTATTCCATCTCTGAAAACTTTATCATAGTGTAGCTTCATACTCTGAAGCCCTTTGGTCCTTTGTGTACCATGTCTTACCATCTCCTACATTTGTGATGGTGCTCCCTCAAAACAGTCACATGCCCCATTCAGACAAATTGACTTCAGCTTGGTGTACAGTATCCAGAGCCAGATTTCTGCCTTGCATAGTCTCTTCTCATTTGTGGGCAGACAGTTTTTGATAAGGAATTTGCTGAAATACTTTGATATCTCTGTATAAAAATGCATATCTCTCTGTTATAAAAAGTTATAAAGAGATTTTTCTTTTTAAGGAGCAATGCATATTGAGGTTATAAGGATAGGTTTTATATATAGTAATATAGTAATTTAGAAAATAAATGTAAATCAATAAAAATAACTTACCACAGTAGTTTGAGGATTGTCATGCATGCAGAGCAGAAAATGTGATATCTACCACAGAGTGGCTTTGTGACACTGTTTATTTTTTTCAGTCAAGAAAGAAATACTTTTATTTTTCTCAGATAGGAGCCCTTTCCTGAGTTTTTATACATAATATGCTGGCTTATATGCATTTATAAAGATATGCTTGAGCTTGTTGAGATATCTTTCAAAGAAGAGGTATACTCAGGGGCAGCTTACAGACAGACTCTCTGCAGAAGGACTGAAATGGATGCATTAGATTTAGAAAAAGACTATCATTTTTACACCTTTTGTAAATGCTACCCATATTTATTCCAGGACATAAAATTGTTACAGTCTTGTGGAAATTATAAGTATGTGCCTGCACAATATTATTTCTATGTAAAGTAGTATCCACGCCAAAGTAATACGTACAGTGTGTATCTACACTTTTATATTAGTTTGAAATGAAGGCAGGTTGAATGCTAAGATGCAATGGCTACAACCATTAGACTACCAACCAACAAAACACTAATTTATTTCTGAGAAAATCAATGTCTTGGCCTGCATGTGTGTGCATATGTGTGTGTAAGTGGGTGTTCAGTTTTGTTCTGATGGCTTATCATTTTCTCTCTAGCGTCAGTCAGCTAAGCTCTGTCTTTGCAGCTAGATGCCTCAGGACAAAGAATGGAAGTTTATTTTTGATTTTAGTCTGACTGATGTAAAGCAAGAAATTTTCTGGATTTTACCGTGTCTGTATGTTAATAGGAGATGCAGGCAGTATGTAGCCTTGAACACATCACACATAGCTACAGCTCCTCTGTACATCCTGCCTGCTCTAGCAGTTGCTTTGTCATGTGTTATGTATGATTTGCTGTGTGGGGTTGTAGGATTTTTGTAGTCCTTCATTTTTCTTTCAAAGTGGAGCTGGAGCAGGGTAGAGAAAGGTGCTGAAAGCTGGTGGCATTAGAGGAAAAGGGAAAGCAGTAAAGCACTAGTGCCCCTGCCCGGTGGGCAGCACAGTTCCTCCAGTGTCTTTCTGCAGGACTGCCTATCAAACCACAGCCTCTCCAGAGTGCTCCCAGGCCTGAGTCACAGACCAAAAGGCAAAGCATGCTTGATTATGTCTTGTGGAGGGGATCTCCACACACACACACAGCTGCTCCCAGGGCTGTTGCAGGGGTGATTGGCCCATTTGAGGCTCATCCACACAAACACGAAGGAGCACAGACGTCCAGTGACAGGGAGAGCCACCTCAATGGCCCAGTCAGGGGCAGGGACACTGCCCTGACTCCTTCCAGGAGAGCTTCAGCACTGATTATGAAACACTTCAAGACAAGTCAACAAGAGCAGACTTCAGGAGGACTGTGCAGACTGAGTGACATTAAAGGATACAGTGAAAAGCATTCAGGGATTGTTCAAAGATTAGTATGGGCTGTTCAGGGGAAGGGACCAAAAGTGAAGAAAGAGAGGGATGAAGGTGATTAGGGGAGGATCAGGCAAGGGAAAGTAAAAGGATAAGAGTTTAAAAGGATCTGGATGTGTTTAAACTGGGCTTGTTGGTACCCTTGTCTCACAGCGTCCTGCCCCCAGTGACTGCCATCTGACCTGGCATCTCAGTAAACTCCATTTTCCATTTCTATTTTTGGGAGTGAGGGGTTCTCTATTCCATGTGCTTCTGTGTTAGTGGAGGCCTAGGTGCCAGCAACTGCAGTTGGAGCAGCTATTAAAGGACTGAGGCTTCTGGGACCAGCACCTGGAGCGAGGATATGCACATCTGGTGTGATCGCTGGTAAATATAAAGCTGGACTAGCTCCCAAGTAGATTAAGTAGCTTGGTAGCTGTGCTTTGAAGTGCTTGTTAGTCTAGGATAGATATGTGTGTGTGTCTGGGGAGAGGCTGACTGCTGGAAGGACAGGTACATGCCAGCTCCTGGGGAGACTGTGGAGTGTGGGAATTGCTTAAGACACTCATTTGAATGCACCTATGTGATGTTTGCAGTGTTGACATGATTTTATGTAAATCTATAATTTTATTTGGACTGGACATACCACCTCACATATATTAAATCATGTGTGTACAGCATATAACCCAGCCCTACAGTTCTTTCACTAAATACTTTTTCCTAGACTTGGAAGCCTACATACTTCTGCCATCACAAGTCTTTTCTCTATTTATTCTATTAATCTTTCCTGCATCTGTTCATATTTCAATATGTCTTTTCTGACCATTAGTCATTCCAACTGTACTGGTTCCGACTGAGGTGTCATCAGTGCTTGCACAAGAGACTGAACTTTGAATTGACCCTTTTATGGTGTCACCAGGTGATGTGGTCAAATATAGTACTCTCCTACACAACCCCACCACCGAATTCCTAATCAAAAATATACCATTATACTCACTAGGAGGATAGCTGGTAAAATATTCTTCCACAAATGAACTGAAAATAGCTGAAATTATTGCAGATTACAATAAAAACCTATGTCAGAAAAAAAAAACAGTTTGAAAATGATAATTCAAGCATTCTATAAAAATTTTTCACGTTTCCAATAACCAAATAGAAACATCATACATTGTATGTCTTGCATTATTTTTTTATGTCAACAAAGATGAATGAAACCTTGCCTCTACTACCAAAGAAACTTCAGTGGTAAAAAAATAAAGAGAAAGAAGAAGGAATGTCATATGAGGATATATTTGTCCTATTTAAAATATTTCAACAAAAATTAATGTTACTGCTTCTTTTTTTCTGCATATATAAAGATTTTGCCTGCTGCACAGCCTGTGGGATATCTTGATTCCTGTTAGAAGGGGATAGCTTCTTTTGGGAATCTGGGTCCCAAGAACGTGCATCCAGATACTGGGCATACAATTTTGGGGGAAAATTAGTTTGTGAAGAGGTCAAGGTTCCAGTGGAGCTGTAAGGGACTATTGGCAGAGCACTCAAAGTTGATATCATGGGTTGCTAAAGCTGGCCATTGCACAAATAAGTTACCATACAGTGCTAGTATTTGAAATTCTTATGGGTTCCACCAGAGAATATTTTTTTCCAAATCACATGTGATTTATTTGCTCACATTTTTCAGTAATTTCCAACTATAGCTTATTGACATCAGAACATATGTAATGATATAATTTAATATTCAAAATTACCTTATAAGACAGGTGGTTTGTTTTTCTTTGCTGGAAAAAAAGAAAAAAGAAAAAAAAATAAGGTAAGGAATTAATTCTTAATTTTAAAGTTGTACTAGAAGGCAGAGAGGAAGATTTTGAACCTCTAGCTAAAACTATTTTCAGGAACTGGAATTATTTTGCTTAGTATAAAATAATATTTAGTGTGAACTTGTACTTAGTAAGAGATGCTTCAGAAAAAACTCTTGACATACTTTTATATGAAGATTCTTTCCTGTGAGAAAAGGCTGTAAGAACATTTCAAAGCTATCCTCAGCTAAATAAGGGCTAAAATGTACCCCTTGAAAGAGGAAAGAAAAACATCTGTTCGTCTAACACATCCTACTGCAAACCAACAGTTGGAGAAACAACTGAGAATGAGAGGAGAAACCTTGATTCTAATCCTCCCAGTTCCAAAGCATAGAAAAGAATGTCTATACCTCAGATGGGAGGAGTTAACTTACTGCTGCTTCTTTCTCAGAACAGATGTGAAGGAAAGGCATCAGTTCTCCTTACAGCTCCTCTTTAGGTGTCTAAATTACATTCAGCTCAATTCTAGTCGCCTGAGACTAGAAGCTATTCACTACAAGAAAATTCATACTCTTTTAGAAAAATACAGAACATTTTTTCCCCTTTTTTCTATTTTTTTAGGGAAGAAATAAAGTGAATGAAAGAGTGGAGAGAAAATAGTGACAGCAGGGGAAGATAAAACCTTAGGAAGAGGGAGAGATACTAAAATAAGAAACCACACTCTCAATTTTCAGGAATACATGGGAAATATAAACATGCAACAAATTTTTAATTTGACTATCAAACCTTCTTAGGTGCTCAGTTATGAAGAAATTGGAGTTTGTGAGAGGGATTAATAATCAGGTATACTTATTGAAACCTTTTCAATTTGCAGAAGATGACTTTAAAATAGTTTTTTTATCCTATTGGAAGTAAAACCTATTCCTTCAAAGCTGCCACAGTGTGAAGGTTTGCTGTTCCACATCATATCTACATCTACCTAAGCCATCTTCATGTAATAGCTGAAGTATGGATTAGTACATGTCCTGAGAAATCTTGATTATTTTCCTTTGAGTTGGCACAGGGCTACACCAGTTCTAATGTGCTCTTGGATGATTTTCTTGCTTTTAGCATTGTATGCTAAGCTGGGGGTTGTGCATGATCTCTTCTAAATCACATTTCAGTTGCAAAAAAAAAGCACAATTGTAATTATGAGAGATGTAACATATCTTTCTTGCCTGCTTGAACTCTACATTTATTCAGGTACATTAACTATAATTACTGTACTGGCTTCTCACACCAAAATATCACAAAACTATGGTTCAGATTTAATCATGTACAAATAATAATTTCAGCAGACACATTATATGAAAACAGAATTCCATGTGATACTCTAGTACTCCTTGCAGCCAGAAAAAGTGTTTCCATTGCTAGAGTCTTACTTTTGGTTTCCATAGAAACCTTTTGCTATTGAATGTAATTTCATTATTAATAGACTCTTCATGTGTTTTGTTTTGCAATTTTGGGTCAGTTTTACAAATGCCAGCCAGTTCTGAATTTTGCAGTTAAAATTCCCATATGGATTTCCTTTCTACATCTACTGCCTTAATAGTAGAAGGTCTAAAATACTGACTCAGTAGTCCTCTTGAAGCTGGAGCAGCTGCCTCACCACCCAAATTTGGTGTACTTTCAGGGTAAAGTAGCTCTGCGAATGGTCTGATCTATTGTTCTGTTATTTTACTTGATCTCCCTCTCTGTCATCTGAATATATATAATTGTGTGTGTGTTTTTGTGTTTATATAGACATATCTGACCTTCAGCTGAAGATTCACTGAGGAGAAAAACTGGCATGCAAGATTGGAAGTGTTTGGTTTCAATTTTCTGTGGATGATTCCAATTGTAGCTTTTCTTGAGTGTGGAATGGTTTCTTATTTGAACTCATAAATTAAAGAAAAGTTCAGTTCTTGAGAACATTTGGTCCTTCCAACAGCTAATGTGAGCTAATAAGATTTGTCAAAGAAAAGTGTCATTTTTCAGTCTAAATATAGTCTTTTCTCAGTTTCTAAGAGAAATGCTTTTATTGCATCAACTGGCTATGCATTGTTATTATTATTACCTGACACTGTGTATAACTGGACAAAAGGAGTGGTTCACTCCCTGGAGCAGACTGTGACCCACCTCTGCAGAGCTGGCCTAGTAGGGGATAAACAGTTGTAGCTCAATTAAGCATGCTTCCTGCCTAAAACTGAGCTGAACTACTGTTGATTTCAAATCTCAAGAATAATTGCTATGCATTAATACCTTCTGGGGCCTTCTGGGGCAACTGCAGAGTAGATTGATCTATCTGATATTGGACACATCAGCAAATAAAGCAGAAAAGAGAGATGTCATAGAATGCAAAATTAATTTTTTTCATGCCTTTCAGAAAAGAAGTTCATAGAGCAGAACAGTATGTCTCGAGTTTTATTTTTTTCTTATGTCTTAGTATAACTGGAATTAGATTTTAGACTATTGATAAATGGAAATTATAATTCTTTAATGTTCTTGATCAAATAAAATGCAGTTACGTCTTTTTGACAAGTGTAGTGAAACAGGGTTGAGAAGCAATCATGCTCAGTGTCCAGCAGCTTGTTGACCACTGAGGCTCCCCTTGATGGCTTTAGGACACAGTATGGCATACATATATGGCTAGGATGTTAACACAGTTTAAACTGATATCCCAGAAAAAAAAAAAAAAAGTGATTCTTATGGAATCTTTGAGATTATAAATAGACTTATTTTGGATTCAATGTAAGTCTGAGTTCTATTTTGACTGAATTGGCTTTTTTTCCCCCTTTCCATAATTGTTAAAATTTCATAAGGCACTAAGTTAATTTAAGCTGTATGCCTCCCTTTTGAAATTTACAGGTGCTTCTTTGTCATCCATTCAAAACAATGCTTGCCATGCTGTCATGGGTTAACACAGCTTGGTTTTAGTTAAAGAGGAACACTGCCCTGTAAGGACCTGTTAATTTCTTGTGGAAAGGACAGCCACCCATCAGAGGCCAATTTTTGGATACTGACATATTGTTTAGCCACGAGGAAGCTGGATGCGACTTTGGGAATACACATATAAAGCCCTAATTGTGTCCGAGCTGGCCCTTTTCCTTCTGGCCAGAGGAACAGATAACAGCCGGGCCCGCTGGGGCTCTCCATGGATCGGCCCAGGTCCTCCGCTCCTCCCTGTGGTGAGGGGAGCCAGCCCTGGCCCTGCCGCGCCCCTGGGCCCGCGGCTGCAGGCGGGGTAAGGGGAGGCTACAGCCCAGCATCTAGCTACCTTTAAAGCCTACCCCCCAGCCCCTCCCCGGCCTGGCCGAGGGAGATGTCTGCCTGGCCCCTGACAGCAGCTTCGGGCTCGGGTTGGGTCGCGCCCTCCCCGATTGTCAGCGGGGGGTGGGCGGGAGGCATCCACCAGCCAGGCTGCTCCGAGATCCCTGGAGGCGAGAGGCTGCCCCCGGCTGAGATCAGGGGACCACCACAGGCCCTGGGAAAGGTGTTAACTCCTTCCTTGCAGAGATAAAACTTCCAAAGCCCTAACCCTTCTCTAAGTGAGAGAAAGGGCCAAGCTAGGCACATGTAACAGGACACTATGAAGATATCAAAGTCAGTGAAGGAAGAGCTACCCCTTAGATGGAAGACATGAGAAGATGCCTCAGCTGAAAGTCTTCTGTGAGCTGTGGTAACAGATTGTACTAGGCTAGAATATCCCTTTAAACCATGTGAAAAATATGCATTTGGGGAGATGATTATTCAGATTTGTGGATTTGAGCAAAGGTATCTGTGATTGACTCAGTGAATATTGAACTAGTAGCTGTGATCCTGTGGTCCCACGAGATGTTTGAACAGAGAGAGATGAGGTAAGAAGCCCTTTGTGCCAGTGAAGAAGTGACAAGAAATCTCTGTCCCATGAGATGAAGAAAATCCTTTGCCTTTGGAGTTGCTAATCTTTAAAATGACACCCTAAAGCATCCATAATCCTTATGCAGCTCAGGAAAGTTGTCGATGGGAGGGACTTCACAACAGCAGTTTCCTGGGCAGCTGTTTTTGTGACAATTAAGACCCAAAAGAGAACTGTTGCACGTTTCCAGTTGGGAAATTCCATGGTAAACTAAAGAGACTTCTCTCTCTTTCCAAATGAACTGATGAAGAGTACTTTATGGGTGGTACCTGACTAAGAGTTCTGAGTTTTGTCTCTTTATGTTGTTAGTGGGAAAGTGAACACTTGTGGGGAGGAGGAGGGTTTTGAAAGTTCCATTTTGATTCTCATTTTCTTCTTATAGTGTGTGTTAATAAATCTATCTTTATACCTTTAAGTTTGGCCTGCTCTGCTTTTCTTTTGATCCTATCTTACACAGGGTAAGAGAGTGTAAACACGCAAACCACTGCAGTAAATTTGACGAACATGGAACCACGTTGCTTTAGTAAAACCAATTTGGGCATTTACAGTAGAGAAATTACATGACCTTGAAAGACGATCATCTTTCTACTGCAAAGAAGAATATTCCCTTATCACTCAGTGGCCAATTCATCCACACACTTTCTTCTAGCAGCATTTAATGTATTCACTCTCTCTCTTTTAATAAATGTGTTACAGAGAGGATTTTTTGTTTGTGCTTGGCTGGAGTGAAGCTTGGCTGGATAAAACATAGGTAAAATTTCAGCTCATTTATCTTCAATCATCTAAAATTTTGATGTCTAATCTGCACAATTTGTCTAGGTTTCCTCTATGGCTAAGACCTAAATAAAGAAATTTCAGATAGTGTTTTGTTCTCAGATAAAATGTGTTTCAGGTGAGATAGGTTGATTTCTGGACATACAGATGTATTTTTTTTTCCTTTTCTGTTTTACAGAGGGAGTCTAAATGAACAACTTAAGCTAGACATGGAACTTTTGGCAAGCTGAAATAAGATGATGCTAATTTTAGGCATGCATCTTGAATTAATTTTGGTATAAACTATAGTTTCTATGCTGTAAATAGTGCTCTATAAGTGTGTTGCTGTGTAGGAAAAACATTTCTTAAAAGATAGAACCTTTGCAAAAAAAGACAGAAGTGAGGAAAAGGAGGAGCGGACAGCATAATTTAAATTTAAAAAAAAAAAAAAGAGAATTAGGTAAACCATTCTATTTCCCCTTGTCCTCTCCATTTCCTGGGACAGACTGCTCTGTACTTCAGCTATACTTTGCCCAATAGGAATTCTGTGATTTCCCACAAGGGAGCTATGGTCAGCAGAAGAGCCAAAGTGATGTGAAGCAACCAGCCCAAGAACAGTTGAAAGGTCACTGTGACACACATATGAACATTTTGTACCACACTGACTGATTTAATTGATTTGGAATACATCAGAGATTCATGAAAATATCTGGTTCTCTCTCCAACACAGTTTGGTGCAAAACATGCTCATACTCTTATCAGTTTGCTTCACTTTTAAAGACCTCAAAATTCTGTCAGAAGTTTCTTTTTTACCTCTTAAACTTCTAGCTGCTTATAATGTACCTCAAGCTGCTTTAAGATTCTTAAAACTTCATTCACGGCAGAGATTTGAACAACTTCTTCCAAATACCAGCATGAGAGACAGTAAGGGGAGCTGTGGTAGCATTTCTTTTTCATTTTCTAGGAGAAATGACAAAGTTTTCAGATAGACTGAAACATCAAGGAAAAGAAAACTGAAGTGGAAACTGCTAGTATAATCAGTAGGCATTAATAATGTGTAGAAATGAATAAGCTTTAGTAAATTTAAGGGACAAGCTTTTACACAATGAATGTATAATAGAAAATCTCATCAGAGTCAGTGATAATTGTTTAATTTTTAACCAAGCTGGGTGTTAAATCCAGACTATATGTTCCATGCAATTTTTTTATTCTGCAGAGAATTAATTGGAAAAGAATCCTGTTTTTCTCTATTTTAATGTATTCTACCTTTTTAGTTTTATCAAAGATGAGAAAATCTGTACGTGATCCCAGGGCATCTAAATCAGGATTTTACAACTTCATTACACATAATGAATTTAGTCAGGAGAGTTTATATACACCTAACATTCTGGGCAGAAAATAGCTTTAATAAAGTAAATTTGAAAAGAAGGCACAGCTTTTTTTTTTTTTACTATGTCTCTTATAGCAACCTGACCTGGACACTAGGAAAATGCCAGAAAATCCGAAGTGGTAATGAAATCTGGCTGCTTGCCAGTGCCACTGACTCAACTCAGTGCAATGCTAAATCTTATGTAGGTACCTATGGCGCAGTGACAGAATTACTTTCAGCTTGGCAAGAAGAGTATAAACAGACCTATGGACTGAGACTACAAGTGCACAAGAGAAGAGTAAACAACTTGACTTCAAGAATCCCAGCTGAATAACATATCATGTTCTACTACAGTTACAATGAATGTAACCTTCACAAAGGATGAAAGCCACAGAGAAGGTGGCGTGTTTCTCATTCCTTTGTGTATCGAACATAGAGAAGGAATAAAAAAGGTCTTGCTTTGAAAGAAACCCAAACCTCTCTACTCTCTTCTGCTCTTGCACACACATGCAAACCACAACAACAACAACAACCAACAACAAAAAAGGCAAAATAAAGCTTATACAAATCGTCATAAACTGCACTGGCAATTAAAATATTCTTCTATTTAAATCAAATTCTAGCAAAATTCTGCCTTTATGTCTTTGCTATCTGACCCCAGGAACAAAAAAGTTAAATGATTTCTCAAGAAGACTAGGTAGGAAAGGGCAGATAATGATGTGCATTTACTGTCTAATAATGACTGTGGTGTTCTCAGAGAATAAACATCCATTTGTACAGTGATACCAGAAAAATATATACTTTTTGGTAAGCTTAATATCAATATGATGCACCACTGCCTGATATTGATAGCACACTCTTGAAATCATTTCTTCGGCTATACTGGAAAGTGTCAGCTCTTGTTTTGCCTAAACATTATGAAACATGTCTGCAAATGCTTTCGTATTCTATGATCATTTAATGATTCAGCAGGTATAGAAGGAATGACAAATAAAGTACTCATCGTTTAAGAAAACATCTCTATATTTTCACTACCAAACTGTAACTGCTACAGCTGCAAGCGTTTCCACTGAAACTATTGAGATTGAAAACTATTTAATGTGACTTGCCTGCAGGTTTAACTACCTAATAGTGCACAGCTATATAGAGACAGCACCTGCTAGAAACCATTCAGGTGTGCTGAGGCAGGCTGCCCTGATATACATCCTTCAGAACGTGATATATGTGACATTATGCATATGTTCTGGTACTGTACACCATAAGCAGTCTGTAGACAGGAGGTTGAGAAACACTATTGCACTACATCTTATTTGAAATATAATTAGCATTTTCAGATTTGAGGCTGAGAAAAGAGTGATGCAGCTAAGAAAGTATTGAGCCACTGAAGAGACCTTGTAGGCTTCTAAGAGTAAGTTATAACCTGCAGCTTGCTGAGGTTATTTTATCCCCTAAGTGGCATTGATATAATTTTAGTCATATTTCATATTTCATGAAGGATTCATTATTTTTCAGAGTTTTACTTTCCAATTAGCTCTAGAAGCAACCAATATAGTAATTTAGTCTGAAATCATAACATTATGGAATGGTTTGAGTTAGAACGGACCTTTAAAGATCTTCTAGTCCAAATCCTGTGCAATGAGCAGGGACGTCTCCAACTTGATCACATTTCTCAGACCTCCATCCAGTCTGACCTTGACTGTTTCCAGAGATGGGACACCTACAGCTTCTTTGGCCAAAACTAGACCCAATACAAACCAATAACTTGCATATTTTTCTGAAGTGATCATGATAAACTGAAAAATAATCTATAACTTATCATAAGAAAATTGATTGTTAAAGATGATTTGGAGCTACTATAAATGTCACTAACCTACACAGTAAACTTTTATCATTATGAATTCAGCATCACAAAAAGATGACTTGTGAGTTCTTCATGACTCACATACAATTTATGAAGGTCTTACTGGAAATTCTGTTTAATAATTAGAAAATTAATGATCTAGTGTGAAATAAATCATTAAAATATTGCACATAACAGCAAATACATTGCTAGGCAAAATGCAGAAACCACAGAGGAAATACAGGTGGTGATTGTTCTGCTATTAATTTGTAAATTATCTTTGCTAAATAAAGGCCATACATACATATAGCATTTTAAGGATGCCTTTGTAGATTGATTTTTAAATTGTCGCACTCATTTTAAGTCACTTGTGATGATCTGTTTACTTGGAGAACTGTTATTCTTCTCCTTCCCTCCTCTTTATTGTCTTTTTGACCACTGCTGATACTCTAAGCAGTAGTGAAGGCTCTAAAACATGGTGATATTGAGATATTTTTCCAAGTTTGGCCTCTCTCTTCTTCTTCTTAGCATTAGGGTACTGGAGTGGAAATTTTTTTACCCAGTCACTCAGAAATGGCAGAAATGAGATCTGAGTTCATTAATTTTGCACTTGGGGAAATATAAAGCAGAAAACCAGCAAAAGCCTATCTGATTAGTTTCACTTTTATTTTAAATTCTTCATCAAATCTCTTTATACGAAAGCAGAAACAGATGCAAAGGTATTACATACTATCAGTCAATCATGGTATAAATGGCCTAAAATTCATTGTTGAAATCACACAGAGAAAAATACGTAAATAATTCCACCTGCTCCTTTTTTTTTTTCCTTAATTTTATGTCCTTCTTAAGTGCAATCTACTGAATATATTTAAAAAATATTTTAAGGGTTGCTCTCAGACAAGACTGCATATTTTTGCCTTAAACTTTTGCTTTGTTCTGACCACCCATCTTACTGTATTATATGTATTATATATAAATTTACTTTACAGATTAGTTAGCAATATTTTTAAGTAAATTCAATTAAGTAGTTTCATAAGTTTGTTAGGTTTTCAGAAATGTGATTATTGATGCAGCCTATGATACAGATTCAATGCCAATAGTAGTGCTTTTTATTTAATGCTAATATAACAATTATTATAAATGAAAGTTTTCCCACCACATCTGTCAAATTCATAAATGAAACCAAAGCAGTGTTGTCAGATAACATTCAGTGGTCTAGAACATAATTTTCAAATACGTGTATCACAACTGAGATTTCCAAAAAGCCTTTAAAGTAGCTTTCCCTCAGGCTTCCATTCAGCATCAGGCTGGAAATCAAAGCTACGTAAAGAAAGATGCTCTTGCCTGTAGGATCTTGTGTCATTTCTTACAAAACTTGATGGACATAAAAAGGGTGTGGTCAGGGACCATAAAAAGCCTGCCCTGTGAGTAATACTATGAAACCCTGTCTCAAACACTAGGACAAAATCTTGGTTATGTCTTAGGGTTACTTTGTATTGCTTAAAAGTTGCCTTAAACTTTTTCTCCGGAATGAGTTCTCTGCAAAATTGTTGATAAACGATCTTTGAATACATATAGCCCTGAGCAGAGCTGCACAGTTCTAAACATCCAGGACGTTCCAAGCAAAATCAATGAGCATTTTGGTCTCTTACTATCTTAGTTCCTTATCTGCAATACTAATATTATTGTTTAGCTCACAATATTGGGATGAAAGTGTATTAGTATTAACAGACTTTCAAATATGGCAGTACTGCTAGTGGTAGAAAAATCTGTGAGCAAAGGGATGTCTTACTGTGAAGAATTTTATGGCATGCAGTAGACAAAGCACAGAATGCCATGAGGAACAATAAAGAAAGGCAAAATGTTAAAGAGCTTCCTGTTAAGTGAACACAGTCTATCCTGTGGATTGAGCTTCCAGTCTTAGAGAAAAATATTACACTAACCAAGAATAAGGCTTTTCTATAGTGGATGTATAATGGAGAACTGCATTATGAATACTTAGGCAAACTGTCCTTACTTAACTTTGGAAATCTTGACTTTGCAATCACCATGTGGTGGGTTGTTTTTTTTTTTTTGGCATCAGCTTTGCAGCCGTTATAAGCTTATGGACATGCATATAGAAGTTCTGCATATTTTATGTTGTAAATGTCATTTGTTATAGGAAGGAGACAGTTTTATAGTAGCCTAAATAAAAAGACAAAATGTTTTGGGTTTGAAGTTATATAAAATTTTGAGAAATAGGTTGATCCATTCAGTTGTTAATTCCTTCAGGAAAATATGATCGATATATTTTCTGGCATAGACTAGTGATAAACAGAAAGAGATTAGACTGTTTTTTCCAAGGTTAAACTCATAAAGAATCCTATTGCAGCGGTCTGGACTCTATATACAGTTGGTAGGATTTTGGTGTTTTATCATTTACTTCAGTTTGTAAAAATTTAATCTTACTTACTTTAAATAGAAGGAATTGACTATTCTTGATTAGTTGCTTTGCAAATAAAGTGAGTACTGACTGTGTTTTGAAACAGTTGGGGAAAACAGATGCTCATCCCAAATAAATATTATAGAAAGAGCTCTATGTAATTACAGGACAACTTTCTAGTCGTACATTGTGACTGCACTATGAAGGCATTTCACTGCAGTGCAAGTACTGTGCATTAATCAATTATTATGCTTGAAGGATTTTGAAGAGCTACCTAAGTGCTGATCATTAATAGTAATTTACCCTATATAATGTTTTACTATATGCCAGACAGGAGTATGGTTGCATAGTTGTGTCAAAAACTTGCCAAAACTGTAATTGCAGTGAAAGAAAGGAACTGGCCAGGCACCCAGCAGGTAAATATTGAAGACCTTGTTCAATGTGTCATGCTTGCAAGAATGAAGACTTATTCAGAACTGACAAAAAATACCTAATGAAACAACAACTAAAACCCCCCAAAAGCACATTTGCATATGTGTTGCCTTGTAAAATTCAATTTGTGAAAATTCAGAGACAGAGTACTCTTCAAAATGTGTTAAAAATAGTGATACTGGAAGTCGTCAGATAACTTTTTTCCATCATGTCAGTGTAAGAAGAATGACTACTAATTAAAACAAGAGAAATGTAAAAAACCCTGAGACACAAGGGAGGCCAAGAACTTGATGACATTTTGAAAAGATTTTTTATATGTATCACAGCTATAAGAATACCCATTTTAAAAAAAGAAGACATGAAGTGTAAAGGAGGATAATCTTTGAACTATAGACACTTTTTTTTTAAGAAAGTGTTGTAAATTTTTACACATACAAATTTATAATAATTGTTGAAAGTTTCTTCTCGTTTCCCTTTCATAATTTATTCCCAATGAATTTTTTCAGTTCTCCTTCAGATGACAGCAGACACCACTGCAGTCACAACAGTGAACTTGTGATGATGCATTTGAATCCTGTAGACCTCAATCTGCAAAGGATACCTGCCAATATCTTGGACTTATATTTACTGGCAGGAATACTGTCATGCTTGATTCTGTCAGAACGAGCAGAAACCTTTGATTTAGGCATAGGATGCTCACTCACTCACTATGGTTATTTAATCTAATCATTATGTTCTTTTCATGTTTTCCTGTTGACTTAATTGAGGTCATTATCTGTCAGTATAACTTACATAAAAATATGATGACATTGATGATGTTGGTAATATTACAAAGAATAGAATTAAATAGTGGATGAAATATGGAGGGGAAATGACAATGCATTTAGTTTAGCTATACTGGACAAGATTAACAGCTTCAATAATGAAAGAAAAGGCATGTGAACACAAAAAGTGCTAATTTTTTGCAAACATCACAATAAAATCATTATATATTAATGGGCTGTCTTATAGAACCGTTAAAACATTTTAGATTTTCGTTTGAATGGTATACAATTTAATAATGATGGCTGGAAAACTATTTTTAAAATTCACATGTGCTACACTACTTCCAATGCCTTCAAGCTTGAAATATTGAACAATCATGAAAAAAGATGAACAACAGAAATGAGGGATTTTATTTTGCAGAACTCCAACATCTATAGATGCTTTCTTGTTAATGAGAACATTCAACATATTGAAAACTCAGTGATATGACCAAGAAAGGAGACTCAGAGGTGACCTTATCACTCTCTACAACTGCCTGAAGGGTGGCTGTAGACAGCTGGGGGATGGTCTCTTTCTCCAGGCAGCAACTGGGAGAACGAGAGGACACAGTTTCAAGCTGTGTCAAGGGCAATATAGGTTGGATATTAGGAAGAAGTTTTTCACTGAGAGAGTGATTAAATACTGGAACAGTCTGCCTGGGGAGGTGGTGGAGTCACCGTCCCTGGATGTGTTTAAAAAGAGACTGGATGTGGCACTTGGTGCTATGGTCTAGTTGAGGTGTTAGGGCTGGGTTGGACCTGATGATCTTGAAGGTCTCTTCCAACCTACACATTCTGTGATTCTGTGATAGTAATTTTAGAAAATGTATAGTGCAAATCTGGAATATTTTTGCTGGATTTAATAAATTAGAAACTATTTTTTGGTGGTTTAGAATGAGATGTGATTAAACTATTCCCTAGACTAGGGCAAGGTTAAAACAATGCATGTGAAAGCAGCTGTTCATAAATTGCTTTCTTTAACAATTGGAACAACTTTTATTATTTTTGTTTTGGAGAAAAGAAACCGAATGTGGCCATTATTGATTGGTAATACCTTCAAAATTGACCTGTCATGTCTTGGAAATCTCTCTGAGTACATGGATCTTTCAGTTGAATATTACCTGATGTAACACAAAGGCTAAAGAGAGGTCAAAGTACTGAGGGAATATAAAACATTAATACTCCATAAAAACTAAGGAGATCAGATTGTTAAAATCTAAGAAATAGAACTACAGAGGAAGTAGAAATGACTAGAGAAAAAAAATATGAACTGCAAGATACTTTAGAAGACTGGACAAGGAATAACTTGTCTAATTTTGAAAGGGTGTTTGCTATTCAGTTCAGAGCACAAGCCTTTGATTATATATTTTCTTCTTTTTATCTTTGTTAGTGTTCATCGCTTGAGGAACACAAGAGAACTAACAGTTCTTGCTGTTTTAATTATTTTAATTGTAACAGTGTTAAAGAAATTAGTTATTGATTTTGTTGACATTTATAGCTAATCAATTTTTTCAGTGTTTCAGAATAAAGTACCTGTTGCAATGTACTTTGCACAGTGAAATTCTTCAAACAGCCTAAAATAATGTGGACCCATTACTAGAGTAGGCCAAGATTGTTTCTGTTTGGAAAATGCCAGTTCAGTTAAATCAAATTTTGCAATAGAAATGCATTGCTTCCAGCAGTATATCTGAAAAATTATTTTGAAGGTCTTTTGGTTTAACCCCAACCAGCAACCAAGCCTCACACAGCCAATTGCCCCCTTCCCCACTAGCAGGACTGGGGAGGGAACTGTAAGGGTAACTGTGAAAAAAATCATAGGCTTAAATACAGTTTCATAAGTAAAGAAAGAGCTGCACATGCAAGCAAAGCAAAACAAGGAATCATTCACTGCTTTCCATGGGCAGGCAGGTGTTCAGCTATTCACAGGAGACCAGGGCTCCACCACCATCAGTCCATGTTACTCCTCTTCCTCCTTCTTCCTCCTACTTTATAAAGTGAGCATGATATTATATGGTCTGGAATATCCCTCGTGTCAGCTGTGGTCGCTTGTCTAGCTGTACGTATCTCCTCTCACCCTGCCATGCAACCCCAGTGTCCTTGCCAGAGTGGCAGGACAAAGAGCAGAAAAGTCCTTGGGTCTGTGTAAGTCCTGCTCAGCAATAACAAAAGCATCTCTATACCATCAACACTGGGTTCAGCACAAATTCAAAACCAGCCGCTGTGAAGAAAATTGACCCTACACCAATCAAAACTGGCACAGAAAGGAACACATTTTTGTCCAAATGTGAGGGGGAAAAAAAAGTATTAAAAATCAGTCTGGTGGTTAGGTCATAAGACTGAGGTATGATAAGCAAGATGAAATTCCTCTTCTCTCAGATTCATAGCATGTACTTAGATGTCTCACAAGGTGAGTGCCCTAATCATTAGCTCTTCTATACATTAACTTCCTCCTCTCTAAGGCTTTGTAAGCTGTTCTGTACTTTCCCCAATCTTGAACCAAGAGGTCCATATCAGTGTTTCATAGACTGGAAAACTTGTTTCCCATCCATCTTCATCTGTAATTAAATATTTTATTTCTCCTTAGATTTGAAGGTTTTCCTTTAAGTTCTTGGAACATGATGAAATTGAGAGAAACCTTCAGGCACAATTCCATCCCCTCACTTTCCAGTAAGTAGACTCACAGCCACTTGTTTTTAGCATACGTTATGGGTCTAAAGGGGATTACTCTAAAAAGCTCTAAGAGCCCTTTCCTAAGCCCCATTAAAAAATTCTTTGATGCAGCTGACTTACCATGACTGGCAATTCACAGATATATAAGTTCTGGGCAGATGAGTTGGGGGTTTGATACACCAAACCCTCAGCTTGTCTCCTTTGTAACACCAGCTTTTTGCAGTTCAGCTGGTGGTTGGTAATTTATTCTCTATTAGCTAACCTGCCATCCCACTGTCTTCTTAACAGTGTTTTCAGCTGAACTGCTATCCAAAGTTAGACTCTTCATAATTTAGAGTAGAATTAGGAGAAAATATACATTTTTGGGATCAAGGAATACCTGTTCTGAAAGTACCACTTGTAGATTTTTTTACAATTTGTAAATAGTAAGTTCTGAGAAGATGCAGCTTTTCTTTTTTTTTTTGCCTTTTTTTTTTTTTTTTCTGAGACTGAAAATATATCAAAAGTGTTTATTGAGTCCTTTTGGAAACATAGCCACTAAGTTTGCACTGGGAAGCTAAATAGTTCAGGAATGATTTCAAGAGCTCTCTGTGTTTAACAGTACTGTTAATTGTTAGCATGATCCCTAGCTTGATTTTGTTCTGTGCCAGCTGTGCCTGGGCACATTTAGGGAGTCACTAGGGACAGGAGATCATTCCTAACAGGCCATTTGGACTTGGCTGCTGTGTTCTGGGAGGAAAGAGTGCTTAGTTCTATGGACCAGTAGGAGCTGTGAACTGCCAGCTGGCCTCAGGTCCAGAGAATGATCCATGGCCCATTTAATTCACTGGTGTAGATGTAGCCAGTAGAACTGTGGCCAGCACAAGAACAGATGAAGCAGGATGGTTTCAGTAGTCAAGACTGGTTTCACCTCAATATGAGCAGCACTTCAAATTGCCTTTTCCTAGACATGCATAAAAGCTTCTATTCTTGAAAATATAATTTTGAGGTTATAAAAAAATTATCTTAGCCCTTTTAATTTAAATTGCCCAAGCTAGGGAGTGCTCTAGGGAAACATTTATAGGGTGCTCTGAGTGATTTCATGCTTATTTATTTAATTATCTTCACTTCATAATAAACTCTGCCTTGTAACAGTAGGTAGTGCTCTACCTTGTTCTAATTAATGAATCAGTTATGGGCAGTTAATGGACAACGTGCAGAGTCAGAGTATGCTAATTTAGAGACCATCTAGTTAATTGTTGAAACACTGATGCTGTTCAAACTGCCCAACAACTGGAATGATAAAGTAGTCCTTACAGACAGAAACCAATAGTCACTGTCAGAAAAGCTGGAGTTAAAGACAAAGTACTGTTTCTTTAAATCCATCACTGTGCTAAAACATATCACCTTTCAGAATGATGCTTTTTAAAAGACATTTCATGAATAATACAACAGAGACATGATGAGGATACCTGTGATTGTGTATTAGGGTATAGTTCTGAGGCATATGGCTCATGGAACCCTTTCTTGTGGATTGACATCAGACAGTTCTGGGATCCTGAGGCCACAGTGGATGTGCAGTAATTACAGACAATAAATTGGGAGCAGAGTAGAGTGCTGGCAAGCACTCTAAAGTTTGTGTGCCTGTGTTTTGGAAGGGAGGGTATCACAGGTACCAGACAAAGCTCTCAAAATTACTCCAGTTAAACGGATGTCTTCCAGGATATGGAACTGATGTGTCACATAAAACAGGCAATGAAAATGTGTAGTGGTAAAATGGAGTTTGAATAGCAAGTAGCTAAATAGAAAAAAAATAAATAACATTTAGTGCTACACTGTAAACAGAAAAGCTTCTAGGGATTTAATTGGTTGGTTTGCATGAACATCAGGGAGAGCAATTAAAGAGAATGTTACAGGGAAGATAAATTATTTCTACCCCTTGCAGAGGATAACCTCTTGAAAAATAATAAGGATCAGGTATTATCAGAAATAAAGACACTCAGACAAATTGATTAACTGATGAGCAGCAGGTCCTGAGCACAGGACTGTACATGTCTGAGTGCTGGAGTTTGAGAGTGAAGATGATGAGTGTATAACAGAGGTTTGTGGCTTCTCTTTAAAGTGATTTGTAGTTCTTAATTCTCAAGTTTGTGTGAGTGTTTGAGTGGATAATGTCTCCAAAATTGCTTAGAGAAAGATCTGGAACACCGAATACTAACAAGTTTTCTTTGAATAACAGGTACAATGTTGAAACAGTAATTCAAATATAATTTCCAAAACTTCCTGGTTGAAGAAAAATAAACAAGCTTGACTTCACACAAGAACACAATGGAGGTTTGGCTCTAAAGACTTTCCGGTGTATGCAAAAAAAAATGGTAGACAAAATGGGATTTTTTTGAATGGGATTTTCAAAGTGCTTGCTAAATCCCACATGGAAAGTCCTTGGGGCAGCTAAATAACAATTGTTTTACAGGTTTGCAGTACTGTCATGAAGTAATAACCTGGTAAGGATATAAAAGGCATTCAAATTTCATCAAAAGAAAGAGAGTGAGGTTGCCTGACCTTTTTTTTTTTTTTTTT